>CM064893.1:30160106-30227606 GCA_030347415.2 Decapterus maruadsi
TCAAACGTCACATCTGATCAGATCAGAGGAGGAAATGAATGAGGAGTGACTGGAAGGAGCCGCGGCTTCATCTGAATGCACCGACACAGCGACATGGGCTTTTATCTGCTGCTGATTCTCCCTCCTCATACACAGATATTAACTCACTGACAGCCAATGACGTCATTTTAAGTTTTTTAAATGATGAAAATAGATACTTTAACACAGTTTATGTGTAAATTTGGGGACTCTACGACGAGCAGAACTGAAATACAGTAGATGACCAGTGGCGTGCACAGACTTTTTGAAGGGCAGGGGCGAAAAGGAAAAAAAGGGCACATAATAGCGCGTCCTCGCCACTGAAGAGGGCACTTTAGCATGTGTTTTGGCTCCTAGATGTGGCTCCTAGACGGCACTTTCAGGGCTGCCAAGTTTCAGAAAATAACTAGAGTGAGACTGTAGTGACATAGTGTGTTTACGGTTGCCGGCAAAAAAAATTGGCCTTTTTTAATGTCGATTTGGCCTGTTATCGATACCTTAAGACTAAAAAGACATCGATTTGGTTTTAACACGTGTTTTGGCCCCCAAGAAGGCACATTAGCACGCGTTTTGGCTCCTAGAGAGCACTTTAGCATGTGTTTTGGCTCCTAGAGAGCACTTTAGCATGTGTTTTGGCTTCCAAGAGGGCACATTAGCACGCGTTTTGGCTCCTAGAGAGCACTTTAGCACGCGTTTTGGCTCCTAGAGAGCACTTTAGCATGTGTTTTGGCTCCTAGAGAGCACTTTAGCACGCGTTTTGGCTCCTAGAGAGCACTTTAGCATGTGTTTTGGCTCCTAGAGAGCACATTAGCATGCGTTTTGGCTCCTAGAGAGCACTTTAGCATGTGTTTTGGCTCCTAGAGAGCACTTTAGCATGTGTTTTGGCTTCCAAGAGGGCACATTAGCACGCGTTTTGGCTCCTAGAGAGCACTTAAGCACGCGTTTTGGCTCCTAGAGAGCACTTTAGCATGTGTTTTGGCTCCTAGAGAGCACTTTAGCACGCGTTTTGGCTCCTACAGGGCACTTTAGCATGTGTTTTGGCTTCCAAGAGGGCACTTTAGCATGTGTTTTGGCTCCTAGAGAGCACTTTAGCACGCGTTTTGGCTCCTAGAGCGCACTTTAGCATGTGTTTTGGCTCCTAGAGAGCTCTTTAGCATGTGTTTTGGCTTCCTAGAGAGCACTTTAGCACGCGTTTTGGCTCCTAGAGAGCACTTTAGCATGTGTTTTGGCTTCCTAGAGAGCACTTTAGCACGCGTTTTGGCTTCCAAGAGGGCACATTAGCACGCGTTTTGGCTCCTAGAGAGCACTTTAGCATGTGTTTTGGCTTCCTAGAGAGCACTTTAGCATGTGTTTTGGCTCCTAGAGAGCACTTTAGCATGTGTTTTGGCTTCCTAGAGAGCACTTTAGCATGTGTTTTGGCTTCCTAGAGAGCACTTTAGCATGTGTTTTGGCTTCCTAGAGAGCACTTTAGCACGCGTTTTGGCTCCTAGAGAGCTCTTTAGCATGTGTTTTGGCTTCCTAGAGAGCACTTTAGCATGTGTTTTGGCTTCCTAGAGAGCACTTTAGCATGTGTTTTGGCTTCCTAGAGAGCACTTTAGCATGTGTTTTGGCTTCCTAGAGAGCACTTTAGCATGTGTTTTGGCTTCCAAGAGAGCACTTTAGCATGTGTTTTGGCTTCCAAGAGGGCACATTAGCACACATTATGGCTCGTGTATGTGGCTCCTAGAGGGCACTTTCAGGGCTGCCAAGTTTCAGAAAATGACACGAGTGAGACCGTAGTGCCACGGTGCATTAGGCCTTTTTTAACGTTGATTTTGCCTGTTATAGATACCTTAAGACTAAAAAAACGTCGTTTTAACATGTGTTTTGGCCCCCAAGAAGGCACATTAGCACACGTTTTGGCTCCTATATGTGGCTCGTAGAGGGCACTTTCACCGTAGTGACATGGTGCATTTGGCCGGCGACCACAGGTCGGTGGCGAAAAAATTTTGGCCTTTTTTAATGTCGATTTGGCCTGTTTTAACACGTGTGTTGGCTCCCAAGAGGGCACTTTAGCGCGCGTTTTTCAACAATTGGGCCACGAAGGGGGGCAATCGCCCCCCCTACCCCCCCCCCTGTGGACGCCAGTGTAGATGACGATCAAAAACTCATGTCAGCTCACGATCTGGAAGTTTTTATCAAACGGCTCCAGCAGCTCGGAGCCGGAACAGGAAGCTCTCAGCCGACGGTCCCGCCCGGCCTTCATCTGGAGCAACACCGTGTCCTCGCGTGGTAACATGTGATGGTTTCTGGACCAAAGCAGAGCGGCACCACGACCTGACCTGCTGTGGTCCAGAGACCATCACATTCTGCGGCGAGAGGCTGTGACACGGCGCGGTGCGTCCGTGTTGTTTGAAGCAGAAAGTTTCACCTTTCAAATGAGCCACAGTGTGTGTTGGAGGCAATAACATGGAATACACTGTGGCTCTAGAAAAATGGTCAAAAATGGTCTAAATTGCCGGTCAGTCGAGTAAAACTTTGGAAAAGAGCGCAGCACTCAGTGATTAATACGTTTCTTTGTTCCTGCAGGTCTCCGAAGAACCCGCAGCAGAAGATCATCAAGCGGGTCATCGGCCTGGAGGGAGACTTCATCAGGTAGGAAGCAGCTGTCGATCCTCACCCGTTGATAGAAGGAGCTAAATATGTTTTACATGGTCATAAACCTGAGGATGTCGATCTAATCACATCAGGCTGCAGTGGAGAGCGTCGCTCCATCACGCTGCCTCCTGATCGGATTAACTGGCATCACCTTGTGGCGTAAGTAAATCACTGCCAGCGAGGTCGCGCCGGAACAACACCGGAGGGGGGGGGGGGCATCGGATGCATCAGAACCAAAGTGAGGTGTCGATGATCGTTCTTGTTTTTCAGCCACGTCTGGTTTCAAAGGCAGACGTAATGATTTACAATAAAAGTCAAACGTTTAAGCTGTGAAACGATTTTTATTTCATGTTTCTGTCGGATTCAGAGGCCGAGCACTGAAGTCAGGTGTTTTGTTTTTTTTAGTGAACATGGAGTTTTCCATAAAAACCCTGAGGTTTTCAGGAGGCAGCTTCAGATCCTGGTGGGTTCAGGTTATCATCACATCTCGTCCTGTTGCCTTAAACTAATGAATAAAAGCAGCCGAGATCACACACGCCCAGTTATCGTCAACCAGAGTCTAGTTCAGTCAGCCAGGGCATATCTAATACAGTTTTGATGAATTTAATGAGACTTTTATTCCAATAATGGTCTAATAACCTTAATGAATAATGCACTAAATGCATTAAAAGTCTCTGCTACCTCCATGAATCAAACCATGAATAAATCTCTCATGATTTTCTCCTGACTTTGTAAAGTAATGGAGACCTGATCTCTTTTTAATGAAAGATAACTGGTTCAGTAACGGCGCTAGTTGAAGTCACGGAAAACGTGAAATGGTAGGAAAGTAGAAAAGTACAACTTTATAAAACCATATTCATTCATTATGGAAGTATTTAGTCAGTGATGTATGTAACTGTGGGCCTTTAAAGGGATGCACCCACATTTTTTTTTTTGTCCATGTCTTGCATCACTCCTGAGTCCATGACCAGCAGATAGACTCCATCCTTTCCTCTGTGCGTGCAGTAACCATGGAGATAGAGCAGTAACCATGGAGATAGAGCCGTAAACACTGGAAGTGTATGGGTAGCCTGTAATTAGCTTAGCTCAAACACTGGAAGTGTATGGGTCCACCTAAAGTAGCTAATTAGCTTAGCTCAAACACTGGAAGTAACCTAAAGTAGCTAATTAGCTTAGCTGTTAGCCTGCCTCCACCTAAAGTAGCTAATTAGCTTAGCTCAAACACTGGAAGCGTATGGGTAGTGTTAGCCTGCCTCCACCTAAAGTAGCTAATTAGCTTAGCTCAAACACTGGAAGTGTATGGGTAGTGTTAGCCTGCCTCCACCTAAAGTCATCATAGAAACTCTTCAGCAGCTCTAAACAGACCGATCTTCGTCTCAGAGCTGACAAAACTCTCCGCTAAGGCATCTTGAGCGGTCAAACACCGCTAACGGGACGAGATCGGTCAAAACGGAGGGTTCAAGCAGAGACGGTTTATTTTGGTTCAAGCTAGCTACATGGAGGATAGGTTAGCTTCCTGTTTCAAAGTAAAAGCACAAATTCTATCCTCATGGTTTTCTGTATGTAAAGGGCAACGGGTGTTTTATTTTGTGAAAGTAACAGGAAGTGCGTTGGTCACAACGGCTAGCTTGAGTAGCGCCGAATTCATCTTAACAAAATAGTAAACAGCTGGTATTTAGTCAAATTAACGACACACTGCTGATCTAAACGGCTACTTTCTCACCTAAACATGTTTGAAATGTTGATAAAGTGATATATTTACAGAGTTTAGAGCTAAAATGAAATCAGTTTCTGACGCTGATTTCAGCTCAGGTAGGAGGCAGGCTAACACTACCCATACACTTCCAGTGTTTGAGCTAAGCTAAGGCTAACACTACCCATACACTTCCAGTGTTTGAGCTAAGCTAAGGCTAACACTACCCATTCACTTCCAGTGTTTGAGCTAAGCTAAGGCTAACACTACCCATACACTTCCAGTGTTTGAGCTAAGCTAAGGCTAACACTACCCATTCACTTCCAGTGTTTGAGCTAAGCTAAGGCTAACACTACCCATACACTTCCAGTGTTTGAGCTAAGCTAATTACGGGCGATACGGCTCTATCTCCATGGTTACTGCATGCACAGTGGAAAGGATGGAGTCTGGTCATGGACTCAGGAGTGAGGCAAGACAGGTAAAAAAAAAAAAAAAAAGTTGGCGTATCCCTTTAATAGACAATCAAAGCGTTTTGTTCTCGTCCTGCTCACCGCCTCCTGTCAGAGCCGTCGTCATCATCATCATCATCATCGTCTGTGTTGTTCCCGCGGCGTGAGCGACGATTACATCCTGTGATGTCGTGTCAGCAGCGTTATTGGTTCTGTCAGGTCCAGGGGACGCTACACGTCTCCGTGATGAGACACTGAAGGAGAGTCTGAGCCTGAGTGACAGCACATCCTCAGCAGCCAATCACCGTGGCAGCCAGGTGCGTGATTGACGGTCGAAGATGCAGCGGTGACATCGTGTAAAAACCCACCCGGGCTGATGTGTCCAGATGTTGCAGCTCTGAGGACGGTCATTCCACAGTAAACCATCGTCATCATCATCATCATCATTAAAGTGCTCAGATGATAAAATAATACAATTAAGTTTTTAATCTTCAGCTCTTAATGCTCTCACACACAGTAAATCATCAAGTAAATTATCTTTTCTTATTAACTTCACTTAAGTACATTAGTTTTATTCATTTAAGATTAACTCAGCTTCAGATTTACTTTTTATTTTATAAACACAAGACGCCTCTCAAATGATGATCTGAGTTCATTAAACTCATTAAGAATTCAGAAATGTATTCTGAAGAAACAACAGCAGCTGATATTTGTACTAAAGCTCTTTCAAAATAAAGGTAAATGTTTGTATTGAAGCTCTTTCAAAATAAAGGTAGATGTTTGTATTAAAGCTCTTTCAAAATAAAGGTAGATGTTTGCATTAAAGCTCCTTCAAAATAAAGGTAGATGTTTGCATTAAAGCTCTTTCAAAATAAAGGTAGATTTGCATTAAAGCTCCTGCAAAATAAAGGTAGATGTTTGTGTTAAAGCTCCTTCAAAATAAAGGTAGATGTTTGTATTAAAGCTCTTTCAAAATAAAGGTAGATGTTTGTATTAAAGCTCTTTCAAAATAAAGGTAGATTTGCATTAAAGCTCTTTCAAAATAAAGGTAGATTTGCATTAAAGCTCCTTCAAAATAAAGGTAGATATTTGCATTAAAGCTCTTTCAAATTAAGGTAGATGTTTGTATTAAAGCTCTTTCAAAATAAAGGTAGATGTTTGTATTAAATCTCCATACAAACTTAATCCAAGAGGCACAGTTTTGGTCTAATCAAGGGAGCATTGTGTGTTGGTGTGTTGGTGTGTTGGTGTGTTGTTTGTTTAAGTCGTTGCTGTGAAAAGTAATATTTTTTTGTTCCAGATTTTTTTACTTTTCCGTCTCGGCGTCGGCTCGAAATTGGACTCGAATTTGCATCTGAACCGACATTAAGAAGGAAACACATTGAGGTCGCACATAGCTATTTTTGTTCCTTGGATGGCAGCGACCGTGTGTGTGTGTGTGTGTGTGTGTGAGTCACGCTGGTCTTGGTGGAGGAGGCAGGAGCTGTTCTCAGGCCTGTTACACGGCGTTCTCCTGAGGAAATGAGGCTCCGCAGCTTCAGATAATGAGACGCAGCAGGAGAACGGAGCGGCCGAGCTTCTGGCTCCGATACAGCAGCTCCTCACAACTCACAGGCTCATTGTTGGACCGTGTTTTATTTATTACAGAGACCGTTATGTCCCCAGTCTGTCTCTCTCCCTCTCTGCCCATCAGCGCTGCTACAGTTTGTATTATTTTTATTTATTTTTTTACCTTTTAATCAGGAGCCTCAGAACATGAAGTTTGGCAAAGACTCCCATCAGACTCCCACTGAAGCCTGAAGCAGAATAAAGCTGCATATAATGATAATCATCTTTATTTATATGGCAGCTTTCCTAACAAGGTTACAAAGTGCTTTACAAAAAGCATCAAAACAAAAACTGTTGTAACAAAGATTTAAAAATTCAGAAATAGAAGCAATCGTTAAAAAGAAAAGAGAAAAAGTTTTAAGATGTGATTTAAGAGCAGAAACAGACGGTTTGGAGCCGTTGGTACGGTGGCTCCCAGGGGTCAAAACGCTGCTGCTTCAGAAAACACACAAAGATACTGTAGCAGCTACGTTTTAAAATAACTACAGTCAGTGAAGGGAAATGTTACGTTTCTGCCGTGAAAAACTTAAAGGGACAGTTTGAAAATTCTCACAGCTCTTAGTCGACATGAGGGTGAGAAGATAATGAGTGAAATTTGAATTTTGGGTGAACTATCCCTTTAACATATGTATTTATTCAGAATATTTGATGAGTTGATTGATCAGGAATCATCAGGATTTGCTCCGTGTTGGGAGTCACAGCATTGTTTGTTGTTGTTGTTGTTGTTGTTTTAAGGCTTTTTCTCAAACGTTGTTTCCGAGCGACTCATTGGACCAAACACTCAGAAATCACAAAACAGCCGGCGTCCTCGGGGGTCGAAGCCGACCTCTTTTCTGAAGGTGGTTCGACCTCGCCTGCTTTCGTTTGTGTGAAAATCTGCTGGAGCCAAAAAACATGTTTCATGTTTATTTCATTGTGCAAAAAACATGGTTTTCTTCGCCGCACCTGTCGGTCCGTGCCGTGTGCATGAGTTTCAGCTCAGCATTGTACAAAAAACAACAAAAGGATCAGAATGTAAGCAAACAATATATGATAAATAAGAAAATACATTTTCTTATCTGTTTATCATTTCATCCAATCTCCACCTTTAAAGCTTAAAATTTCCGATAATTTGCAAAACATCACAGAATGGACCTTTTATTCATGAATTTTAAACAAAGTTCTTAAACCCTTGAATCTCTGAGGATGAAGAACATGAACAACAACAGTCGACTGATGTTCAGAAACTCCAACCTCACAATCAGCTAATTAAAATACAGTGGGAGGATAAAACAGCAGCGTTTGTCGTCCGTCTCTAATCCCCCTCTCGCCGCCGCTCGTGGTTTAATCTCCGATATCAAACAACAGATCGCAGCTTAAAGTTTCACCAGCAAACTGAGCGATAACGTGTTTGTTCTTCTCTCACTCTGGTTAAAGCTGCTGCTATCTGTAGTTTTTGCAAAGAGGGACTTTACATGTGAAAGGAGCAACACAACATCCATGATCTGGTTCAGTAGAAACATCTGGAAAACATCTGCAGAACCGTAAGAGCCAGATGTGGAGGAGGTGGAGGAGACCAAACATGGAGCTAAAAGGAAAGTTGTTGTGGTTTCAGGATGAAAAAACATCTCTTCTCTCTGGAGCTCTAGTTACAACAGGTCGGTGTCAGCCAATCAGAAGAGAGGAGGAGGCTCTGAGCCTCTCTTCTGATTGGCTGACTGGTCCCTGAGTGACCCAATAAAAAACAGAGCAGATTTCAGAATAAAACACTCAGAGAAACCAAATCCTGCAAGATGTTGAATGGTGGGTCCAGTTGATGAGGGGGCGGGGCTTAGTTGTGACATCACAAAGTGACAGGAAGTCCTGACGGCTGGTTTTAAGGCTCAGTTTCTGAATCCAGGCTGTGTGCATTTCTCTGTGGACTGAGACACAAACATCTACCTTTATTTTGAAGGAGCTTAAACACAAACATCTACCTTTATTTTGAAGGAGCTTTAACACAAAATCTACCTTTATTTTGAAGGAGCTTTAACACAAACATCTACCTTTATTTTGAAGGAGCTTTAACACAAACATCTACCTTTATTTTGAAGGAGCTTTAACACAAACATCTACCTTTATTTTGAAGGAGCTTTAACACAAAATCTACCTTTATTTTGAAACATCTACCTTTATTTTGAAGGAGCTTTAACACAAACATCTACCTTTATTTTGAAGGAGCTTTAACACAAACATCTACCTTTATTTTGAAGGAGCTTTAACACAAACATCTACCTTTATTTTGAAGGAGCTTTAACACAAAATCTACCTTTATTTTGAAGGAGCTTTAACACAAACATCTACCTTTATTTTGAAGGAACTTTAACACAAACATCTACCTTTATTTTGAAGGAGCTTTAACACAAACATCTACCTTTATTTTGAAGGAGCTTTAACACAAACATCTACCTTTATTTTGAAGGAGCTTTAACACAAAATCTACCTTTATTTTGTAGGAGCTTTAACACAACATCTACCTTTATTTTGAAGGAGCTTTAACACAAACATCTACCTTTATTTTGAAGGAGCTTTAACACAAAATCTACCTTTATTTTGAAGGAGCTTTAACACAAACATCTACCTTTATTTTGAAGGAGCTTTAACACAAACATCTACCTTTATTTTGAAGGAGCTTTAACACAAAATCTACCTTTATTTTGAAGGAGCTTTAACACAAACATCTACCTTTATTTTGAAGGAGCTTTAACACAAACATCTACCTTTATTTTGAAGGAGCTTTAACACAAACATCTACGTCATTACATCACCGCTGGAGTCAGTGACATCACTACAGAGACAGCAGCTGTCAGATCGATGCTCCGGTGAAACCTCCACACGACGAGCAGCAACAGTTTCTCTCTTAAATCAGTGTGTGTGTGTGTGTGTGTGTGTGTCTGGTCTATTCTCGGTCCTCCCTCACATCATCTTGGACGCGCAGCTGTCAATCATCTTGACAAACTGTCATCTGTTGTGCAGCTGAGACAAAGAGACACAATTAAAAACAACACAGCCTCAGTGTTTTGTTGTGTTGTGTTGTTGTTGTTGTTTTTTACCTTTAATCCTGTTTATCTTAGACTCTGCTGTGGATGTTGAGGGAATTAAGATAAACGGCAGAATTTAAGACTCCGTCCACAGGATTTACAAGAAGAAACATCAACTTCTGAAGCTGAAACATGAAACAAACATCTGGAAACAGCATCGACATGATGGACAGCTGCAGTTCCTCTCCTCACCACTAGAGTCCGTCTGCAGCAGCTTCACTCTGAGCTTCCTGACGGCCACAGAGGCTGGCGTCCATCTTTGTTTACAGTCTGTTTTGACTTTTATGGGGTTTTTAAAATCATTTTATTTGTTAAAAATCTTCATTAAAGCAGAAGGAAATGATCCGGTGGTTTTGGCTAACCTCCTGTCAGCTGATGGCGTTATCAGTCCCCACCCCCGTCCTTACGTCACCACATTCACGTGCATCCCTTGGCTGCACACACAGAGCGGACTGCCCCTTTATGCCGTTCTCTCTCCTCATTGGATGAAGGTTGGAGGATACAAGGAAAGTTTTCTCCTCGGCAGAGTGACTGACAGACAAAACACTCTATAAGTGATTGGTGTCGGAAGATAGAACTATTTAAAGGGATAGTTCACCCAAAAATGAAAGGGCTGGGAGAAGTTTCAGATCCTCCGTTCCTTCTCTGAGTTACAGGGACTCGACGTAGCAGTGCATGTCCATGTAACGGTTACAAATGGACACTGACTGTCTTCATCACAAAAAAACACACCAGAAAACATCCAGATACCTCCATGCTGCTCGTATGTAATGTCCGTCTTGTATTGAAGAAATTGTGGTTCGTCAAATTTAGACGAACCGGGAAGAGGAGCTTCGAGAAGCTTCCGCTACAAAACAAGTTTAAAATATAGATTTATTTAATATTTTTCGGGACAATTTCTCATGTCGGGGCTTCAATACACGACGGACATCACAGACGAGCAGCATGGAGGTGTTTGGATGTTTTTGATACCGAGCAGGCGGGATATTCAACGTTTGAGGCGGGACCGAGCTGTGTGTGTGTGTGTGTGTGTTTGTGTGCGAGAGCTAACGTAGCTAACTGTTAGCTAGTAGGCTTGCTACGTCATAGCATGCTAACTTAGCTAGCGAGGCTAAATGATGGAGGGCAGGGATCTGGAGGAGGAGAGCTGGTGTCATTTTTCTCAGACGTTTGATTGACAGGTGATCCTGATCAGTGATGAATCGTGAGCAACGTCACGTATAATTCCTGCGCCTGCGTTTTCCAATGCGGAAAAAAACGACCTCACTTTTACCGCGGATTCACTCGAACGTAGAATTTAGCTTGAAGTTTGGGCTCCATCGTCTGATAGATGAGTTGTTACACTAACAACTCTCTAAGATGTGTCGTCTGTAGCCGTGGCAACAGATGTAAACATCAGGCAGGCAGCACCTGATGCAGCACAACAGACCAACACACACACACACACACACACACACACACACACACACACTGGGTGAAGACATCAGCCTGCAGCAGCTCCAGAGGCCGACAGGAAGTGTCACAGTATCATAACACGACGTCCACATGTGATTCATCCCGGCAGCTGCTTGTGTCTCTGAGCCAATCACAGGTCAGCGTCTGGGGAGGACGGGGGAGGAGGGGGGGGGGGGATGAATAATTAACGGGCCGGTGGCGGTGGTGGTGGTTTCCCCGGGCAGAGGCGGAGGCTGTCGGCTGGTGTTGTCTCATGAATCACAGCGGCGCCGTTAATCTGGTCACAGAGAAGAGAGGAGGAGGTTCGATCCCCGCCGTCGCTGCCGGGGCCTCGAGGCGGGAAGGAGGCGGAGGGGGAGGGAGGGGGGTGATGTGGAGGAGCATCATCAGAGAAGGAGGAGGAGGAGGAGGAGGTTGTTAAACTGAGAGAAGCTGACACCACAGAGGAACCGTGTGAAGGAAATGAAGTTAATGTGAAGTCGGGTCAGTGAACGCAGCACGGAGACCGGAGCGGGAGGATTTATGGAAACAGGACGGACGGATGGATGAAGAGGAAGATGGACGGATGACAGATGGATGGAAGGATGGAGGCAGGGAAAGACATGTGGACAGACGGATAAACAGATGAAGAGATGAGTGGACGGAGTGATAAATAGAAGTGTTTTTGAAAAAACAGAATAAATCAGATCAAAGTTGTTGATTTAGCCTACATTTTGGTGTGTTTTTCATGTTAAAGGGATAGTTCAACATTTTGTCAAATTGTCCCATCACCATAACCCCTATAGTCACAGCAGTAGGTTCGTTACCTTTAATTGTCGGTGCAAGCTATTTTTAGAACGGCGGAGCAGAGCCGTGAGCTGCTCAGAGCTACGCTACGGAGGCTCATTATGGGATGTCTTGGTTTCCCTCATCAAACTCATCAAATACACAATCCAACAACTCCACAACGCTCTGGTGGACAAGTTGTGACCTGCACATTCACCACGCTATGAGATAATAACACAACGTTACCACACAGAGTTGTTTTAGAGGGAAACTCATGAAATACAGAGACTGTTGGGACAGTTGTTCAAAAGTCTGTCCCTGAAGGCAACGTGCATCAGAGGTTTTTGTTGGATGAATTTTGATGAGGGAAACCAAGAAATCCCATGAAACAACTCTGTGTGGAGGTTTTAATTTTCCCTCTAAAACAACTCTGTGTGGTAACTCTTCTTCTTCTTCTTCTTCTTCTTCTTCTTCTTCTTCTTCTTCTTCTTCTTCTTCTTCTTCTTCTTCTTCTTCTTCTTCTTCTTCTTCTTCTTCTTCTTCTTCTGTCTCATTTTGTGCTACAGTCACATTGATCAGACTTCATGATTCTCCGGCTCCGTCTGTTCCGACTCAGGAACCTCCGGGTCAAAGTGACACGGAGCGAATTCATTCCGACTCTGTGCCGTTTGGAGTTCTGAGATGCAGCGGCCAGATAAATAAATCATTCCTGCGAGCGCCAAACTCAGATTATTAAGATGCATCCGGGGTTTTTTTTCTCTGCATTTTTTGAAAAAAACCTTTTTCAAATTCCGCTCAGACACGTCGTCCGTCTTATTTATCAGCGTGGAGAAAACATGGAGGTCACGTCTCCTCCGGCGCTGATGAAGGCAGCAGCATGAAGAGGCAGGTTAATGCAGAACAGGTTCGTCAGGAACAATTACAGCTCCTCATCACAGCACCACGCTCAGGATGAATGTTAGAAAAGACACAGCATTTCCACGCTCAGGATGAATGTTTAAAAACTAAATAGTGAACTTAGAAACTACGCTCGCATGTCCTCTGATGCTGCTGGTGGTTTTATAGAAACTCATAACAACAGGTCGATGTCAGCCAATCAGAAGAGAGGAGGAGGCTCTGAGCCCCTCTTCTGATTGGCTGACTGTTTCTGAGTGATCCAATAGAAATAGAGCAGATTTCAGAATAAAACACTCAGAAAAACCAAGTCCTGCAAAGTCTGGTGGGCGGAGCTTTGAGTAACTGCTTTGTTGTGACATCACAAAGTGACAGGAAGTCCTGAACGACGTTAAGATTTAAAGAATCTATTGGAAACACTTTCCTTATCTTTTCCTTTCTCGTCCTCCGTCTCCTCAGGACGATGGGCTACAAGAACCGATACGTTCGAGTTCCTGACGGTCACTTCTGGATCGAGGGCGATCACCACGGACACAGTCTGGACAGCAACAGCTTCGGACCGGTAACACACACACACACACACACACACACACACACACACACACACACACACACACACACCACCGCTGCACAATATAGATGTGAAAGAAACTCTTTGAATTTGATGCTGTTTGCTTCAGTTCTTATTAGTCAAGATCCAGAATATTCAAGTTTTAAAGGGTTTATTATGCTGTTACACCGGTCGTGGTTTGGTTGGATCGGTCAATGATGGACTGTGCTTTAGATTTAAGACTGAAAAAGTGCAAATTCACCAACTTTAAATGTTGCAAAATCAATGCAACTCACTCAATTCAATCAGTTTGATCACGATTCTGAGCGGTCAACGCACTGCAACTTAAAGGACTCACATGATGAACCTTTTCCACAAATTAAAATAGTTCCATGTGTCTTAAAGACGTGTCTGTGACAGGCTTTGATCAAAATACTCCAAGGATCAAACATCACAGTTCTTTTCTCCTCTCTGTCCCTTTAAATGCAAATGAGCCACTGCTCACCAGGCCCCGCCCCCTTCTACTGGTCCCAGGTAGAGGTGGCAAAACTAGTGACATCACTGGAAGACAACTGAGGGAACAGCTCATAAAACCACATGGATTTCAACCTCCGGAGTCTGGAAATTACAGATTTATTTGTAAATTCTCACATTTTGAGGCCAGAAGGCAAAAAAAAAACAACCTAAATATAAATTAAAGAGGCTTCAGAAAGTGATATTTCCATAAAACTAGTCCGGGGAAACAATAAATCGAGGTGTAACACAGCTGTAAATAACAATCACTGCAGACTGAATCACCTGCATAACGTGAGAGAATATTTTAAAGCTACAATAAATTAAACTGTTAGAGTTGGAGTGAGACCTCTTCCTCCTCTGTCTCCTCTCATCATAATGTCAGGATGTAAAGTTTTATCCAGAATATTCTCAACACGTAGAAACTCAATGGTTTCCAACTTGGTATTGATAAATGTTCAGATTTAGTGGCAGAAAATGTGAGATTGAAAGGATGGAGTATTTACAGTGCACCATCGATGGTGGGTCCAGGTGGGCGGGGCTTTGTTGTGACATCACAAAGAGACAGGAAGTCCTGACGTCTGGTTTTAAGGCTTTCTAACCATCCTTATCAGAAATCAGACGTTACTTTATTCATTTCCAACTTCTCGTTGAGGCTCTGATATCGACTCTTTACCACCTTTAACTGTCGTCCATGACAACGCAGCCCTTTAAAAAAAAACAACAACAACTCCTTTTGCTGAAGCAGAGAAATCACTGTGTTTGCTGTTTCCAGTAGAACCGATGAGTCCGGCCTCTGGCGGAGGTTCAGGTGCTCGTCGTCCACAATAAGGACGATGAGATTTAATTATAATTAGCTTTTAATTCCCAGTTCATATTCACATCCATCAAAAAGAAACGGACGCCTTCGCCCTCATTTCCTCCTCTCGCTCCGACCGATGGATCCTGGAGATCGGATCATAAAGAGACTTCGACCCAAAGCTCCTCCTTATTCAGACAGAAAAAAAGGGTACGGGGGAGGGGGGGGCATTTCTGTTCTTAAAGGTACAGTTCTGTCCTACTGTAGCCTATAGGGGCAATTAGAGTACTACTACTACTACTACTACTACTCTAGAGTACCTATGTGTACCTTTTAGGGGTAAAAAAGGCACATAAATGTTCCAATGGGTACAAATTGTCTCTAAAAAGGTACTAAACCTGGAGCGACAAGGGTTTGTACCCTTTAGAGTACGTTTACGTACTTCTATTTTTCTCTGTGTTGGAAGGAGATTTGAAATATTTGATTGATGAGGTTTTTAATTCATGTTTTTTAATTTTGTCATCATCTTGGAAATAGTTTTGTTTTCCTGAGATCTTGGGGAAATGATCCTGTTATTTTCCAGTGTGGATGTTTGGCAGCTCAGGGCTTCCGTAGTCAGGACAGACTCAAACTAGCTGCTTCGGTTGTGTTCAGATTTGTGACCTTTTTAAGTCATTTAAGTCATTTTAAACTCAGTCTCAAACTGTTTCTGTTCTAATTGTTTTTCTGTTGCATGATCTATTAATTCTATTTATTAGTTCAAATGAAGGAAAAGAGTTTGAAAGAAGCTGAAGTTCAAATAAAAACTGTCAGAACGAGTCTGGAAGCATCAAAACCTGAAACACGTTCGTTTGGAGAAGATCCATGGATTCATAAATATAAACCGTGTGTGTGTGTGTGTGTGTGTGTGTGTGTGTGTGTGTGTGTGTGTGTGTGTGTGTGTGTGTCATAGGTCAGGGTTTTCTCTGTCCAATCTGATGCTGAGCCAGGTTTACCCACAATCCCCTCTGACTGGAGCCCAGATTTACAGCATCCTGAAGGATTGTTCATCTTCTGTCTGTCTTTGTGTGTGTTTGTGTGTGTGTGTGTGTTTGTGTGTCTGTGTGTATGTTTGTGTGTATCAGCAACTTTTCCTCCCGACATAAAGATTTCATTAAGCGTGCTGCGTTCAGGGCCTGCGCGCCCTCTTATTGACTCCTGCTGTTTGTACTTTGCTCCTCTCGGGTTGAGCCGGATTAAACCTGCAGCAGCCGTGGAGCCGGTTGCCATGGACGCCACGTTACCGGCCCGACGGAGGGAAATCCTCCCGAGCTCGGAGCCAGAACACCACGATCCAGAGCTTCCTTTGATGTGGTGTAAACAGTGCGGTCGCCGCTCCTTCATCATCATCATCATCATCATCATAGTTCTCTGTGAACATCTTCAACAGGTCGAACATAAACGTCTGAAATCTGGTTTTATCCGGATTCATCTGGTCTCATCTGGATAATAGACGGTGTTTCAAGCAGCTTCTCTCTCCTCCGCCCACCTCAGCCTTTCACTCAGGAACATCGGCTCCCACAGATGATGCACCGAGCCGACGGGTCAATCTGAAATAGTCCAAAACAGACAGAAAAACACCCACACACACTGTACACACACTGTACACACACACTGTACACACACACTGTACACACACACTGTACACACACTATAGACTCAGTGTTTTACTTCTGCCAAACTTTCTCTGCAACGCGTCGCTGCTTCATGTCGGTGGATCTGACTCTGTGGGAGGTAAAAGCCTATTAAAGCATTTAAAGGTGCAATAAACAAGATTGTTACTGAGCCCAGAGCGGGAAATGACCACAATGCATCTGTGTGTGTGTGTGTGTGTGTGTCTGTGTGTGTGTGTGTGATGGAGGTGTTGATCAATACGATGAGTCAGACACAGATCGCTGCCTCTCTCAGCTTCCACAGACCAAATCCTGATGTGGGAGACGACACACGAAGCAAAGAGCCTCAGAGAACCAAAGAAAACACTGAGGAACCGAGAGACGAGTGGACTGAGAAAATAAAAACCAAACCAGAGAATAAAGAGGAAAATAAAGAGGAACCAGGGAATGAAACCTGGAAACTAAAGAAGGAACCAAAGAAAAGAAAGAGCAAACCAAGAAATCATTGTAGTACGGTGTCAGGTGTCAAAACAGCCTCAGAAAAACAGTTGTCAGACTAAACAGCGTCAGAAAAAAACTCGTAAGACTCACAGTCTACACGGCCGCCTCAGGGAAAATCGGTCTATATACTGTATTTCTCAGACAAAAAAAGGTATGAAACAAGGTAATCGAGATCATAACAATTAATAAAATAAAAATAAATATATTAAAATAAGTAAATAAAATACATATCAGTCTCATAAAGAGGTAAATAATGTCGTCAAAACATGACAGCAGTAATGAGCATCAAATCACGTCTTCAAGTCTGACAACTTTTTTTCTGAGGCTGTTTAGTCTGACAACTTTTTTTCTGATACATTTTCGTCTGACACCTTATTTTCTGAGGCTGTTTAGTCTGATGATTTATTTTCTGATACCTTTTTGTCTGACAACTTTTTTTCTGAGGCC
Source organism: Decapterus maruadsi (assembly GCA_030347415.2). Classification (NCBI taxonomy): domain Eukaryota; kingdom Metazoa; phylum Chordata; class Actinopteri; order Carangiformes; family Carangidae; genus Decapterus; species Decapterus maruadsi. Next base: position 30,177,147 of record CM064893.1, read on the forward strand.
ATTTAGTGCGAGTCTGACAGAGGATTTCCTGAGAAAATGTACACTGTATAGTAGGAACCAGGAGGATTTAAGAGCAATTGAAGGATCTGAAGAACCAAAGAATAAAGGTACCAACGATAAACTGATCAAAGAAACCGAGGAAGGACGACAAAAATATAACATGATAAGAATGAACCAAGGAACAAAAGAGAGAACAGGAAAGAAAGTGAATCGAAGATGGAACAAACAAAAGAACTTGTGGGAGAAAATGAAATGGTCCAGAAACCAGACAGAACCACGGCGTCGGAAAAGGAACCAAGGAATCAAGGAAGTAGGAACCAACTAAGGAGATGGAGTTGGAAAAAACAAAGACAACAAAACGTGATAAGGAACTAAAGAGAGAACAATGAAGGAAACTCACATAGGGAAACTACAAAGAAGAAAATATAAAAGCAAAGAAAGAAGCAAGGAAACAACCATAAGTAGAAAAAGACCTGAGAACGAACTGAGGACCGACATGAGACCAGAGTGAAGGACGGCCTGGACGCCACATCCATCTGCCGCCGTCTAAAGGTCAAACACTGTGAAGATGGAGATCAGCTCTCTGTGTGTGTTTCGACACAGACGCCGGCTCCTCGCTGGTTAACGGGCGTCATAAAAAGTGTTTGACATTTGCCGGCGCGCGGCGTCCGACCTCAAGCCGAGCGGCTTTTAATTGATGCGGCGAGGACGACGTGGGACGACAGAGCAGCTCCAGATCTTCAGCTCAGCAGCTTTAATTATCTGAGTCGCTGATGTCGGCAGGTCTGCAGACGTGTCTGAGACGGAGCAGGGACGGTTTAAATCATGGTGGGGGGGTCATGTCCTCAACCCCCAAACATTTTAGATTAGAAAATGATTGAAATGGTGGAACAAATAATGTTTGACAAACATATTTCTGCCTCCTCCGCTACGATGCAGATGAACGGGAAGTTTCTTACTCAGACTCCGATGACATCAGCAGGCTTTTAAAGAAACGACTCCCTCAATCCCACACACTGGCCCTCATTTAGCAAACTTGCGTACACCAAATTCACCGCAAGGATCGTATTTATCAATCTGAGCGTGAGCGTACGGTACGCACAAATCTCCTGCCAGCTCTGACCAGGTGTACGCACATTTGGAACCAGCGTAGAACATGCAGGAAGGAGTGCTGCTCTGTCAGAATGATTATTAAACCATATAACGCAGCGATGTGGATCACATGTTGTTGTTTATATTGATAAAAAGATTTTTTTTTAAATAGCAAAAAAAGAAAAAAAAAAGAAACAATACAGCCAAGTCCGTGTTGAAAATTTAACTCGACTTTTATTTTGAGCGACTGAGATGAATTAAAAACCAGGATGTGACAGATGCTCGTCACTTTTAATCTGAGTTTTTGAGATTTGAACCTGGAAACAAGTTGAGACAAAGACGGATGTTTGGTTCTGCAAGATGAATGTACTTATATGTCCACATCAACCAACCCAACCCAAACCAGTCCAATCGAAACCCAATCTAATCTAATATGATATAATATAAACCAATCTAATCAACTAATCCTAACCTAGTACAATCCAATCCAACCCAGTCCAATCCCACCTCACCTCATCAGAACCAGTAGAAACACTGAGTAAACCAACCAATCAGCGTCTCCGAGCCGAGCTGCTGTCTCACATTCCCTCACCTTGTTTCTCTGATAACTTCAGACCCGACCGTCTCTGGACCACAGTCCTTCATCTGGTCCAAACATCCAAGTGAAAATCAAACAGGTTTAAAAAAAAGACAGGTCTTAAACGTGTCTTCAAACGTTGCCATTGATGGTTTATGATCAATGGAGACCAATGTCCTGGACAACATGAGGTCGGGATGTTTTTATTGAGGATAAGTCACAGATGTTTTATCTGATGCTGATCCAGGACCAGCTCAGGACACGTCCTCTCTCTGACTCTGAGTTTGTTTTTTTCCCAGGTGTCCTTGGGGCTGCTTCACGGTCGAGCCTCTCACATCATCTGGCCTCCAAACCGCTGGCAGCAAATCAAACCCTCGCTGCCCCCGAACCGAGGACCGCTGGACTCGGAGGAGGAGGAGGGATGAACACACAACAACAACAACACAACAACACACACTTTTATACCTGTGTTAGCACCACCTGTCGTCTGGCGAGGCGTCTGTCTGTCTCTATGGAAACAGCTTGTTCAGTAGAAAATGGATCCTCTCAGAAATTGATGTTGATTGTTTGTTTTGATTGGTAGTCCAGAGACCAGGGACTCAAACCTGTGATGCTGTTGAGCCAAAACCACATAAAGAGCTAAAGTCCTGATGATCTTGAGCTTTTGACGACATTAACTTTGGATTTTTTTATTATTATGATCAGATATTTCACAAACCAGACCGTTAATGAGGGTTTCCAGTTTGTCTTCAGTCATATCTCTGTTGATGCGGTTCCACCACAGACCTGGACCTTCGACTCTACAGCCATAGTTCACGACTGAGTCACTCGATTCAGTAAAACAGCAGCTTCCATGAAGTTCTTCCACCTCATACTTTAAATGATTCTTTAAACGTCTATAATTTATAACTGACCATCCTTGATCTCTGTCGTGTCCTTTCTCAGTCAGTTCAGGATCTTGTTTTACCTCTGGTGGGAATAAAGTCGAAGGTTACCAAACAGAAAAAATTCAATAAACTTTAATGATGCCAACTTTCTACAGACGTGTCGTTTCTCTTTAGATGTGTAAGAATTACTTGTGTTATCTGATGTAATAACACCTTATTTTTCAAGGTCTAAATGGGCACAGTGAGTTCTTCTACTACAGTGATATTATATAAAAGACAGAGTGAAATTCTTTTGTTTGTTTATTTCCCACCTGTGAGCCGTTGCCAGGTGACCGACAGAGACTGAGCTGGAGAATCAGTTTTCTCATCTTAACTCTTCACCAGAGAAAAGACACGTTTCATCAAGTTCTAGTTTAAAGGACACAGAAAAAATATTTTTCACTCACTCACAACAAAAAAGTATCAACCTCCGAGGGAAAAACATGACGTTAATATTGAAGAAGCAGCATCTACAGTTCCTCTCCCGACCACTAGAGCAGTAGTTCTCAAGGTGGGGTCCGGGGACTCCCAGGGGTCCTTGGAGGAGTTCAAGGGGGTCCCCAACTTTTTCTTGAAATTCTACCACTTTTTTTTTTTTGATAATTAATTTTTTCTTTTTTTTGATAATTTCTAAAAAAAAAAATTGAGAATTAAAAAAAAGAAATTGAGAATTTTTTTTTCGGGAGCATTTCTAAAAAAAAAAAAGGGAGATTTTATTTTTTTTGATAATTAAAATATATTTTGGAGAATTTCTAATTTTTTATTTTTGAGAATTACATTTTTTACAAAAGAAGTAACATTATCCAGTCTCAGAACAAGGTGTTTGCCTAAAAAATTTGTCCAATGGGGGTCCGTGGTCTAATTTGTGTCAATTTAGGGTCCTTAATGTAAAAAAGTTTGAGAACCACTGTGTTAGAGTGAGTCTCCAACAGTGAGTCATCTCCATGTCGACTCGGCAGTCTGGTACAGAAACAGCAAAAAAAAACATGTTTACAGGACTAAGGATATTGGAAATTGGTGCAACATAGCTCCGCCCATTTTTGGATTACCCTGCATTAAAGGGGCGGAGTCAGTCTCAGCCAAGATGGCGACAGTTGAACAGCTTCCTCAGAAGTCTGGGGCCAACTCACCATCTTTATTTCTAGTGTCTCAATCCAGGGGCTTCATCCTCAAAGATCCAGTGTGTAAAATGGGGGGGAAACTATGTTATCTATTGTTCCGATTCTAGATCACAGCGCTGGCTCTTCCCCTGGTGGCCTCCGAGGACAAAACAACTTGTTCACCAGGACTGGAAGTGTTTCAGGAGCGATGAGGTGAGATCTAAACCATTTTACCACATGTCTGCTGTTTCCTCCTCCTCCTTCTTCCTTGTTTATGAACGTGAAACTCTTGAAACCTGCTCTCTGATTGGCTGGTTATTGTAGATATAAAAGAAGTAATATAAAGCTACAAAAACCAAACAAATTTTATTATATAGCGATTATACACTTGTATAAATATATTCATGGGTACTAGATTCAGATTTTACCAATAAACCTTGACAAATATTACACACTGGACCTTTAAAAGGAAGAATTTAAAGGTCAGGAAATGCTTCGAAGGCTAGACCTTTCCATTTACTGCAGCCGTCGGAGTACGATAATGAAGCAAAACAATTGAAATATTTTGCCATATTTGCAGATTATTTTGCAAAATTGACCTGTCATTAGAAGGTTTCAAAACAAAGCTGTATTTACTAGTTAAAATTAGTGATGAATTGAAGTTCGGTGGAGACAGGATTGATTTCTCAGCTACACAACACTGGGTTGTTGTTAATCGGCTGCAGGTTCTTATCTGTAAATCCCACATGCAGCAGGTGTGAATGAAACACCTGTTTGATGCATCTGCTGCTCACACACACACACACACACACACACACACACACACACACACACCAACCACATCTTTCCCTTTAGTGCAGGAAGCTCCTGAAGCGGCTGCTGACCAGCGAACCCTCAGGGAGGAACTGGTTCACATCAATTACAGCCAGTGTAAAATTGAGCCGTCTTCCCCTTTAAGGACGCCGTCCTCCCTCCCGGCGCCACCTCGTCTCCGTGCACTCGAGGATAACAGTGTGAATTCAATTATTTTTCCAGTGATGGGAGAAAATGAAGTCTGTGTCATCATCTGAAAATCCATTGTCAGTGCTTTTGTTTGCGCGGCTGGTTGTTGTCACCTCGGAGCAGCGGGCCGCCCATCGTTGGCGCCGATCCCATGAATATTTCCCTCTTTATTAAACGCTGGCAGGGAAAAAAGGAGCCGGAGACGAACGTTTAGCCTCCCACGTCCGCCAGGTTATGTAAAGTTTTAATTAGAGAGAAGCCACACAAGACCAAACACGTGCAGCGGCGCTCCAGCAGCTGACAGCAGCTCGCTCTTTAAGAGGCGCGTGGCTCATTTGCATAAATCAAAGTGAGGGAGCACTGGTGGTAAAATCAGCCACACGGAGCCGTGTGATGTCGCTGCTGATGCTGCCACGCTAACAGCTGTGTGGCGCCGTAATGGGACCCTGGAAAGCACAAGTGGGGCTAAATGCAGGTGCACGAGGCGACGCTCACATCTGCATAATTAATTCACTTTAAAGTGTGATGAGCGTTGCTGTGCCGCTTCAATCTGACGTTTAGAGCTTTATGTCTGAGCTTTATGAAAGATGACGGCACATAAACGGCTGAAACGACGGCGAATTAAAGGCTGAGCCGTTAAACTATAGACCGACTGATCTGCAGCCGGGTAATAAAGTTAGTGTTTGTTCATCTCTCGGTGCTTTACATCCCATATTTACCCTGTTTACAGAGACTCATCAGTCTGTCTGTGTGTGTGTGTGTGTGTGTCTCTGAGCTTCTGTTCTGTGTCTGTGCCAACGAACGCCGACGGCTGCAGCTGCTAGGATACCGCCGCCACCGCCATCGCCGCGCTGATACAGATACGGCCTCGTTTAGACACGTAAGCATGGGTTTTTTAGAGTCACAATTTTCAGCAGAAGTGACAGAAATATAAGTAAAATAGTAGTTAGAGCAACAGTGTTGGAACAAGAGCTTATTATTAGCTGTAGCGTTAGCGGCTCAAGCTACGGTGACCTCTGACCTCTGACCTTTAGAACAGTTTGTCACGTGTTGAACAACCACTATGTCAGATATAAACAATTTAAAAATCAATAAAATGTAAATACATCTGAAGAGTTGTATTAAGGGATGGTTTGTTTTTGTTAGATTGATGATTATTATTGAATAACTAATAATTATACAAGTATTGTTGATTATTCCTAATATCCACTGGGGATACTATTGGTGAAAATATTAATGTTAAATTAAATTAAAATGATAGAATTATTAATAGATAAGTAAGAAAGTGGTACAGTATGGTCATATAAGGTTAACCTCTACCTGCTCTGTTGTTTGTATTTTTTGTTTTTAAATTTTATCTTTTGTGTTCATAATAATGAGTAAATAAATTCATTATTTTATTTTTTTTAATGTGCATTTTATAACTCCACAGATCAGCGTCAGTGTGTGTGTGTGTGTGTGTGTGTGTGTGTGTCTATGTGTGTGTGTATGTGAGTCTCTGAGCTTCTGTTCTGTGTCTGTGCCAACGAACGCCGACGGCTGCAGCTGCTAGGATACCGCCGCCGTCGCCGTGGTGAGATATGGCCTCGTTCAGGATCGTCACTTTATTGTTGTTATTCGTTTTTCTTAAAGGAGGGCATAAAGAAAGAAAGAAAGAAAGAAAGAAAGAAAGAAAGAAAGAAAGAAAGAAATTAGATTGGGTCAAGGAAGGAAGGAAGATGGTGAAAGGGAAGGGAAATGATGGAAAGAAAGAAAGAAAGAAAGAAAGAAAGAAAGAAGATTGGGTCAAGGAAGGAAGATGGTGAAAGGGAAGGGAAATGATGGTGGGAAGAAGCGAGAAAGGAGGGAAGGGAGGAAAGAAGGACCTTTCCAAACAGACCGGGTCAGTTTTACCCAGGAGGACGAAGGAAGGGTAAATTATCGGTGCATGTTGTTTTGAGATCAGCGGGGCAGAGACGTGAGCTGCTCAGTGAACAGGGTCTGATTCACTAAATGTTGAACTGTCCCTTTAAGGTGCAGCGATTTGACCTTTCAGGGCCACCATATGAGAAAGACCTCCCATGTTTCTCTAGTTTACATTAAACCACAGCAGCTTCATGGCGTCACAGCAGGAAGCATGAAATCTGTTTAAAAGACGAAGCGGTGACGTCGACCTGACCGACCGACCCACATCCTTCCCAGATCGTCCTCCGTCTCCCGGCGGCTGCCGTTCCACATCCCGGCGGTTTGCTCTGCTCCGTCCCTGCTCCGCTCCAGGTTCCTCTGAATCTCTAATCACATCTCCAGCTCGCCGCGGCTCATTTCACCGCCTGATTGCTGCTCTCACGGCGATCTTGACCGCTCTGAAATGCAATTATGCAAATCGCGGCGCCGTGCAGGGTCAGTCCGGCACTTTGTGGTGGTGGTGGTGGTGGGGGTGGGGGGGGGGGGGGGCTTTTACCTCTCCTGTGAATAGCCGGGGCCCTGGAGCCCCCGCGGGCGAAGGAGCTTCATCCAGTGCTGTAATAGATATTAAACAGTGCTGCATGAAAAAGAGCAAAGTGATGGGGGGGGGGGGGGGTCGAGGTCGCCCGCTGAGCTCCGGGGGGGAAACAGCTGCAGCTTGACGTCCGTCGACCGACCGGATAATGTCAAAGAAGTGTGAAGTTCTCCTGCTCTCAACCTAAAAAAGAACTGGATAGTAGGTTTTTAAAGGGATAGTTCAACATTTAGTCAACCTAGGGGTTAAGGTGCCTGCTCTGCAACTCACAGATTCCTGGTTTGAATCCCAGTTGTGTATTGTTGTTGTGTTGAATTCTGCTCCCCTCCATCACCTTCAATTGGTTTCAGGTGGTCGTTAAGAGACACAGCGATTACATTTGCTTGGTTACAGGTGTTTGTTATCACATTGATTAGTGTCACATCAGCATCAGAATGCTCTCTGTGGCATCCCATTACCAACTCTGGTGGTAGACTAGGGGTTAATGTACCTGCTTTACAACACAAAGATCCCTGGTGTGAATCCAGGTTGGATGCTGTTGTTATGTTATGTTGAATTCTACTCCCACCTTTCAATTGGTTTCAGGTGGTCGTTAAAAGACACAGTGATTACTGGTGCCACAATTACAATCCATGACAACATTCCACAGTGTCTGCTCTCTGTGGTGACTCAAAGTCTCAACTCTTTCAACTTTAACCAATACCACTTGGTCTGTTCACATGAGCAAACTTGATAATGCACTATTATTATTGATTTGCACTGGAACTTTGAACACAGCAGAAAAATGTAAAGCGCTTAAATGATTCTTATGCATCATTTCTTGTCCTGCACTGCCCCCTGTGACCGGCAGAATTAACCTCCCCTTCTCTGCCTTCAATAGGTTACAGGTGTTTGTTGTCATGGTGCTCTCTGTGGTGGAGTGGTAGAGTAAATGGTTGGAGATCATGAGGTCATGGGTTCAAAACCAGCCTCTGTCATGTTGCTTCAAACTTTGTTGGTTTCTCTCTTTCTCTTCAACAATGTCTTCAGCTCATCCAGCATTGTTTCAACAATTTCTTCAGTTCATTCAGCATTGCTTTCAGCATTCACACCATTTCCATTGTTTTTCTAGTTGTCCTTTAACATTAACACCTGTAACCTCACTGGAGTTACACTACACACCTGCAGGGGGAGCCAGAGAGGAAAAACAAAACCCAGTTGGTCCCCATCAGGTCTTGTTTACTCGACTCTAAGAAACATCTTCCATTTCCACTTTGCACATCCTTCCTTTGTATTTGATGATCTGGTTCAAAGCTCCACAGCTGATCAGCGTGTTACAGAACACATGTTGGTTCAGTGAGATAACGACTGAGGAGCTGTACAGTTGTGTTGAGAAATAAAACATTTCAAACCAGCCCCTTGCCCCCCTCCCCCCTCCTTTTCTCCCCCGGCTGTGACAGAAATTAAAGTTCATTATCTCCAGATGTCACCGTCTGCTCCGATAAAGCAAATGAAAGAGAGAAAAAGTCTCTTATTGGAGTTTAAAGGCTGCAGTAATAACATTAACGTGTGGGCATTACCATCCATACCGTGGTGAGTTATGGTTCACAGATCGCTATCAGCTCGCCTTGAATAAATCCGCTCTAATTACACAAAGTCTCCTCACACATCACTCACAAGGCTGCAGCTGTAAAACTGTAGGAGATAATGAAACACATCTCTTAGCTTTGTCATTAAACACGTTACAACCAGCTCATCCACGTGAGCGTCACATTCTTCCTCCGACGTCCGACTCCACACACGTCGAGGTGTTTCCGGCCCTCGGCGGCGCAGGTTGTCGAGGAGACTCCGTCGTCCTTGAGCGAACTCCTCTGATGGACCGGAGCCTCCTCCAGGCCTCGTCAGGCTCATTGATCTCCTCCCTCAGCAGGAGGTTCCAGACCCGAACGCTCCAGGTCCTGGTCTTCAATGAGACGCCACGTTGAGCTCCTCGCAGCCGCAGGAAGCCGCGACCGACCTCCAGCGGCTCCTGCTGACTGAAGAATGGAGAACACCTCACTTTCCCACCGGATAAAGAGTCCCATCTGATGAGCTAGTGATACCTTTATTCTCTAGCAAACACAGATATTAAAGGTGCAATACACCTCATATTTGTTATGGGATGTATTTGAGGGGAGCATTTCCTGCTGCTGCTGAGGTTTGTTTTGTAGAAGTTGTTTGATCTGAAAACACATGGTTCATTTTAAAGGTCACATTTTGAACTTTGTTCATCATCACTGTTATTTGAAGCTGCAGTGCTGTTTTCAGCCACCAGGGGAGCTGTTCTCAGTAAAACTAGACATTTTAAGGGAATGAAAGGATTGACTTGTAAAAGTTTGCAACACAGTGTTTTGTTTTGTTTTGTTTTGTTTTTCAACAATAACAGAAACATGAAGCTAATACATTTAACTCTTATTCACATGTTGACTGAACTGAATTTAGAGTTAAGACATAAAGGAAGGCTCCAGATTCACACTCACACCTGCTTTTTTTAAAATATAATTGCTGTTTTGTTTTAGTTTTGGCCAAGTTGTGACTTTTTTAAGTTGTAATGCTGTTTTCTGGCCACAGGAGGGGGCTGTTTTCAGACACTAGAAGCTAAAGTTATTTCCATCAGAAGCAGGTGTCCATGTTTAAGCACCATAGACTGGATTTGAACGTTCTGCAGAGATGAGAGGAAGTGAAGGAGGAAGGATCAACTGAGAGAAACATGTGATGTGTTTGTTGAGGATTATTCTGCTCCAGCTGGAGGAGACGCCTCCAGAACCCTCAAAGAAAGAAAGAAACAACTGAGGAAGTGAAGAAGGCACCGTCGGGGTCACAGTGTTTCTCCCCTCTGGAGCCGTAAACAGTAAAAGTAGCTGAAGCTGCTGTTTCACTTTGGATGGAGCGAGTTCATCAAACAGTCAGTTTCTCTCTGATAGAACAGGAAACTAAGTGAGTTGTCATCACTTGGTGACCTCCAATATTCAACAGGTGACGTTTCTATAAGGAGTTCATGATTCTCCTTGTGTCCTCCTGGTTTCTGTGTGGACTTACATTTAGTTGTGGTTGTGTTTTCTATATATGGTCGTGTTGCCAGACCGGGGCGAGTTAAGTTACAACACTGAGACACAAATGAGTTGCTGACAACATGTGTGGTGAATAAGACAGAGAACAGACTGAGCTGTAACTTGTAGTGGAGCAGCAGCTGGATCTCAGCTCACTGTTTATTCATGGTGTCAGAGTTCACCTGTCCATACAGGTGTAATATCAGGAGTTACCCAGCAGGTGGCGCCACTCTACTGGAGAAAGAGACTTCCACTCCCTCTGTCACCATCTGTCACCATGACCCATGGATATGTGTTACTGTATATTAATAGATCCATGCCATGAATGTGTGTGATTTCCTGTAATTGGAGAGCAGAGGGAGGAGGTGAAAGTGAATCTGTTCAGTCGCCATGTCAGAGTGAACGGAGCAGAAGGAGAGAAACTGAAGTCTGAGACGAGTGAGTGTCAACACAACATTATTATTGTTGTTGTTGTTGTTGTTGTTGTTGTTGTTGTTGTTGTTGTTGTGTCAGAGTGTGAGAGTCAGTGTGTCTGTGTGGACTGTGGACTGTGGAGGGAAGAAGAGTCAGACGTAGTCCGTACATACGTCAGCTCATTGTCTCAGATTCACCTCCACACAACTTCTTCAAACTCAGAACAAACATCAAAGGTCAAAGGTCACGGTGACTGGATGTGTGTGTGTGTGTGTGTGTGTGTGTGTGTATGCGTGTGTGTGTGTGTGTGTGTGTGTGTGTGTGTGTGTGTGTGTGTGTGTGTGTGTGTGTGTGTGTGTGTGTGTGTGTTTGTGTTACTGGTTTCCCTCTCAGACTGAATGAAGTCCTGAAGATGAGTGTTAATGTGGAGGAACAGGAGGACAGATCAAAGTCTCCAGGATCCATCTGTCTGTCCATGAAGAGTGACTGGTCCAAAGAATGGAATCCTCCAGACCTCAGTCCTGGACCTGAACCTTCAGAGTCACGGTAAGAGACCTGATAAAAACCAGACGTGTGTGTCCACTGATCAGTGATCAGTGTGATGTGAATAATGTTTGTGTTTGCAGAGATCAGAACCACAGACTGAGAGCAGAGTCTCCAGGATCCGTCTGTCTGTCCATGAAGAGTGACCGGTCCATAGAACAACCATTGTGGTTCAGACCTGGACCATCAGACTTGCAGTAAGATGTAATCCAGTACAATTATAAGTTACATGTTAAAGAGGAACTATGCAAGTACAGTCTGTTTTGCTAACCTTCCTCATGGCCATGTGCATTTCCATGGTTTCTTCCAACTTTCCGAACTCAAACCAACCATGATTCATGACATCCATGACAACATCTGCGTTTTTATCTCGTACTGCCGTAAGGCAGTTTCTCGCGATAGTTTTATCCATTGACAAGATTTGGGACACCGAGGTGGACGACTGATCTTGCAAATTGAGTGTAGCGTTAGTTCTGGCAGGCCATTACGTCAAGCTCTTAATCAGCACAGCTGTAATCACAGGTACAGATCAGCTGATGGCTCAGCTGACTCCCCGTGGCTGCTTCCTATTGGGGAACTGCATTCAGAGCGTGCAATTTAAACGACGTCACCTCCCTTGCTGCTGCTTCCGCTGACAGCTTTTTTGCAACCCACCTCCACCCCATCTCCTCCTGTCATCTGTTATGAATCTAATCATTGTATTCATGTTAGTTGCTCTGCTCTGTCTGGTTTTCTTTGCTGCTGCGCTCCCTGCTTATGCCGTTCATGATGGCTTGTGAAGAACAGGAAGGTGCTCTTCCTGCCTCAGGCTTTCCACACAAGCGCGTGGAAGAGCAGTGGGTCCCAGAACAGTATCATTCAGCCAATTAAAACTTGTGCAAGTAAATAAATATTTAGACATAGTGGTCCTGACAGAAGTCCAGTTTTCAGCCGCTGGGGGTGTGGGTGCATTCGCCTAGACCCCATTCTCCTCATAATAGATCACTCAACCATCACAGTGTCTCCGAGCCACAATAATTACAGTCGAAATCCTGCATAGTTCTGTTTTAAAACGCAATTGACAAACTCCCGATTGTAAAATCATCTCTTTGTCAAACAGCACAAACCACAAGTCAAAGTCATCAGTCAGACTCCTGAAGCTGACAGGACATCAGGAAGGGAGAAAATATAGAGATGAGAGGTGGGACTCTGAGACACCGTGTTGAATAAAAACATGGTTGTGTTTGCAGAGGTCAGAACCACAGACTGAGAGCAGAGTCTCCAGGATCCATCTGTCTGTCCATGAAGAGTGACTGGTCCAAAGAATGGAATCCTCCAGACCTCAGTCCTGGACCTGAACCTTCAGAGTCACGGTAAGAGACCTGATAAAAACCAGACATGTGTGTCCACTGATCAGTGATCAGTGTGATGTGAATAATGTTTGTGTTTGCAGAGATCAGAACCACAGACTGAGAGCAGAGTCTCCAGGATCCATCTGTCTGTCCATGAAGAGTGACCGGTCCAAAGAAGAACCTCTGTGGTTCAGACCTGGACCTGGACCTGGACCATCAGACTTGCAGTAAGATGTAATCCAGTACAATTATAAGTTACATGTTAAAGAGGAACTATGCAAGTACAGTCTGTTTTGCTAACCTTCCTCATGGCCATGTGCATTTCCATGGTTTCTTCCAACTTTCCGAACTCAAACCAACCATGATTCATGACATCCATGACAACATCTGCGTTTTTATCTCGTACTGCCGTAAGGCAGTTTCTCGCGATAGTTTTATCCATTGACAAGATTTGGGACACCGAGGTGGAGGACTGATCTTGCAAATTGAGCGTAGTGTTAGTTCTGGCAGGCCATTACGTCAAGCTCTTAATCAGCACAGCTGTAATCACAGGTACAGATCAGCTGATGGCTCAGCTGACTCCCCGTGGCTGCTTCCTATTGGGGAACTGCATTCAGAGCGTGCAATTTAAACGACGTCACCTCCCTTGCTGCTGCTTCCGCTGACAGCTTTTTTGCAACCCACCTCCACCCCATCTCCTCCTGTCATCTGTTATGAATCTAATCATTGTATTCATGTTAGTTGCTCTGCTCTGTCTGGTTTTCTTTGCTGCTGCGCTCCCTGCTTATGCCGTTCATGATGGCTTGTGAAGAACAGGAAGGTGCTCTTCCTGCCTCAGGCTTTCCACACAAGCGCGTGGAAGAGCAGTGGGTCCCAGAACAGTATCATTCAGCCAATTAAAACTTGTGCAAGTAAATAAATATTTAGACATAGTGGTCCTGACAGAAGTCCAGTTTTCAGCCGCTGGGGGTGTGGGTGCATTCGCCTAGACCCCATTCTCCTCATAATAGATCACTCAACCATCACAGTGTCTCCGAGCCACAATAATTACAGTCGAAATCCTGCATAGTTCTGTTTTAAAACGCAATTGACAAACTCCCGATTGTAAAATCATCTCTTTGTCAAACAGCACAAACCACAAGTCAAAGTCATCAGTCAGACTCCTGAAGCTGACAGGACATCAGGAAGGGAGAAAATATAGAGATGAGAGGTGGGACTCTGAGACACCGTGTTGAATAAAAACATGGTTGTGTTTGCAGAGGTCAGAACCACAGACTGAGAGCAGAGTCTCCAGGATCCGTCTGTCTGTCCATGAGGAGTGACCGGTCCATAGAACAACCATTGTGGTTCAGACCTGGACCATTAGACTTGCAGTAAGATGTAATCCAGTACAATTATAAGTTACATGTTAAAGAGGAACTATGCAAGTACAGTCTGTTTTGCTAACCTTCCTCATGGCCATGTGCATTTCCATGGTTTCTTCCAACTTTCCGAACTCAAACCAACCACGATTCATGAAATGCATGAAGATGCACAAGATTTGGGACACCGAGGTGGAGGACTGATCTTGCAACCAGGAACCAGATCCATCAGACTCTGAAGGTTCACAGCAAACCTCAGAGACAGAAACATCAGACTGATGAAGCACAGCGTCCTCATGTTCCTGTGTCATCAGCCTCAGTCAGGGTGAACGTTGCTGCACCTACACTTTAATGATCCACACGTCTGAGCCTTTAAGCTGAAGTCACAGTAGAGATTAAAGCAGCTGATACACACAGACTTTTATTTTGAAAAGTCAGGAACCAGACAGGAGTGGTCAGTGTTACTGAAGCCCCGCCCTCTTGAGGTGATTAACCAATCAGAGCTCAGAGCTGAGACATGTTGTTGATCCAGAAATGTCTTGACAGGAGGAAGAGGAGTGGTGTCTCTGTGGACCAGCAGCTGTCCTGCTGTGGTCTCTGTCAGGACGTCCTGAAGGATCCAGTCTCCACCAGCTGTGGACACTGGTTCTGCAGACAGTGCTTCACCTCAGACTGGGACCAGTCTGGTTCTTCAGGACCCCCCTCCTGTCCCCAATGTGGAAAAAGACCCAGAACCAGAGGTGAGCTGCAGACAGCCAATCAGAGCAGCTGTGGACAAAGTGAGAGTCAACATCTGTCTGCTGATGTGGTCATTAGTGAAACCAGGACCTGTTGTTTTCTCCAGAGTCATTGTTCCATCACACAGCACTGACATTTAAGATGAGGATTCAAACCTTCTTTTTGTTGTCTGGAGTTTTTCTGGAGCTGATGAAAATAATCTGATCAGATTGTCAGACTCTCTGTCTTCAGTCTGACTCTGTCTCTTGTCTCTCAGGAGATGGTGGTCTGCAGGAGGTTTTAGATCAACATAAGATCAGTCTGAGGAGCAGATGTGAACGAGTGACTGAAGGAACTGAGGGAACAGGAAGTGGAACAGGAAGTGGAACCCTCCTCAACAGGATCTACACTGAGCTCTACATCACAGAGGGACAGAGTGAAGAGGTTAATACCCAACATGAGGTGAGACAGCTGGAGACAACGTCCAAGAAGAAGATCCTCCAGGACAGGCCAATCAGGTGCAACGACATCTTTAAAGACTTACCTGTCCAACAGAGAGAGGACGTCTCTACGGTCTCACCTGTCCAACAGAGAGAGGACGTCTCTACGGTCTCATCTGTCCAACAGAGAGAGGACGTTTCTACGGTCTCACCTGTCCAACAGAGAGAGGACGTCTCTACGGTCTCACCTGTCCAACAGAGAGAGGACGTCTCTACGGTCTCACCTGTCCAACAGAGAGAGGACGTCTCTACGGTCTCACCTGTCCAACAGAGAGAGGACGTCTCTACAGTCTCACCTGTCCAACAGAGAGAGGACGTCTCTACGGTCTCACCTGTCCAACAGAGACCCATCAGAGTGGTTCTGACCAACGGCGTCGCTGGCGTTGGAAAAACCTTCTCGGTGCAGAAGTTCACTCTGGACTGGGCCGAGGGCTTGGAGAACCAAGATGTCAGTCTGCTGGTTCTGCTTTCGTTCAGGGAGCTGAACCTGATCAGAGATCAGCGGTTGAGTCTTCTCAGGCTGCTCCATGTTTTCCATCCAACATTACAGAAGGTGACAGCAGAGCAGCTGGCTGTCTGTAAACTTCTCTTCATCTTTGACGGCCTGGATGAAAGCCGACTGTCACTGGACTTCAACAACAGGGAGGTTGTGTCTGATGTCACACAGACGTCATCAGTCAACGTGCTGCTGACAAACCTCATCCAGGGGAATCTGCTTCCCTCGGCTCTGGTCTGGATCACCTCCAGACCTGCAGCGGCCAATCAGATCCCTCCATCATGTGTGGACAGGGTAACAGAGGTCCGAGGCTTCACTGACGCCCAGATGGAGGAGTACTTCAGGAGGAGGTCCAGTGATGAAGATCTGTCCAGAAGAATCATCTCACACATCCAGACGTCCAGGACCCTCCACATCATGTGTCAAGTCCCAGTCTTCTGCTGGATCAGTGCTACAGTTCTGGAGCACATGTTGACCACAGACCAGAGAGGAGAGCTGCCCAAGACCACGACGGACCTGTTCTCACACTTCCTGCTGGTCCAGACCAAGAGGAAGAAGAACAAGTACGGACATGAAGGACATGAGACGAGTCCACAGGAGCTGACGGAGGCCGACAGGGAAGTTCTTCTGAAGCTGGGGAGGCTGGCGTTTGAACAGCTGCAGGAAGGAAACATCATGTTCTACCAAGAAGACCTGGAGCAGTGTGGTCTGGATGTCACAGAGGCCTTGGTGAACTCAGGACTCTGTACTGAGATCTTCAAAAGAGAGAGTGTGATCTTCCAGAAAACAGTCTACTGCTTTGTTCATCTGAGTGTTCAGGAGTTTCTGGCTGCAGTCTACATGTTCCACTGTTTCACCAACAGCAACACACAGGTCCTGGAGAACTTCCTTTGTATACAACATGTTGATTTAACCCTGGATTACTTCCTGAAGAGAGCCATGCTGAAATGCATCTTGAGTAGAAACGGTCACCTGGACCTGTTTGTTCGCTTCCTTCATGGCCTCTCTCTGGAGTCCAACCAGAGGCTGTTAGGAGGTCTGCTGGGTCAGACAGACAACAGTCCAGGAACCATCCAGAGAACCATCAACAACCTGAAGGAAATGAAGAGTGATTACTTCTCTCCTGACAGAAGCATCAACATCTTCCACTGTCTGTCGGAGATGAAGGACCAGTCAGTTCATCAGCAGATCCAACAGTTCCTCAAGTCAGAGAACAGATCAGAGGAGGAACTCTCTGAGATCCAGTGTTCAGCTCTGGCCTACATGCTGCAGATGTCAGAGCAGGTTCTGGACCAGTTGGACCTGTGGAAGTACAAGACATCAGAGGAGGGACGACGGAGACTGATCCCAGCTGTGAGGAACTGCAGGAAGGCTCGGTGAGTCCAGACATGATCAGTATAATTATTGATCAGTAGTTTAGATCAGTAGTAGTGATAACATAGAGTGAGCAGGCTTTGCTTCAGGTCCCGTCCATCCTGTCAGAGTGATGAGGATCATTGTTTCCTGTCAAACTCAGTCAGAGAAGATGAGCTGAAGCTCAGATGTTCATCACATCATCAGATGCATCAACTGTGTTTTTACTGCAGCTTTTATCTGGTTTCATTCTGACACATTTGATATTTTCTCTCTTCACAGACTTGTTGATTGTAAACTCTCAGAGAGTCACTGTGAAGTCGTGGCCTCAGCTCTGAAGTCCAACCCCTCCCACCTGAAACAACTGGACCTGAGTAACACCACGCTGAGTGATTCATCAGCTCAGGCTCTGTGTGCTGGACTGGAGAGTCCAAACTGTAGACTGGAGACTCTGAGGTGAGTTCACTGACTGGACCTGTTGGACTTTTGTCTGTGTTCAGTTCAAATGTGTGAAGTTCAGTTTGAAGCAGCGACTGATTGTGACTCCATGTTACTGCAGCTGGTAGAAGGTGAAGGGTCAGAGGTCACTCAGAGGTCAGTGGTGGTGATGCTGCTGCTGATGATGGCTGCACTTGAAAATAAGAAATTCTGTTCTTAATTTGCTTGCCTGGTTAAATAAAGGTTAAATAAAAAAAAATGATGATGATGAAGATGATGATGATTATGATGTGTTGAAGCAGCAGCAGCTTCTCATGAATATTAATGAGCTGTTTTCTGTTTTCAAGGAGCTTTGTCCTCAACTCACTCATCTTATTCTTTATTCAGATTGAAGGGCTGCAGGTTGTCAGAGATCAGCTGTTCTTCTCTGGGCTCAGCTCTGAAGTCCAACCCCTCCCACCTGAGAGAACTGGACCTGAGCTACAACAACCTTCAGGATTCAGGAGTGAAGGTTCTGAGTGGTTTTCTGGAGAGTCCAGACTGTAGACTGGAGACTCTGAGGTCAGTTCACTGACTGTTACTGTTGTAGATCTTAGATCTTTGATCCACAACTGAACCTGATTGATCTTCACTCAGAACTTGAATCATTGACTTTGATTCATGAATGAAGGACGTTTGAAACAGTTGTTGTCTCATGTTTCCACTTGTTCTTCTCTCACACTGACAATGACTCTTCACTTTCAGCTCATTTGTGTGTTCTTCATTTCATCTTCTTCTTTTATTCTTTATTCAGATTGAGGAGCTGCAGTTTGTCCGAGATCAGCTGTTCTTCTCTGGTCTCAGCTCTGAAGTCGAACCCCTCCCACCTGAGAGAACTGGACCTGACCTGGAACGACAACCTGCAGGATTCAGGAGTGAAGGGTCTGAGTGGTTTTCTGGAGAGTCCAGACTGTAGACTGGAGACTCTGAGGTCAGTTCACTGACTGTTACTGTTATAGATCTTAGATCTTTGATCCACAACTGAACCTGATTGATCTTCACTCACAACTTGAATCATTGACTTTGATTCATGAATGAAGGACGTTTGAAACAGTTGTTGTCTCATGTTTCCACTTGTTCTTCTCTCACACTGACAATGACTCTTCACTTTCAGCTCATTTCACTCTGATCAATAATCAATGATCTGATCACTGCAGCTGTGTGTGTGTGTGTGTGTGTGTGTGTGTGTGTGTGTGTGTGTGTGTGTGTGTGTGTGTGTGTGTGTGTGTGTGTGTGTGTGTGTGTGTGTGTGTGTGTGTGTGTGTGTGTGTGTGTGTGTTCCTGGACCAGGTCTGGACCTTTAACCTTTGATCACTGACACACTGATCATTGATCAGGACACATCTGATCAATCATCAATCATTTCATCTTCTTCTTTTATTCTTTATTCAGATTGGAGTGGTGCAGGATGTCAGAGATCAGCTGTTCTTCTCTGGGCTCAGCTCTGAAGTCCAACCCCTCCCACCTCAGAGAACTGGACCTGAGCAACAACAAGCTGCAGGATTCAGGAGTGAAGGGTCTGAGTGGTTTTCTGGAGAGTCCAGACTGTAGACTGGAGACTCTGAGGTCAGACTCTGTTTTATTTCTGTGCTCAGATGAAT
Organism: Decapterus maruadsi; assembly: GCA_030347415.2. Lineage (NCBI taxonomy): Eukaryota > Metazoa > Chordata > Actinopteri > Carangiformes > Carangidae > Decapterus > Decapterus maruadsi. Next base: position 30,196,184 of record CM064893.1, read on the forward strand.
GTGGTGTAAAGTTGTGTTGATACTGAGCTGCAGACATGAGGCTGATGTTCTACTGATCCACACTGAGGCTGTAGGACAGGGTAGGCAGGCGCTCACAGACCAAGACCAGGGCTGTGGGGGGGTCGGCACCTCAGACACATCATCACACAACAACCTCACAACAAACATATTGATGCATTCAAAGACAACATCCCATAATAAGCAGGTTTCAGATTTTTCTGTCTCTGAGCTCCATTCACCGTGTGTTTCTACAGGTTAGTTGTCATGGTAACAATGTGGCTGCTCAACATGAGTGTGTGTGGATGGAGCCACAGGTGGAGCTGACAGGTGAAGAGGCGGAGTCACTGCAGCTTCTCATGAATATTAATGAGCTGTTTTCTCTCCATGTGACTGTTTAACCTGCTTCCTGTTGCTGCAGCTGTTGGACTTTGATTTTCTAAACTTGTTCTTTCTGAAGCTTCTTCAGCTCTGAACAGATGATGAGACACTGAACGCTGTCAACAAGGAGCTTTGTCCTCAACTCACTCATCTTATTCTTTATTCAGATTGGAGAACTGCAGTTTGTCAGAGATCAGCTGTTCTTCTCTGGGCTCAGCTCTGAAGTCCAACCCCTCCCACCTGAGAGAACTGGACCTGAGCATCAACAACCTTCAGGATTCAGGAGTGAAGGATCTGAGTGGTTTTCTGGAGAGTCCAGACTGTAGACTGGAGACTCTGAGGTCAGTTCACTGACTGTTACTGTTGTAGATCTTAGATCTTTGATCCACAACTGAACCTGATTGATCTTCACTCACAACTTGAATCATTGACTTTGATTCATGAATGAAGGACGTTTGAAACAGTTGTTGTCTCATGTTTCCACTTGTTCTTCTCTCACACTGACAATGACTCTTCACTTTCAGCTCATTTCACTCTGATCAATAATCAATGATCTAAGCGCCTGTGTGTGTGTGTGTGTGTGTGTGTGTGTGTGTGTGTGTGTGTGTGTGTGTGTGTGTGTGTGTGTGTGTGTGTGTGTGTGTGTGTGTGTGTGTGTGTGTGTGTGTGTGTGTGTGTGTTGTAGTCAGTGTTTAGTCCACCAGGTATTGATCAGATATTGATTGTATATTGACAGACTGATCTGAGGTCAGCAGCAGCTGATGAATCTGTGCTGACATGTGGATGATGTGTGTAGAAGGACACATGATGATGATCCACAACAACACAAGGACAAAGTCCCTCTACTCATTGACACACTGATCATTGATCAGGACATATCTGATCAATCATCAATCATTTCATCTTCTTCTTTTATTCTTTATTCAGATTGAAGGACTGCAGTTTGTCAGAGATCAGCTGTTCTTCTCTGGGCTCAGCTCTGAAGTCCAACCCCTCCCACCTGAGAGAACTGGACCTGAGCTACAACGAGCTGCAGGATTCAGGAGTGAATCTGAGTGGTTTTCTGGAGAGTCCAGACTGTAGACTGGAGACTCTGAGGTCAGACTCTGTTTTATTTCTGTGCTCAGATGAATGTGATGTAAAGTTGTGTTGATACTGAGCTGCAGACATGAGGCTGATGTTCTACTGATCCACACTGAGGCTGTAGGACAGGGTAGGCAGGCGCTCACAGACCAAGACCAGGGCTGTGGGGGGGTCGGCACCTCAGACACATCATCACACAACAACCTCACAACAAACACATTGATGCATTCAAAGACAACATCCCATAATAAGCAGGTTTCAGGTTTTTCTGTCTCTAAGCTTCATTCACCATGTGTTTCTACACGTTAGTTGTCATGGTAACAATGTGGCTGCTCACCATGGGTCTCATTCATGAAACGTTAGTAAATCTGTGTGTAGATTTGCACATAAAAGCTCTCGGTACTAAAACTCTACTCCAGATTCATGAACGGTGTGGTAAACTCAGATTTGTTCGTAAGCACATGTGTAGGATCATGAATGCCGGCCCATCGTAAATTAACAGCACGCCCCCGGTGATGAGCCATTAACATAGATCTCCATACATGAATAGCCATATAAGGAGATCCTGACCACCATATTAGGAGGTAGGCGCATCCTGTTCACCTGCGGCCATGACGCAAACGAGGAAAGAGGGAGAGAGAGAAAAAAGAGCGATCGGGGATCAAAGTCATTTTGGATGAAGTGGCGTCCAGAAAAAATATTTAATTCTCTTGTGATAGTAGCGGTGTGACTGGGACAGGTCAAAGGTGTGGAGGGAAGAAACAGATTTAGTGAATTAAGTATCCTTGGTTTATTAAAGAGCTGTTTAAGAAGTAAAGCCAGAATAGTTCGATATGAAATATGAAAAAAAAAAAAAACATATCTACAGCACTAGAGCGGCCACGGGAGGAGGAGGCTCTTCACAGCCTCAGCTGTAGGCAATAGCAGCATGGTTGGATCAACACAAAAAGTTATATAGGCAGGTTCTATTGTTACAGAAGCACCAGCCGTCTGTCACAGCTGCATCCAAACCAGTGCCGGCTGCGCTGCTGGATGAAGTGCGCGCCCACGGAGCGCGTAGCAACACAAATCTTTTTTCTTTTTTTTTCCGGTTTTCTATCAGATTATTATCACATTAGATGGAGCCTTGACGTGTTTGTGCTTGTCTGATCCCTAAACCGTCTCTCCCTCTAAATATTTCTAATTGTTTGTCATGTTTAAAGGTTGACTATGTAGGATTTCCAGAACAATAACAGAACGTTAGACCGTTGCTAGGTAAAACGGGCCGTTGCTAGGGACTCTGTTCTGATCAGAGGACAGCAGAGGAGGAGAACGATGCAGGATTTACCTTATGTTTACCTTTTTACCGTCATTAACAGCATAATAAATGACTTGCAGCTTGTTCCAGAGAGAGTGGAGGCTCTCTGCCTTCCACACCGCTGCTGGAAACCAAACCTGTGCTCAGAGCCTCCGCTGTCACTGCTCTCCTCAAGTTGAAAAAAAAAAAAAGAAGCTGCGAGGCACCGGGAGTCGGCGACAGTAAACGTGTTTATGACAGATTAGACTACACAAATACAGCGATCCTAACATGTAAATGATAATCCATTGATCCACCGATTGGTTATTGAAAAGGCTTCGTTGAAAACAGACGCATACGACCGGGAGGAGGCAGGAAAACAGCTGATTAGTGAGCCACGTGTCGGCTCCAGGCAGGTACGAATGTAAACAGAACGTTGACAAAAAGTCATTGTCGAGCCCGTCAAAAAATGTTAAAAATATTAATTCAGACTAAAAAAAAATTTTTGTGGAGAAGGAATACTTTAGTCTGTTCACCTCAAAACGCACTGTGGATGTATTATTTTTTTTAAATATAGCTTTTAATAAATATTATACATATTCAACCTTTAAATCACGTGTTTCAAAGGCATCGGCGCATTCTGAACATGAGAGAGAGTAATACCGATTAAAATTGTAATTTTCAACAGTGACAGGCAGTATTTAGTTGCAGTCAGGACCAGGTGTAGATTTTGTGAGTAGTTACTAACAAATCTGCACTACTAAAAGATTGATGAATGCGGAAAATGCACGTAAATTTGCGCTACACGGTTTACACACAAATCCGTGCTGCTCACGTTTCATGAATGAGACCCCATGAGTGTGTGTGCATGGAGCCACAGGTGGAGCTGACAGGTGAAGAGGCGGAGTCACTGCAGCTTCTCATGAATATTAATGAGCTGTTTTCTCTCCATGTGACTGTTTAACCTGCTTCCTGTTGCTGCAGCTGTTGGACTTTGATTTTCTAAACTTGTTCTTTCTGAAGCTTCTTCAGCTCTGAACAGATGATGAGACACTGAACGCTGTCAACAAGGAGCTTTGTCCTCAACTCACTCATCTTATTCTTTATTCAGATTGTTCCACTGCAGTTTGTCAGAGATCAGCTGTTCTTCTCTGGGCTCAGCTCTGAAGTCCAACCCCTCCCACCTGAGAGAACTGGACCTGGGCTGGAACAACCTGCATGATTCAGGAGTGAAGGGTCTGAGTGGTTTTCTGGAGAGTCCAGACTGTAGACTGGAGACTCTGAGGTCAGTTCACTGACTGTTACTGTTGTAGATCTTAGATCTTTGATCCACAACTGAACCTGATTGATCTTCACTGTAGTGTGCGTCCCTTATTCCTTAATTAGAGCATGCATCCTGAATTCAATCAAAACTCCGAGTGTCTCTTTCATGGTCTTTATTGCTCCGACCACACAGATCAATAACACAGCCTCATGGCTTCTCTTACACTTCCTGAACGTGCGTGCCCACGTCACTATTGCCGTGACTCACGTAACCCAATACATGACATCCCTCCTTTTCTTGATAATAAACTCTCAGGCAAAGTCTGCAGATATGAAACATAACTTATTATCTAATTACTTAACTTTCTTCTTCAGCTCTTTTACTTAGCTGGAAAACAACTTACCAACCACATATGTATTAAGCAATAACATTTCAAACCATTTTTTTTTTCTCAGTACACTTCTTTAGCCTACTGTTTATTTCAACACAAATTCACCATATCTGTCAGGTGCCCTTTTAACCCTTTGTGGTCTGATTCTTGTCATGTCTGACAAGTGAGCGTTTTGAATAGTCTCTACTGGTGCGTCCGCCCCCAGTTCACTATTCCCTTCTCCTGATGTCTCTTCTTGTGTACTGTCCATATCCTTATGTTCCATTGTCTCATATCTTCTCACGTGTGTGGTGTTCCTTCGGTACCGTGCTCCTGTTGGAGATTCAACCACAACTTGGTTTCCTGTTTTGTTCACAATTTTGTGTGGTGTTGGGTGGAATGGTGTGGAAAACTTGTCTGTTTTATCCTGTTGTATGAGCACTGTGTCTCCAATATCCACTTCCGAAAACTGAGCTCGTCTTTTTTGATCAGCATATATTTTTGTTTTTCCTTTCTCCTCTGCGTCTCTGTCACGCACCTCCAGTTCTGCTGTGTGTGTTTCACAGAGGTTTGGTAACTTTCCCCTCATTTTCCGGTTAAAGAGAAGTTCGGCAGGGCTTTTTCCCGTAGTGGCATGTTCTATGCTCCTGTAAACAGTGACATATTTTCTTAATTCACACTTCCAATCCAACCCTTCTGCTTGCGCGATCTTGATTCTTTTCATCAGTGATGAGTTTTGGCGCTCAACTTCTCCATTCGCTTGAGCCCATTTTGGAGTTGTCCTCACATGTTTGATTCCATTATTGTCACAATATTCCTTGAATATATCAGATCTGAATTGAGGTCCGTTATCTGATTTGCAGGTGACAGGTAGTCCGTGTCTGCTGAAGATTGACTCCAGACTGTCGATGATCTTCTCTGCGGTTGTCGAAGTCAGTACATCATACTCATAATAGCGACTGTAGTAATCCACTACTACAAGTATGGAATGATTGCTTGGCAGTGGTCCTAACAAATCTATGGCCACATCCTGCCACGGACCGTCCGGTAATGATGTGGTTCTCAGAGGTTCAGGTGGATCAGGTCTGGCCACAATTTGACATCCATGACACGCCTTGCAGTATTTCTCGGCTGCTTTGTCCATGCCAGGCCACCACACTTTGGTTCTGAGATGTTGTTTCGTTCCCACAATCCCTAAATGTCCTTCATGTGCTAAGCTAAGTGCTCTGGCTTGCAACTTTTGTGGAAGCACAATGCGGTTTCCACGGAGAACTAAGTATCCCATTACACATAGTTCATTTGCAATTGGTGCATAAGTCTTACAGTTCTCAAAATGTCCATTTGTGATCGCTTCACGCACCTCTTGTAATTCCGGGTCAATTGCAGAAGCTTCTTCCACCTCTCTGGTCGTAAGTGCTTTGGGTGTGGCACTCACCGCAACAAATCTCACATACTCCTCGGACTCGTGTCTGTGTATCTCTCTCTTAGCCGTGTCCCCAAGGAGCCGTGACAATGGGTCAGCAATGTTCTGTTTTCCTGGTATGTGTACCACTCGGAAGTCATACGGCTGCAATCGGAGAACCCAGCGCTCTATGCGTGCACATGGTTTTGAACGCTGACTGTATATGACTTCCAATGGCTTGTGATCCGTGACCAGATCAAACTTTCTGCCGTACACATAGGGATGAAGTCTTTCGCAAGCCCACACTAGAGCTAAGGCTTCTCGCTCTGTCTGCGAGTATCGCCTCTCACAGTCTGTTAAGCTGCGACTCACATAGCACACAGGTACTCTCTCTCCTTGCTGGTCCTGTACCAGCACAGCTCCTAGTCCTACAGGACTCGCATCTGCAATCACTTTAGTTGGTGCCTCTTTATCAAAGTAGGCCAAGGTACCAGCTCTGGCTAGCTCGTCCTTTAAAACTTGAAATGCTCTTTTCTGTTCTGGTCCAAAGTTAAATGGTGTTTCTTTTCGAGTCAGGCGTCGCAGTGGTTCTGAGAGTGTTGCAAACTGTGATATGAATCTGCTGCTGTAACCTACAAGTCCTAGGAAGCTTCTCACCTCGGAGGCGTTCTCTGGTTCTCTTGCCTCCATCACAGCTCTCACTCTCTCTTCCGTTGGTCCAATACCTTTTTGCGACAGAAGTATTCCCATGAATATTAATTTGTCCATACTGAATTGACATTTTTGAGGATTCAGTGTTAATCCACATTCCAACAGTCTTTTCATGACGGCATGCAGGCGCTTGTCATGTGTTGCCTGGTCTGGTGCATGCACAATGACATCATCTGAAATGTTCTCGACACCTTCAATTCCAGCCAGTGCACCAGCTATCTCCTGCTGATACTGCTCACTGGCTGATGATACACCGAATATCAGTCTCTTGTATCTGTATACTCCATTGTGTACTGCAAATGTTGTTATCTCACGTGACTCAGGGGTCAGTTCTAACTGATGATAACCCCATTTCAAGTCTAGTTTACTAAACACCGCAGAGCCATTCATGTTTTGGAGTAACTCATCCACAGTGGGGATAGGGTATCGTTCCCTGACAATAGCTTCATTGGCTCTTCTCATATCAAGACACATCCTAATGTCCCCATCACTTTTTGGAAGCACAACCACAGGGTTTACCCACGGGGTGGGGCCATCAACCCGTTCTATAATGTCCATGTCTGTCAGTTCTTTTATCTTTTTTTCTACAGCCTCCCTGAGGTTGTATGGAATGCGCCGGAGTGGTTGAGCCACTGGTCTCACTTTTGGATCAATGTACAGGCTGACTTGTTTGGTATTTAATTTTCCCACTCCCCTGAACACATTTGGGTACTGCAGCTGAAGAGAGTCTTTAATGTCTGTGACTGCTGAGACATTTTCACCTATTTTCAGTACTCCCAACTTTATGGCTGTCTTTTTCCCCAGGAGTGGTTCCCCATTACCTTTAATCACAATGAATTCAGCCTGTTCTCTTTTCTCGCCTATTGTGATTTCACACTGAAATGCCCCTTTAACTGGTAGAGCTTGACTGGAGGAATATGAGTACAAATTCCTCTGCTCTTTTGGAACATATGAATGACATTTGATTTTTTCTGTCTTTAACTTGTCCCACACATTTTCCCCCATTATGTTACTCGTAGCCCCAGAGTCTACTAACATTTTTAGTTCTACTCCCCCCACACAAAAGGTAAGTTTCTCTGACACATCATCATCTTTCACAATAAATGCAAACTCTTTTTGTTCAGTCTCAACAGTGTTCACATTGTGTTTCTTTGATCCTTTTGTGCGGCACATTTTTGAGAAATGATCTTTCCCATTACACTTGTGACATATTTGTCCACGAGCAGGGCATTTGGGATCTTTCCCCATGTGATCAGTGTAACCACATCTGTAGCATTTCCTCTCGGATTTTCCCTCCTCTTTATTTGTTGATTTCCCTCTTATCTTTGTATACTTTCCTCCTTTTTGTGCGACGTGATGAACGGTCTCCGTCTCCCTCTTTACATCATGCTGCGACATAGCCGCCATCTGTTCCTCAATCGTTTCACATCGCGCGGCCAGTTCCAATGTGCGGGCGAGTGTGAGCCCCTGCCCCTCCTCCAGCAACTTTCGGCGGACATAGTCTGATGTGCATTTACTCAGAATTGCATCTCGTATCTGATTCTCTGTTTCTACTCCAAATGCACAGTCTCTCGCTGTCTGTCTCAGACGTGTGGAAAATTGTTGCACAGTCTCACCTTGTTTCTGACACAACTTGTGAAACGTCTGGCGGGCGAAAGCTGCATTCACTTGGGGAACGAAGTACATGTTCAGAGCGTCCACCGCGGCTGTGTAGTCCGCTGCTGCTCCAGTGTTCGGCAGCGTCGAAAAAATGTCCTGCACATCTGGTCCGGCGTGGTGCAAAAGCAAAGCACGTCTCCTTTGATGTGTCGCCTCCGGTGCCTCGTCGTCGAGTATTAATCCTTTTCCATCAGCAAACAACTCAAACGACGTGAGCCACCGCGTCCACCTCGGCCCTAGCGTAGCTGGCTCCGTGTAGCATGCAAACGGCTGAAGTCCCGACTTGTCCATAGCGACCTCGTACCTGCACTTTTTTTTTTTCGTCAAAAGTCTGACATCCTCGTCGCCAATGTAGTGTGCGTCCCTTATTCCTTAATTAGAGCATGCATCCTGAATTCAATCAAAACTCCGAGTGTCTCTTTCATGGTCTTTATTGCTCCGACCACACAGATCAATAACACAGCCTCATGGCTTCTCTTACACTTCCTGAACGTGCGTGCCCACGTCACTATTGCCGTGACTCACGTAACCCAATACATGACATTCACTCACAACTTGAAACATTGACTTTGATTCATGAATGAAGGACGTTTGAAACAGTTGTTGTCTCATGTTTCCACTTGTTCTTCTCTCACACTGACAATGACTCTTCACTTTCAGCTCATTTCACTCTGATCAATAATCAATGATCTGATCACTGCAGCTGTGTGTGTGTGTGTGTGTGTGTGTGTGTGTGTGTGTGCGTGTGTGTGTGTGCGTGCGTGTGTGTATGTGTGTGTGTGCGTGTGCGCGTGCGTGTGTGTATGTGTGTGCGTGCGTGTGCGTGTGTGTGTGTGTGTGTGCGTGCACGTGCGTGTGTGTGTGTGTGTGCGTGCGCGTGTGTGTGTAGGTGTAGGTTTGTGATCTTCATTTCATCTTCTTTTATTCTTTATTCAGATTGAGCTACTGCAGTTTGTCAGACATCAGCTGTTCTTCTCTGGTCTCAGCTCTGAAGTCCAACCCCTCCCACCTGAGAGAACTGGACCTGAAACCAGGACCCAGCAACCTGATCTACAGCAACAACCTGAGTTCTCCAGCTCTGCAGCAGCTTCGTCGTCTTGTGAAGAGTCCAGACTTTCGACTGGAGACTCTGAAGTGTAACTACTGATCTGCACCTGTTTCCACAGCTGATGAGACTGTGGGAGTGAAATAAAGTGTAAAGTGCAGCAGGTGAACCTGTCAGGATGTGACATCACACATGACATCATCTGTGACATCACAGACTCAGAAAACGCTGCAGCAGCTTCAATGTGTCAATCATCAGTGATCCAGTCACAGGTAAAGGTGTTGAGTCAAACCTGTCACTCAAGTACAGGAAGTACTTTTACTACAGTAACTACAAACTAAATACTTTTACTGTGATACTGCAATTATAGAAACTTTACTCTGCTCCTATTTTATAGTATTCACTGTGATACCTGGTAAGAAGTACTTTTACTATGATGCTGTATCTACAGAAACTGCTCTTACTACTACTGTAAATACATGTTATTTTTACTATGTTACTGTAAGTACAGGGAATACTTTTACTTTGCTACTATACTTAAAATAAAGGATATCTTATGAAGTACAATTACTGTGATTCTGAAAATACTTTTACTCTGGTATTGTAAATATGCGACATATTCACTGTGATACCTTGAAAGAAGTACTTTTACTCTGATACTCTCTACAGAAACTACTTTTATTTTTGCACTGTAAGTACAACGAGTACTTTTACTTTGGTACCATAACTAATGGATACCTTACAGTATATGAAGTACTGACGTCCGTCTGCCTGATTCCACGTGAACGCAGCATCAAGAATACGACTGAGTCTAAGTTTTCACACAGTTAACAGTCTTTAATTTATCAGTTCAAACTGATTCAGTGAGAGCGACATCACAGTCTGATGGATCAATCATTATTTATTGATTATTAATCTCCACAGAAGATTTTTGTACCTTTTTTATATAAATTACTTTTATACATGACGTCACTCATTTGAGGGGAACATTTTGCTGCTGCTGCTGATGTTTGTTTTGTAGAAGTTGTTTGATCTGAAAACACATGGTTCATTTTAAAGGTCACATTTTGAACCAAAAGAAGATCTACGTACGACTCCTCCTTGAACACTTCTGATTGGCCGACTGCTGACTGGAGCAGATTTCAGAATAAAAGACTCAGAGAAACCAAATCCTGCAAGTTATTGGATGCAGCAATGGAAGGAATGGACGGATAGAAGGACGAATGGAGGGACAGACAGAAGGATGGGCGGATGAACTGACCAGCAAAACAATACAGGCCTGACAATATGTTAACATGGTGATGTCGTATTGTTTACCTGACCCACATTTTATTTTTATTTTTTACCATTATTTTTTCTGTCGTCGAGTGAAATGACATGGTTTGCTGACAGCCTCAACTGCAACACCAGAGCCTGTAACAACTCATTCTAAGGTACGAGAAAACTTTCATTTGTATGCGGGTGTGATTCAACTATAGTAAAATACGTATATGAAAGCAATATAAAAAGACAAATACAAAGCCAAACGGGGGACGATGCGCTGTTGTGTTTTGAATTTGACTGCAGCAACACTTTTGGCCACATTCGTACATACTGCTCCTTTAACCCTCAAACAACCCTTTTGAGGACCGGCCAAAATGTCCTCACTTGTCAAAACTGTTCTCAGCCTGTTGGTTAAAAACTCTTGACAGTCCTCACAAGGTAGTCAGTGCAAGAACACACACGCACGCACACAGACATTCAGTTTCAGGTTTTTATCAGGTTTCTTACCGTGACTCTAAAGGTCCCCATCCAGATCTGAACCCCCAAGGTAGTTTGGACCGGTCCCTCCTCATGGACAGACAGACGGATCCTGGAGACTCTGCTCTCAGTCTGTGGTTCTGACCTCTGTAAACACAAACACCTTTTTATTCACATCACACTGATCACTGATCAGTAGACACACACACAAACTATGATCAGTTCCTTGTCTGATCCAGTCGTTGACCTCCACCACTCAGTACTTTGACATTAAATCCATGTTGATCCAGTCACTGTGACCTTTGACCTTTGATGTTTGTTCTGAGTTTGAAGAAGTTGTGTGGAGGTGAGTGACTCTCACACTCTGACACTGCTGCGCAGCGAGGGTTTTTTTTCTAACTTCAGATAAATACACAGCAACATACAGTGGAATAGAAAGACAGGACTGTTTCGCCCGAGGGACACACAACAGGAAAAACAACAACAAGAACATTAATAATGTTGTGACGACACTCAGTCGTCTCAGACTTCAGTTTCTCTCCTTCTGCTCCGTTCACTCTAACATGGCGTCTGAACATTTTCATTTTCACCTCCTCCTTCTGCTCTGTGTTTACAAGAAAACACACACGTTCATGGCATGAATCTATTAAAATACAGTAACACATCCATGGTTCATGGCGTCAGAGGGAGGAGAAGTCTCTTTCTCCAGTAGAGTGGCGCCACCTGCTGGGTAACTCCTGGTATTACACCTGTATGGACAGGTGAACTCTGACACCATGAAGAAACAGTGAGCTGAGATCCAGCTGCTGCTCCACTACAAGTTACAGCTCAGTCTGTTCTCTGTCTTATTCATCACACATGTTGTCACTTTGTGTCTCAGTATTGTAACTCATTGTACATGTTGGCAACAGCAAATAAAACCTGTAATGGAATTAGGACAGTGCAGATAACATAAGTAAATAGAACATATCTGCAAAATAAAATAAAAAATAAAATCTTTTAAAGATACAGTTTCCCCACCACTGTAACAAACAGTTCAGAAAGTACACAGGAAAATAAACCTACACATAAAAAGGAAAGACTTATAAACTAATAAAAAATAACACAAGAAATTTCATATTAAGTTTAAAATTGAATTGAACAGCAAATGAAAAATGAAAAAAAATATTAGACATTTGTATTTGCCAATATTATGAGGTTATAAATTCCAACTTTGAGTCTTTTACTGTAAAAAGACACTAAACCTTATGTTACTGCACGTTAATTTTGACAAAGACAGGTTGTTATTCAGAAGACAATGACAAAAAGCATCCCAAAATAAAACAGAAACAGTACCAGAGAAGAGCTGCTCAGTGAATCGTCACTCGGTTGCTTTGCCTGGTTCCACCATTTATCTCCCGGCTTCCTATTGGTCCGCTGGAGTCAGCTGACCGAAGGGAACAGGTCATGTGACACGTGACCGAGCTGCTGTTTACATGACAGGAAGAGATGTCTGGACTGGTTTAGTGGTCCTACGGTGCAGTCTGTCAGGTCCAGGTCCAGGTCCAGGTCCAGGTCCAGGTGTAGCGGCTCCAGCAGACTTTGCATATTAATGAACATAAAAAATGTAAATACGCCAGATTTAGCTCTAGGCTAATTTCCATCCTGGTCCTGGTTCCGGCCCCGGTTCCAGTTCTGGTCCCGGCTCTGGTTCCGGCCACCGTTCCAGTTCTGGTCCCGGTTCCAGTCCGGGTTCTGGTTCTGGTTCTGGTTCCGGTTCTGGTCTCGGTTCCGGTCCCGGTTCCAGTCCCGGTTCCAGTCCCGGTTCTGGTTCTGGTTCTGGTTCTGATACCAGTCCCGGTTCTGGTACCAGTCCCTCTTCTAGTCCGGACCAGAACCGGAACCAAAACCGGGACCGGTACCAGAACTGGTACCGGAACCAGAACCGGGACCGGTACCAGATCCAGAACCAGAATCAGTACCAGAACCGGGACCGGAACCAGAACCGGGACCAGTACCAGAACCGGGACCGGAACCGGAATCGGAACCGGAGCCAGAACCAGTACCAGAACCGGGACCGGAACCGGAACCAGGACTGGAACCAGAATCGGGACCGGTACCAGAACCTGGACCAGGACCAGAACCAGAACCAGAACCGGGATCGGAACCGGGACCAGAACTGGGACCAGGACCAGAACCGGAACCAGAACCGGGGAGGAATCAGACCCAGAACCGGGACCAGGACCAGGACCAGGACCAGGACCATCAAATACACAATCCAACAACTCCACAACGCTCTGGTGGACAAGTTGTGACCTGCACATTCACCACGCTATGAGATAATAACACAACGTTACCACACAGAGTTGTTGTAGAGGGAAATTCATGCAAAACCTCTGATGCACGTTGCCTTCAGGGACAGTTGTTCATCAACAGTCTCTGTGTTTCATAGCGTGGTGAAACCCCTCGGTGTATGTTTGATGCAATCTGACGCTGTCTGTGCAAAAACCTGTGATTTTATGGGATGTAAACAGCCTCGGATCCATCATGCTACGCTGCTGTGGTGATGCAGGGACAGACAGAACTACTGCACAACAGGAGACATTAGAAAGAAAATCTAAACATTCACTGTTTTGGACCTACACCTACACTTCATAACTAGCCTATCCACCTTATTTTCGAATGCGAAACTAAGGTGAAAATGAATGTCCCACACATCCGAGTTAATGCTGGACTACGAAGCTGGTTTGCTAATTTTCATGCTCTGAAGCAACGTGTTGCAAGAGAGGATGCTGCTTTAAAAAAACTCCTGACAGCTCTACATTGCGCTACTTTTAAATATAAAGCTTAAATAAATAGAGCAACAACAATTGTCATTGATAATATATATCGCATCAAGATGGCTGGACCGGAAGTGTCGCACAAAAACCCAAGCTTCCACGAATCCGTGAAAAATAAAGTGGATATAATTAGTGTGAATGCTGAAAGCATTCTTTATACTTATTCTTACGTCTTCCGCGCACCTAACTGCTCCTTCATACTTTATGCTGTTTCAACAATTCATATATCAAAATGTGCAGCTTCTTGAATACTTTTATGCTATGACTTTTCTCTTTCATACTATTTATACTTTTTACAATATTTAACTTTTTCTGCAATTCAGCTGAAATCCTACTCTGCTCTGCTCTCCTCTGTGTCGTGCATGAAATTTACCACCTGCCCTTTTACCAACTCTGTCTGTAGTGTAGGGGATAAGGTGCCTGCTCTGCAACTCACAGATTCCTGGTTCGAATCCCAGTTGTGTATTGTTGTTGTGTTGAATTCTGCTCCCCTCCGTCACCTTCAATTGGTTTCAGGTGGTCGTTAAGAGACACAGTGATTACATTTGCTTGGTTACAGGTGTTTGTTATCACATTGATTAGTGTCACATCAGCATCAGTATGCTCTCTGTGGCATTACCACCTCTGGTGGTAGACTGGGGGTTAATGTACCTGCTTTACAACACAAAGATCCCTGGTTCGAATCCAGGTTGGGTGATGTTGTTATGTTGTGTTGAATTCTGCTCCCACCTTTCAATTGGTTTCAGGTGGTCGTTAAAAGACACAGTGATTACTGGTGCCACAGTTACAATCCATGACAACATTCCACAGTGTCTGCTCTCTGTGGTGACTCAAAGTCTCAACTCTTTCAACTTTAACCAATACCACTTGGTCTGGTCACATGAGCAAACTTGATAATGCACTATTATTATTGATTTGCACTGGAACTTTGAACACAGCAGAAAAATGTAAAGCGCTTAAATGATTCTTATGCATCATTTCTTGTCCTGCACTGCCCCCTGTGACCGGCAGAATTAACCTCCCCTTCTCTGCCTTCAATAGATTACAGGTGTTTGTTGTCAGGGTGCTCTCTGTGGCAGAGTGGTAGAGTAAATGGTTGGAGATCATGAGGTCATAGGTTCAAAACCAGCCTCTGTCATGTTGCTTCAAACTTTGTTGGTTTTTCTCTTTCTCTTCAACAATGTCTTCAGCTCATCCAGCATTGTTTCAACAATTTCTTCAGTTCATTCAGCATTGCTTTCAGCATTCACACCATTTCCATTGTTGGAAATGCTTTTTCTAGTTGTCCTTTAACATTAACACCTGTAACCTCACTGGAGTTACACTACACACCTGCAGGGGGAGCCAGAGAGGAAAAACAAAACCCAGTTGGTCCCCATCAGGTCTTGTTTACTCGACTCTAAGAAACATCTTCCATTTCCACTTTGCACATCCTTCCTTTGTATTTGATGATCTGGTTCCAAGCTCCACAGCTGATCAGCGTGTTACAGAACACATGTTGGTTCAGTGAGATAACGACTGAGGAGCTGTACAGTTGTGTTGAAAAATAAAACATTTGAAACCAGCCCCTTGCCCCCCCCCTCCCTCCTTTTCTCCCCCGGCTGTGACATAAATTAAAGTTCATTATCTCCAGATGTCACCGTCTGCTCCGATAAAGCAAATGAAAGAGAGAAAAAAGTCTCTTATTGGAGTTTAAAGGCTGCAGTAATAACATTAACGTGTGGGCATTACCATCCATACCGTGGTGAGTTATGGTTCACAGATCGCTATCAGCTCGCCTTGAATAAATCCGCTCTAATTACACAAAGTCTCCTCACACATCACTCACAAGGCTGCAGCTGTAAAACTGTAGGAGATAATGAAACACATCTCTTAGCTTTGTCATTAAATACGTTACAACCAACTCATCCATGTGAGCGTCACATTCTCCCTCCGACGTCCGACTCCACACACGTCAAGGTGTTTCCGGCCCTCGGCGGCGCAGGTTGTCGGTGAGACTCCGTCGTCCTTGAGCGAACTCCTCTGAGGGAGCGGAGCCTCCTCCAGGCCTCGTCAGGCTCATTGATCTCCTCCCTCAGCAGGAGGTTCCAGACCCGAACGCTCCAGGTCCTGGTCTTCAATGAGACGCCACGTTGACCTCCTCGCAGCCGCAGGAAGACGCCACCGACCTCCACCGGCTCCCGCTGACTGATGAATAGAGAACACCTCACTGTCCCACCGGATAAAGAGTCCCATCTGATGAACTAGTGATACCTTTCTGCTCTAGCAAACACAGATATTAAAGGTGCATTACACCTCTTATTTGTTATGGGATGTATTTGTGGGGAGCATTTCAAAAGAAGGTCTACAACTCCTCCTTGAAAAATTCTGATTGGCCGACTGCTGACTGGAGCAGATTTCAGAATAAAAGACTCAGAGAAAACAAATCCTGCAAGTTATTGGATGGAACAATGGAAGGAATGGACGGATAGCTAGAAGGATGGGCGGATGAACTGATGGGTGCAAAGTTGGACGGATGGACTAATGATGGGATGGACAGATAGAGGCTCTCCACATTGAAAGGCCTGGGACTCGGGGTTCGAACCTTGACCGCTCTTGGTGTTAAAGGGATAGTTCAACATTTAGTCAAACTGTCCCATCACCATAACCCCTTTAGTCATAGCAGTAGGTTCATTACCTTTAATTGTCGGTGCAAGCTGTTTTTAGAACGGCGGAGCAGAGCCGTGAGCTGCTCAGAGCTACGCTACGGAGGCTCATGGGATTTCTTGGTTTCCCTCATCAAACTCATCAAATACACAATCCAACAACTCCACAACGCTCTGGTGGTGAAGTTGTGACCTGCACATTCACCACGCTATGAGATAATAACACAACGTTACCACACAGAGTTGTTTTAGAGGGAAATTCGTGCAAAACCTCTGATGCACGTTGCCTTCAGGGACAGTTTTTCACCTCCTGTCCTCCTGACCTCCTGTCCTTCTGTCCTCCTGTCCTCCTGACCTCCTGCCTTCCTGTCCTCCTGTCCTCCTGACCTCCTGTCCTCCTGACCTTCTGTCCTCCTGACCTCCTGTCCTCCTGCCTTCCTGTCCTCCTGTCCTTCTGTCCTCCTGTCCTTCTGTCCTCCTTTCCTTCTGTCCTTCTGACCTCCTGACCTCCTGTCCTTCTGACCTCCTGTCCTCCTGTCCTCCTGTCCTTCTGTCCTCCTGTCCCCAGGGTGAAGCTCCGAGCTGCAGGTCAGACCGTCAGCGCCGCCATCCCAGCAGGTCTCTGTCCGTCATGAGGCCGTTTCCTCAGAGCGGAGCTGCCGTAGCTGCTCCTGCGGTGCCCCCTGGTGTTCAGCACAGCCCATTAAAAAGCCTGGATTCAGCAGCTCAGAGTCCTGCTTTTAACGTCTCTTCACAGGTTGGAGGTTTGAAACCGATTTCTTTAAAAAAAAAAAAAAAAGCTTTTATATTTTTTAAAGATCATTTGTTTGTTAGAATACTCTTTCAGTTCATCATCACTTTTATTTGAAGCTGCAGTGCTATTTTCAGCCACCAGGGGGAGCTGTTCTCAGAAAAAGCAGACATTTTAAGGGAATGAAAGGATTGAATTTTAGTTTGCAACACAGTGTTTTGTTTTGTTTTTCAACAATAACAGAAACATGAAGCTAATACATTTAACTCTTATTCACATGTTGACTAAACTGAATTTAGAGTTAAGACATAGGCTAAAGGAAGGCTCCAGATTCACACTCACTTGCACCTGCTTCTTTAAATATAATTGCTGTTTTGTTTTAGTTTTATTTTTGGCCAAGTTGTGACTTTTTTAAGTTGTAATGCTGGTTTCTGGCCACAGGAGGGGGCTGTTTCCACCAGAAGCATCACACTGGACACAAAAAGCATCATAACATAAATAATCATATATATCAACTTAAAAAAGTGTTGAGTTTGTTTTGTTCACCTCCTGTTTCGCTCTAAGCGCCCAGGCTCTGCAGAGATGAGAGGAAGTGAAGGAGGAAGAATCAACAGAGAGAAACATGTGATGTGTTTGTTGAGGATTATTCTGCTCCAGCTGGAGGAGACGCCTCCAAAACCCTCAAAGAAAGGACTTACATTTAGTTGTGGTTGTGTTTTCCATATATGGTCATGTTGCCAGACCGGGGCGAGTTAAGTTACAACACTGAGACACAAATTTTTAATAAGACAGAGAACAGACTGAGCTGTAACTTGTAGTGGAGCAGCAGCTGGATCTCAGCTCACTGTTTATTCATGGAGTCAGAGTTCACCTGTCCATACAGGTGTAATACCAGGAGTTACCCAGCAGGTGGCGCCACTCTACTGGAGGAAGAGACTTCCCCTCTGTCGCCATGAACTTGTTATTTCCTGTAATAGGAGAGCAGAGGGAGGAGATTAAAGGTAAAGGTGTTCAGTCGCCATGTTAGAGTGAACGGAGCAGAAGGAGAGAAACTGGAGTCTGAGACGAGTGAGTGTCGACACAACATTATTATTATTATTGTTGTTGTTGTTGTTGTTGTTGTTGTTGTTGTTGTTGTCGTTGTGTCAGAGTGTGAGAGTCAGTGTGTCTGTGTGGACTGTGGAGGGAAGAAGAGTCAGACGTAGTCTGTACATACGTCAGCTCATTGTCTCAGATTCACCTCCACACAACTTCTTCACACTCAGAACAAACATCAAAGGTCAAAGGTCAAAGGTCAAAGGTCATGGTGACTGGATCAACATGGATTTAATGTCAAAGTACTATGAGTGGTGGAGGTCAACGACTGGATCAGACAAGGAACTGATTATAGTTTGTCCTCAGTGGATTTGGGTGTGTCTTGATCCTGTGTGTGTGTGTGTGTTCTTGTACACGCTACGTTGTGAGGACCAGAACAAGTTTTTAACCAACAAAGTGAGGACATTTTTGTGAGTGAGGACATTTTGGCCGGTCCTCACTTTTTCCAAGGGCTGTTTGAGGGTTAAGACTTTAGGTTATAATTAGGTTTAAATTAGGTTGAGAGTAATGGTTAAGGTTAGGATAAGGAGCTAGGGAACACATTATGTCAATGAGTGCCTTTCTATAAGGAGTTCATGATTCTCCTTGTATCCTCCTGGTTTCTGTGTGGACTTACATTTAGTTGTGGTTGTGTTTTCCATATATGGTCGTGTTGCCAGACCAGGGCGAGTTAAGTTACAACACTGAGACACAAATTAGTTGATGACAACATGTTTGATGAATAAAGGCCCTTTCACACCGGAGACGTATTTTTCGTGCGAATAATTCGCGTGTCAATACTTTTTTTCGACCCCCGGCCTTCATCACGGGTCCTTTCACACCAACCGCGAATATGTCGCGGCGAAAATGCGACATAATTTTTTTTCGTCGGGCCGTCGATTTTTCTGAGCTTTCGCCCGGCGAATAAATGAATCAACCAATCATGTAGCGTGAAAAGGAGGCACGTCAGAACACCATCAGCTGTTTCCCATAACAAACATGCCGGCGGCGGCGCACACAGACACTCGGCCTGCCAGTCATATGGCTCTATCCATGCACAGTCTCACAGGAAAAAAGAAGTTAAAAACAGCGTTTCACCGTCTTTGCTCTCATCTCTGCCATCAGCCTTCCACCTGTTGTTTCTGTGGCGTATGGTCGCAGCACACTACACACACACGTGCTTGGCCGCTAATGTAATGTAAACAATGTAAATAACATGTGTGTCGGGGGAGAGGAGCTGAGAGGAGGAGGAGAGGAGGAGGAGGAGGGGAGGGGGGATTTTCTGTCCGGACAGTGGTCCGATATTGATCAGGCAGTGATCAGATATTAATCAGTAATCAGACAGTGAGCTGCAAACATGACGTGAGGCGAAGAACCACCCGTCGCAAAGCGAAACTTTGGAATCTATTGTCGCATCTGTCGCTTATTCGCGTCGCCGCCGGTGTGAAAGGTTTTGGTGTTCGGTATTCGGCGGCGAATATTTCGCAATTTCGTGTCGTTTATTCATTACGTCCGCGGTGTGAAAGGGCCTTAAGACAGAGAACAGACTGAGCTGTAACTTGTAGTGGAGCAGCAGCTGGATCTCAGCTCACTGTTTATTCATGGAGTCAGAGTTCACCTGTCCATACAGGTGTAATACCAGGAGTTACCCAGCAGGTGGCGCCACTCTACTGGAGGAAGAGACTTCCTCATTATCATTTATTATTCAGTTTAAAGTCCATGAGATGAACTTTAAACTGAACAATAAATGACTGTAACTGCAGAGCCATGAACTTGTGATTTCCTGTAAATGCTGAGGAGGAAGTGAAAATAAAAATGTTCAGACACCATTTTAGAGTGAACGGAGCAGAAGGAGAGAAACTAAAGTCTGAGACGAGTGAGTGTCGACACAACATTATTATTATTATTGTTGATGTTGTTGTTGTGTCAGAGTGTGAGAGTCAGTGTGTCTGTGTGGACTGTGGAGGGAAGAAGAGTCAGACGTAGTCCGTACATACGTCAGCTCATTGTCTCAGATTCACCTCCACAACTTCTTCACACTCAGAACAAACATCAAAGGTCAAAGGTCACAGTGACTGGATCAACATGGATTCAATGTCAAAGTACTATTGTGTGTGTGTGCGTGTGTGTGTGTGTGTGTGTGTGTGTGTGTGTGTGTGTGTGTGTGTGTGTGTGTGTGTGTGTGTGTGTGTGTGTGTGTGTGTGTGTGTGTGTGTGTGTGTGTGTGTGTGTGTGTGTGTGTGTGTGTGTGTGTGTGTGTGTGTGTTACTGGTTTCCCTCTCAGACTGACTGAAGTCCTGAAGATGAGTGTTAATGTGGAGAAACAGGAGGACAGATCAAAGTCTCCAGGATCCGTCTGTCTGTCCATGAAGAGTGACCGGTCCAAAGAGTGGCCTCTAGCCTTCAGTTCTGGACCTGGACCTTCAGAGTCACAGTAAGAGACCTGATAAAAACCAGATGTGTATGTGTGTGTTTCCACTGATCAGTGATCAATGTGATGTGAATAAAAACATGTTTGTGTTTGCAGAGTTCAGAACCAGAGACTGAGAGCAGAGTCTCCAGGATCCATCTGTCTGTCCATGAGGAGTGACTGGTCCAAAACAGAACCTCTGTGGTTCAGACCTGGACCTGGACCTGGACCTCCAGACTCAAAGTAAGAGACCTCATACAGAACATGTAATCCAGTACAATTATAAGTTACATGTTAAAGAGGAACTATGCAAGCTAACCCTCCTCACGGCCATGTGCATTTGTTTACAACGAAGAACTCAACGAAGAGTTTCCATTACAGCTGAGTTCTCTAGTTCCTCCTCAGCGGGGGCGGGGTCGGCACGGGGGTGATCGCGGGGCCGCATTGTCCGTCTCTCTTTTTTCGATCCGCTCGTCAGCTCCAAACTCACTGGTCTGCACCTCGTTAACAGACCACAGTGTGGATTTACACACGGCAACAGTTTCCTCAGGTGAAGGAACAACAACAGTCTGATACAGATCAGCTGGCGCTGTTGCCGCTCTGTTTTTGAAATAACCGGGTTTGATTCTCATGTCCGACGTCGCGCTCGCGCTGGCGCTCTGCCCAATCAGTGGAAGGCAGTCGGATGACGCCACGTTATAGTAACGCTTTGGCTCGCTTGGAACCAGGGCCGAGGAGGTACGAAAAATGGGACCTGGTACAGGTACTAGGGCTAGTGGAAACACGCAAATAGCGCGCCGTGCCCTGCCGAGCTGTACCAGTGGAAAAGCGCCATTAGATGACTACAAACAGGAAGTCAAACAACACGAAAGCATCCGTGTTGAATAAAAACATGTTTGTGTTTGCAGACTGAGAGGAGAGTCTCCAGGATCCATCTGTCTGTCCATGAAGAGTGACCGGTCCAAAGAGTGGCCTCTAGCCTTCAAGTCTGGACCTGGACCTGGACCTGGACCTGGACCTGGACCTGGACCTCCAGAGTCCCGGTAAGAGACAGTTTCTACTGTAAACTGAGCTGAAGATGATTCAGTCATTAGACTCATGTGAAGGAAACAGAGAGAAACCAGGAACCAGATCCATCAGACTCTGAAGGTTCACAACAAACCTCAGAGACAGAAACATCAGACTGATGAAGCACAGCGTCCTCATGTTCCTGTGTCATCAGCCTCAGTCAGGGTGAACGTTGCTGCACCAACACTTTAATGATCCTTTAAACTGAAGTCACAGTAGAGATTAAAGCAGCTGATACACACAGACTTTTATTTTGAAAAGTCAGGAACCAGACAGGAGTGATAAAGTTTTCCTGTTTCCTGTCTGTGACTGAGATTCTCCACAACATGTAATGAAGCTCAGGTGGAGCTGCTTCAGTCTCCTCACACTGGACCAGAGCTCCAACACAGGTTCATTAGAGCCACAGCAGCGTCTGGATGAGAAGCTCATTAGTTCAAGAGCTGATAGGACTCAGTCCAGAACCAATCAGAGAGATGAGGAGCTGTGACATGTTGTTGATCCAGAAATGTCTTGACAGGAGGAAGAGGAGTGGTGTCTCTGTGGACCAGCAGCTGTCCTGCTGTGGTCTCTGTCAGGACGTCCTGAAGGATCCAGTCTCCACCAGCTGTGGACACTGGTTCTGCAGACAGTGCTTCACCTCAGACTGGGACCAGTCTGGTTCTTCAGGACCCCCTTCCTGTCCCCAGTGTGGACAAAGACCCAGAACCAGAGGTGAGCTGCAGACAGCCAATCAGAGCAGCTGTGAACAAAGTGAGACTGAACATCTGTCTGCTGATGTGGTCAGTGAAACCAGGACCTGTTGTTTTCTCCAGAGTCATTGTTCCATCACACAGCACTGACATTTAAGATGAGGATTCAAACCTTCTCTTTGTTGTCTGGAGTTTTTCTGGAGCTGATGAAAATAATCTGATCAGATTGTCAGACTCTCTGTCTTCAGTCTGACTCTCTCTCTTGTCTCTCAGCAGATGGTGGTCTGCAGGAGGTTTTAGATCAACATAAGATCAGTCTGAGGAGCAGATGTGAACGAGTGACTGAAGGAACTGAGGGAACAGGAAGTGGAACAGGAAGTGGAACCCTCCTCAAGAGGATCTACACTGAGCTCTACATCACAGAGGGACAGAGTGAAGAGGTTAATACCCAACATGAGGTGAGACAGCTGGAGACAACGTCCAAGAAGAAGACCCTCCAGGACACTCCAATCAAGTGCAACGACATCTTTAAAGACTTACCTCTCCAACAGAGAGAGGACGTCTCTACAGTCTCACCTGTCCAACAGAGAGAGGACGTCTCTACGGTCTCACCTGATCAACAGAGAGAGGACGTCTCTACGGTCTCACCTGTCCAACAGAGAGAGGACGTCTCTACGGTCTTACCTGTCCAACAGAGAGAGGACGTCTCTACGGTCTCACCTGTCCAACGGAGAGAGGACGTCTCTACGGTCTTACCTGTCCAACAGAGAGAGGACGTCTCTACGGTCTCACCTGTCCAACAGAGACAGGACGTCTCTACGGTCTCACCTGTCCAACAGAGAGAGGACGTCTCTATGGTCTCACCTGTCCAACAGAGAGAGGACGTCTCTACGGTCTCACCTGTCCAACAGAGAGAGGACGTGTCTACGGTCTCACCTGTCCAACAGAGACCCATCAGAGTGGTTCTGACCAACGGCGTCGCTGGCGTTGGAAAAACCTTCTCGGTGCAGAAGTTCACTCTGGACTGGGCCGAGGGCTTGGAGAACCAAGATGTCAGTCTGCTGGTTCTGCTTTCGTTCAGGGAGCTGAACCTGATCAGAGATCAGCGGTTGAGTCTTCTCAGGCTGCTCCATGTTTTCCATCCAACATTACAGAAGGTGACAGCAGAGCAGCTGGCTGTCTGTAAACTTCTCTTCATCTTTGACGGCCTGGATGAAAGCCGACTGTCCCTGGACTTCAACAACAGGGAGGTTGTGTCTGATGTCACACAGACGTCATCAGTCAACGTGCTGCTGACAAACCTCATCCAGGGGAATCTGCTTCCCTCGGCTCTGGTCTGGATCACCTCCAGACCTGCGGCGGCCAATCAGATCCCTCCTACATGTGTGGACAGGGTAACAGAGGTCCGAGGCTTCACTGACGTCCAGATGGAGGAGTACTTCAGGAGGAGGTCCAGTGATGAAGATCTGTCCAGAAGAATCATCTCACACATCCAGACGTCCAGGACCCTCCACATCATGTGTCAAGTCCCAGTCTTCTGCTGGATCAGTGCTACAGTTCTGGAGCACATGTTGACCACAGACCAGAGAGGAGAGCTGCCCAAGACCACGACGGACCTGTTCTCACACTTCCTGCTGGTCCAGACCAAGAGGAAGAAGAACAAGTACGGACATGAAGGACATGAGACGAGTCCACAGGAGCTGATGGAGGCCGACAGGGAAGTTCTTCTGAAGCTGGGGAGGCTGGCGTTTGAACAGCTGCAGGAAGGAAACATCATGTTCTACCAAGAAGACCTGGAGCAGTGTGGTCTGGATGTCACAGAGGCCTTGGTGAACTCAGGACTCTGTACTGAGATCTTCAAAAGAGAGAGTGTGATCTTCCAGAAAACAGTCTACTGCTTTGTTCATCTGAGTGTTCAGGAGTTTCTGGCTGCAGTCTACATGTTCCACTGTTTCACCAACAGGAACACAAAGGTCCTCAAGAAGTTCCTGGGAGAACAACATGCTGATTCAACCCTGGTTAACTTCCTGAAGAGAGTCTTGGAGAAATCCCTCCGCAGTATAAACGGTCACCTGGACCTGTTTGTTCGCTTCCTTCATGGCCTCTCTCTGGAGTCCAACCAGAGGCTGTTAGGAGGTCTGCTGGGTCAGACAGACAACAGTCCAAGAACCATCCAGAGAACCATCAACAACCTGA
This sequence comes from Decapterus maruadsi, assembly GCA_030347415.2. Lineage (NCBI taxonomy): Eukaryota > Metazoa > Chordata > Actinopteri > Carangiformes > Carangidae > Decapterus > Decapterus maruadsi. The sequence continues at coordinate 30,220,764 of CM064893.1, forward strand.
AGAAGATGAGGAGTGATGACATCTCTCCTGACAGAAGCATCAACATCTTCCACTGTCTGACGGAGATGAAGGACCAGTCAGTTCATCAGGAGATCCAACAGTTCCTCAAGTCAGAGAACAGATCAGAGGAACTCTCTGAGATCCAGTGTTCAGCTCTGGCCTACATGCTGCAGATGTCAGAGCAGGTTCTGGACGAGTTGGACATGAAGGAGTACAACACATCAGAGGAGGGACGACAGAGACTGATCCCAGCTGTGAGGAACTGCAGGAAGGCTGGGTGAGTCCAGACTAGGGATCGACCGATATGGATTTTTCAGGGCTGATACCGATTCCGATTATTAATAATCAAGGGAAACCGATAACCGATATTTAGAACCGATATTCATTTGCAGTAAAAATGAAAACGTTTGTTTTGTGTACACTGTGGAAAAAAGACCTTAACTTTTTGTGAAAAACACAAACTCAAACACAAATCTTAATTGAAATGCATTGTTTTATTTTTTAAAATAAAACAAAGTGCAGGGACTTTCCAGTAGCATTTCCTAAATCTTGCTTAAATAAACTAATAAATAAAATAGCTCTTTCTCCAGAGATGTGAATGTCAGTATTGTCCCAACTCAGCAGCAGCAGATTGGGGTGCAGAAAGTAGAGCTGAGGAAGTATCCTGAGCTGAGAACATTACTGTCAGGTATTAAACCCTCACCTATTAAATTTTAAATATGAAAGTAGGCTGAAAATCACAGCCACATGTCTGTGTTGTCCTGAAATGGGCCTGTGTGTTTCTATTCTATAATACACGTTCTACATCTGGGAGGCGATGTCTTTCCACAGACAGGCTTCCTTCACCTGTCAGACGGACCAGAGCTCAGTGGGACAGACAACAGTAGCAGACACACAGCCACACCTGTCCTACACAACACGGTGCAGCAGGTCTGTGGAGCTGTGGAGCTACCGGGGGCGGGTGGGGGGGTTGCCAAACCGAATGCGCGCCGTAGCCTATGACGTGGAATAGATCTATCTTACTTGGGCCATGGACCTATTCAGCATTACTTGTATTACAACAATTTAAAGACTCCAATAAAACACTGGAAAAGGATGGATCAGACATAGAGTTGTTCTTTATTCACTTTAAGACAAAGTAAAATAAAGGCAAACACCATATCATCAGTGTGTGGTATATATGCTACTAAGTGGGTACTTTCCCAGAACTTTCCCACCCTGTGACCTTGTCTTCTGCCAACTGTTTTCAGCACTGTTTTCACCAGTTTCGCTCCCATCTGCCCATGGCTTTTTCAACAGGCTGCATTGAACTCCCATTCATTTTTAGTGGGCTTCTTCCATCCCTTTCTGGTGGGTTTTTACTCCCATCGCAAGTGCAAAACAACTTTCAGCAAAACACCAGGTGGTGAGGGGTCACACACAGTTCATTCTTGCCTCATCCACTTCGTACACTCTCATCCTTTAGGTAAAAAGAGTATAATGTGACGTGTATAAGCTGGTGATGACAGTTGACAGTGACAACGCCACAGTGGGATAAGGCAACATAAGAATACAAGAAAATTATTACATTCTAACTATTCAAATCAACACAAATTAACATAATATGAAATCCATTCACATGATGACATGGCTTATACTTAAAGGTGGTGTAACATACTTTCCATTGGTCTTGCTGTTTTCAAACTTATATGATATTGCTCATAAAAAATGCCACCACACCTACAGCGTCACTAAAAATAATGCAACGCTAAGTGACAGGCAAACTGTCTAGTTGTGAGTTGACAACAGAGCAGCGTGTAGCGAGAAGCACAAGTGCGTTTGGAGAGTTGATTATAAATAAAAAAGGACACGTTAGCATGCAGTGTAACTTATTGGCTGTAATCACCTCAGACATTGTTCAACCATTGATAAACCAGGGGCCGTCCCCCGGGTTGAGACACAACATGTATTTATTAATCTTACAATGACCGGTAGATTGCGGCGGAGTTATGAAGTAGCGGTGAGCCACCACAACCTGTGGAATTTTTTAAAACTTCAACATAGAGGGATTTTATTGAAGGTTGGCGCGTTTCCCTGCTGGCTCACCGGAGCGGCGGAGCACTCTGCTTTTCCTCCTTGTCTATGTGACACTGCATGCTAGTGTTGTGTCGTTCGTGAGTGATTTGTTCGAAGGAACAAATTATTTAAGTGAACGTACTGACTAGAATCACTTCCTGACCTGATTCGTTCCTTTCTCAGTTCAGTAGTTGAGCTCAGCAGCGAGGGAACGGTGCTTGTTAAGTGATGCGTTCACTGATGCTCGGGGCTCCAGTTCACTCTCTGCGCGCATGGTTCACTGCATGTACTGGGGGCTGAGGCCTTCCATTCACTCTATGTCATTCGCGAACGTAGGCTACTGACACGGTGATTCAGGTTTGCGCTGCCACTCACTCACTCATTGCGAACCTACAGCACACAGAGAACTGCTGCTGAGGAGTGGACGTGATTCGAGGTTCGCGTTGCCACTCACTCACGATTCGCAAACCTACTGTGCACACAGAGAACTGCCGCTGGGGAAGCTGTTACTCACTCACTCACTCGTGATTTGCGAACCTGCACCAGAGAACTGCTGCTGCAGACATGATTCAGGTCCACGTACTGAACTGAATGTGGCGCTGTGTCACTCACTGGCTGGTGTACTGCAGACACACTGACACACAGACAAACTGTGTTTTTACTGCAGCTTTCATCTGGTTTCATTCTGACACATTTGATATTTTCTCTCTTCACAGACTTGTTGGTTGTAAACTCTCAGAGAGTCACTGTGAAGTCGTGGCCTCAGCTCTGAAGTCCAACCCCTCCCACCTGACAGAACTGGACCTGAGTAAAAACATCCTGAGTGACTCATCAGCTCAGGCTCTGTGTGCTGGACTGGAGAGTCCAAACTGTAGACTGGAGACTCTGAGGTCAGTTCACTGACTGGACCTGTTGTAGATCTTAGATCTTTGATCCACAACTGAACCTGATTGATCTTCACTCACAACTTGAATCATTGACTTTGATTCATGAATGAAGGACGTTTGAAACAGTTGTTGTCTCATGTTTCCACTTGTTCTTCTCTCACACTGACAATGACTCTTCACTTTCAGCTCATTTCACCCTGATCAATAATCAATGATCTGATCACTGCAGCTGAGTGTGTGTGTGTGGGGGGGGGGGGGGTCCTGGATCAGGTCTTGATCTTTAACCTTTGATCCAGTTCAGTCCTGAATCAGAAAGTTGTAGTCAGTGTTTAGTCCACCAGGTATTGATCAGATATTGATTGTATATTGACAGACTGATCTGAGGTCAGCAGCAGCTGATGAATCTGTGCTGACATGTGGATGATGTGTGTAGAAGGACACATGATGATGATCCACAACAACACAAGGACAAAGTCCCTCTACTCATTGACACACTGATCATTGATCAGGACACATCTGATCAATCATCAATCATTTCATCTTCTTTTATTCTCTATTCAGATTGAGGAGCTGCAGATTGTCAGAGATCAGCTGTTCTTCTCTGGTCTCAGCTCTGAAGTCCAACCCCTCCCACCTGAGAGAACTGGACCTGACCAACAACAACCTGAGTGATTCATCAGTGAAGGCTCTGTGTGCTGGACTGGAGAGTCCAAACTGTAGACTGGAGACTCTGAGGTGAGTTCACTGACTGGACCTGTTGGACTTTTGTCTGTGTTCAGTTCAAATGTGTGAAGTTCAGTTTGAAGCAGTGACTGATTGTGACTCCATGTTACTGCAGCTGGTAGAAGGTGAAGGGTCAGAGGTCACTCAGTGGTCAGTGTGGTGGTGATGATGATGAGCTCGCCTTGTAGCGAGCCTAAGCTTGCTCGCCCTGTAAACACGGCCATGAAGGTCATTGGGAAAAGTGACAATCAGACTCTGCAGTCAGGGCCGGCCCTAGGATTTTGGTGGCCCTAAACAAGATTTTTGTTTGTGGCCCACTCTAAGCGCAAACACCAAATCACTGGTTAAAACTGAATAAAGACATGTTCATGCCCTCTGAGGTTTGAGGCCATTTTCTCGACTTTTACACATTTTCTTAAATTTATCTTTTTAAGATAATGCCATGTAACGCTTGAAGCACACTGAGGCCAATTTGTCCAAAAACTGTATAATATTAGATTTATACACTAGGCTATATAAAGAAATAATTTAGGCCATATGTTGGAAATTTCAGGTCTGCTTTCTGAAAACAAATCCCTTGTGAAAACACACCTTCAGTAATGAGAATGAAGTGTTTTGGTGCTTGAAATAGGATATTGTTATGAATGACACACAGTGCACATATACCCACAGCACACCCACTCAGGCACGTCTTTCATTGGCTGGACTGAAAGAGGCGGGGTTGGGGTTCCTGGGGGGCGTTCGTATGCATTAAGTGATGCCGTGCACCTGTGTGAGAGAAACGAGAAGACCGAAGCGGCGTCTCGTCTGCCCCATTTTCGTTTCTGGTTTTGTGTTATGATTTAGTTTCTCACCTACGCTCGACGAAAAGAAGCTTTTAATAAAACCTGAACGCTGAGCCACCGAGGCGAAGCAAACCCTCACGCTTGGGCTCGCCGTGAACGCCTGTGTGTGATGAGGAACAGGTGGAGGCCTGGAGTCCGGTCCCCGTTCCAACCAGCGACCGTGAGTACCCCACCCTTGCTCCTCATACAGGTCCAGCCATCCACTAAATCACACACACTGCATCACATCCACACACATGTAGTGAAGTCGTAACATTTATTGGGGGCTCGTCCGGGATATGAATTACTTTAGTGGCCTAGACTAGCGATAAAAGTCGCCGGTCTAGATAGCCATAGCATTAGCGTTAGCTACACACAAACATTACTGTTTGCGAGAGAGGGGTGCTACCAGAGTTGTATTCAGCTCGTCAAAGGGGCTTTGGCCTCAGTGCAAGTTAGTTGCACACAGTACCGGAGCTCTCGCCGAAACAGTTGTTTGCGTGGGAGAAACATCTCCAAGCAGAGTGTAGTGGTAGTGATTTAGTGTTTGTTAATCGTGTCAGGCGCGTTCGCGGTGTGATGAACGTAGTGTTATTCAGGTTGTATTGTGCCATGTCTTTTCAAGGTGTATTTTGAGTGGAATGTTCGGCCGCGTAAGGGGCATTTTGATTTGAGACGCGCAGTTACGTGAGTGGGGGATTTAAAGTGTAGGAGGAGGTGAGCTCCGCGGGGGACTATTGTGTAGTAAGCCCGTGATCTTGGACGCCAACTCGTGGAGGATCGTTGTTGTTATAACTTGGCTTTGAATATGTGGGTTTGTGGTTGTATCCCCAGATTGGTTTTTGTTTTGTCACGTGTCCTGTCCTTGATCAGAGAGGCTAAAATGGCAACATTTGATGTGGAGGAATTTTGCAAAAATGATTTTGACAGGAGTGACCTTAGGAAATTGAAAAAGGAACAATTAATTGAAGTTGCTGAAGCTTTTGAAATAGAGATTGCTCCCACCATAAGAAGGGTGGAGGTGGTGAACATTTACGGTTGAGGCTTTGCAGTTATCGGACCCTGCCACAGAACAGGAGAAAGAGCGACAGGCCCAGCAGCGGGAGCGACAAGCCCAGCAGCAGGAGCGAGAACTCCAGGTGGAGCTCGCCAAGATTGCATTAGAGAAAGAGCGTCTACAGCATGCAAACTCCCAGCTGCAGCGTAAACATGAAACCCGTTTTGACCTTAGCAGTTGCCTGAGGTTAATGCCTAGATTTAACCCCAATGAAGTAGCAGTTTTTTTTGACGCTTTTGAAAAAATTGCCAATGATCTGGAATGGCCTGAGAACAAATGGAGCCTGCTTGTTCAAACTGCCCTGGAAGGAAAGGCCCAGGAAGCCTATGCTTCTTTAGACGCTAACCAGAGCAGGGACTATGACGTAGTAAGGAAAGTAGTGCTTGCTGCTTATGAGCTGGTCCCTGAGGCCTACAGACAGAAGTTTAGGTCACTTAGACGCAGGGGTGATGAGACCTTTCTGGATTTGGCTAGGAGACAGGAAGCAGAGTTTGATAGGTGGCTAGGGTCAAACAAAGTCTTCACTTTTCAGGATCTCCGGGAGCTAATGTTAATGGAACAATTTAAGAGAAGTGTACCACAGTATGTTGAAGCCCACCTCAATGATTTGGAGGTTAAAAACCTTAGGAAAGCAGCCATGATGGCAGATTCTTATGAGCTCAGCCACCGTGACATGCCAGGGAGGGGAAGGCCCTTTAAGCAGGAAAGGAGCACAGGAGAAGAGAGAGGGGCATCCATGAGACCTGCCCCTGCCCCAGTCCCGAACAGGTCACAGAGTAGGTTTCAACCCGAACCAAGGAGGGGCGATCGCCCTCCTCGCTCTGAAATCATTTGTCACTACTGTAAAAGAATGGGTCACATTAAATCTGCATGTCCAGCATTAAGAAACAAAGACTTTAGTAAATCTGTGGCTCTTGTAAACACCCAGGTTAAAGGTAGACAACAGGCAGAGAATGTTTCACCCCCAGGTTTAGCACCACCAGGATATGAAGGCTTTGTCTCACAAGGTACAGTGTCTGTGTCAGAAGAGGGTGAGGAAGTACCAGTCCTGGTGCTCAGAGACTCAGGGGCCCGTCAATCTCTGCTGTTGAAGAGAGTAGTCGATTTGCCATCTGCCACCTCCTAGGATGCGTCTGTGTTGGTTAAAGGGGTTGGAAATCAGTTTGTCCCTGCACCACTCCACCGGGTTTTGGTGAAAACTAATCTGATAAGTGGGCCGGTGGTGGTGGGGATAATTGAATCCTTACCTATAGAAGGAATCACCTTCCTTTTAGGAAATGATCTTGCCGGCACCCGT
>CM064893.1:30232606-30390106 GCA_030347415.2 Decapterus maruadsi
CTGGGGAAAAAAGGGAAAGTTGTGGGAGTTACGGCGGCGATAGATTGAGACAGAGATAGCGATAGTGAGTTTTGAGATTGGAGTTATTTGTGACATTTAGCGTATTTTGAGTGCATAGTTAGTCTGTAGTGGTTTAGTGTAGTGTGTAGTGTCGTGTGTTTAGTGTGTAGTGTAGTCGTTTTTTTGTTTTGTGTGACAAAACAATGAAGCGGCTCATGAATGTGGAGCGAGCGGCGGCGCTCTTCTTCGAGCTGGACGGAGCGGAGGGAGACGCCGCGGAGCCCGAGTCCGACTCTGAGCCGGAGAGTGAGGACTTTGACGACGATGTGGATGATCCCTCGTTTGTTTTGGAGGAGGAGAGAGAGGAAGAGGAGCCTCCGGCGTCTGTACGGAGTCGGAGATCAGCCCAGAGGACGGGCCGGCGCGGCACGCCCACCAAGTCTCGATCCCGGTCCCGGTCCCCGCCCCCGCTGCCTGCAGCAGAGCCACGCAGCAGCTCTGAGCCCTGGAAGACAGAGGAGGATGCTGACACTGCGCCAGCAGTAAGCAGGTTCCAGCCTCAAAGACCACCAGGAGTCCAGGTAGAGACACTTTCCCCCCACAGTCCAAAAGACCTTTTTCTTTTGTTTTTTGCCACTGACACAGTCAACACCATCTGCAGCAACACCAACAAAAACGCTGCAAAAAACAAAGAGTCAGGGAAAAAATACAAGTGGACTGACATAGAGAAGGAGGACCTGTATGAGTTTTTTGGTCTCCTGATCTACATGTCATTGGTGTCGCTGCCGAGTCTCCAGGACTACTGGAGACAGAATCACATTTTGTCTGTGCCACTTCCAGCCAAAGTGATGACCAGGGACAGGTTCAGGTCCATATTCTGGAACATCCACCTCAGTGATCCAGAGGAGGATGCAGAGAACGACAGGAAGAAGGGAACACCAGGCCATGACAAACTGTTCAGAGTCAGACCCCTGTATGATGACATCCTCATTGCCTGCCAGTCTTATTACCACCCGAGGAGGGAGCTGTCAGTGGATGAAAGGATGGTGGCGACCAAGGCAAAGACCGGCATGACGCAATACATGAAAGATAAGCCTACTAAATGGGGGATGAAACTTTTTGTTTTGGCTGAGTCAAGCAGTGGCTACACCTGCAGGTTCAGCATTTACACAGGGAAGGCTGTAACTGCAAGTGAACATGGGCTGTCTTATGATGTAGTCATGGACCTCATTCAGCCAGCCTGTCTCGGCACTGGGTACCATATCTACATGGACAATTTCTACACCAGCCCCAAACTGTTCATGGACCTGGCCAGCATGAAGTTCGGAGCGTGTGGCACCTACAGGGAGAACAGAAGAGGATGCCCCAGAGGGAGGGCAAATGCTCTCACCAAAAAATGTGGAAGAGGATCAGTGAGATGGATCAGAGAGGGGCCACTGGTTTTTGTGAAGTGGATGGATACACGGGAGGTGTCTGTGTGCTCCACCATCCATCCTGCATTTTCAGGTGAGACAGTGAAGAGGAGAGTGAAGGATGGAGATGGACGCTGGGCTGTGAGAGACATCCCCTGCCCCACACCCATCATGGCCTACAACAAGAGCATGGGTGGGGTCGACCTGTCAGACCAGCTCATCCAATACTACTCCACCCACAGGAAAACTGCTCGCTGGTACCGGACCGTGTTGCTGCACTTCCTGGACATTGCAACCACCAATGCCTTCATCTTGCACCGTGAGATGAGCAATGCCAAGCAGGTGCAGCCCATGACACACAAGGACTTCATGGTGGAGCTGGTGTCTCAGCTTTGTGGCATGGACAAAACAGGTGTTCCCCAGAGCAGGAGGGCTGATCACATTCCTGTGCCCATCACCACAGCCACAGACGCCGGCCAGAAAGCCACCAAAGGCAGACTGAAGTGCAAGCGTTGCCTTCAGGTGGACAACAGGAGGAGTGACACACCCTGGAAGTGTCAGGCCTGTGATGTGCCCCTCTGTCTTGTGGTGGACAGGAACTGTTTTTTTGAGTGGCACAAATAATTTGTGTGCCATGTGAGATGTGACATTTACATTTTGTAAATAGTTGTACAAAAAACGCCTGAGGCATTGCCTGCATTTTAATGCAAATGGTGGTAATTTAGTGTGTTGTGTGTTAAAATTGTACAAAGGTTTTGAATTTCACAATTTATATTTGCATTATAAGTTATAAAAATGGTTGGTTAAATATATTTGTGGTTTTCACAATAAAAAATATAACTTTTTTCTACTCGGATTTTATGTTTTCTGTGTGATTTTAGATCCACTGTGTTAGTATAGTATGTCAAAATTTAAAAATAACTGTAAATCCACACAGGTGAGGCTGTGTTGAAAAAAATGATACCAAACATGGCAAGGTAAACAGTTTTTAAGGTGAAATATAAAGGTAAAATCAAAAGTAGTCAAAAACGGCCAATTATACCCATGACTCCAGAGGGTTAACCTGCTTCCTGTTGCTGCAGATGTTGGACTTTGATTTTCAAAACTTGTTCTTTCTGAAGCTTCTTCAGCTCTGAACAGATGATGAGACACTGAACGCTGTCAACAAGGAGCTTTGTCCTCAACTCACTCATCTTATTCTTTATTCAGATTGGGGGACTGCAGGTTGTCAGAGATCAGCTGTTCTTCTCTGGGCTCAGCTCTGAAGTCCAACCCCTCCCACCTGAGAGAACTGGACCTGAGTGGAAACTACAACCTTCAGGATTCAGGAGTGAAGGGTCTGAGTGGTTTTCTGGAGAGTCCAGACTGTAGACTGGAGACTCTGAGGTCAGTTCACTGACTGTTACTGTTGTAGATCTTAGATCTTTGATCCACAACTGAACCTGATTGATCTTCACTCACAACTTGAATCATTGACTTTGATTCATGAATGAAAGACGTTTGAAACAGTTGTTGTCTCATGTTTCCACTTGTTCTTCTCTCACACTGACAATGACTCTTCACTTTCAGCTCATTTCACTCTGATCAATAATCAATGATCTGATCACTGCAGCTGTGTGTTCTTTATTCAGATTGGAGAACTGTGTTTGTCAGAGATCAGTGTTCTTCTCTGGTCTCAGCTGTGAAGTCCAACCCCTCCCACCTGAGAGAACTGTGTGTGTGTTGTAGTCAGTGTTTAGTCCAACAGGTATTGATCAGATATTGATTGTATATTGACAGACTGATCTGAGGTCAGCAGCAGCTGATGAATCTGTGCTGACATGTGGATGATGTGTGTAGAAGGACACATGATGATGATCCACAACAACACAAGGACAAAGTCCCTCTACTCATTGACACATTGATCATTGATCAGGACACATCTGATCAATCATCAATCATTTCATCTTCTTCTTTTATTCTTAATTCAGATTGGAGCGCTGCAGTTTGTCAGAGATCAGCTGTTCTTCTCTGGTCTCAGCTCTGAAGTCCAACCCCTCCCACCTGAGACACCTGGACCTGAGCTCCAACAACCTTCATGATTCAGGAGTGAGGGGTCTGAGTGGTTTTCTGGAGAGTCCAGACTGTAGACTGGAGACTCTGAGGTCAGACTCTGTTTTATTTCTGTGCTCAGATGAATGTGATGTAAAGTTGTGTTGATACTGAGCTGCAGACATGAGGCTGATGTTCTACTGATCCACACTGAGGCTGTAGGACAGGGTAGGCAGGCGCTCACAGACCAAGACCAGGGCTGTGGGGGGGTCGGCACCTCAGACACATCATCACACAACAACCTCACAACAAACACATTGATGCACAATGGTTCACACAGATCACAGTCTTCAACATGTGCAACACCTTTTCCCCACAATCCATCAGCTGTTATTAACACACAACTCAGATCAATAACAGGATCACATGTTGGAGCACCGCTCACATCACACAACAAACCTGTAACACAATCCACACTCAGACCTGAGCAACAAGGATGTTAACTGTACACAACAAGCTGTTGTTACAAGGTTTACAACAGACAAGACACACAACCTGGGTTGTTTGTGTGTAAAAGAGCTGTTTTCTCTCCATGTGACTGTTTAACCTGCTTCCTGTTGCTGCAGCTGTTGGACTTTGATTTTCTAAACTTGTTCTTTCTGAAGCTTCTTCAGCTCTGAACAGATGATGAGACACTGAACGCTGTCAACAAGGAGCTTTGTCCTCAACTCACTCATCTTATTCTTTATTCAGATTGAGGAACTGCAGTTTGTCAGCGATCAGCTGTTCTTCTCTGGTCTCAGCTCTGAAGTCCAACCCCTCCCACCTGAGAGATCTGGAGCTGAGCAACAACATCAACCTGCAGGATTCAGGAGTGAAGGTTCTGAGTGGTTTTCTGGAGAGTCCAGACTGTAGACTGGAGACTCTGAGGTCAGTTCACTGACTGTTACTGTTGTAGATCTTAGATCTTTGATCCACAACTGAACCTGATTGATCTTCACTTTGAATCATTGACTTTGATTCATGAATGAAGGTTCATTTGAAACAGTTGTTGTCTCATGTTTCCACTCTTGTTCTTCTCTCACACTGACAATGACTCTTCACTTTCAGCTCATTTCACTCTGATCAATAATCAATGATCTGATCACTGCAGCTGTGTGTGTGTGTGTGTGTGTGTGTATCAATCAGAAAGAGATTCACTAGCACTTCTATCTGCCTGACAACTGTGTGTGTGTGTTTTAGATTTCTAGCAGCAAATGAATGCAATGTGTGTGATCTTCATTTCATCTTCTTCTTTTATTCTTTATTCAGATTGAGTTGGTGCAGGTTGTCAGACATCAGCTGTTCTTCTCTGGTCTCAGCTCTGAAGTCCAACCCCTCCCACCTGAGAGAACTGGACCTGAGCTACAACTACAACCTGAGTTCTTCTTCCATAACAGTCAGCAATCAATTGTGATCTTGTGGAGAGTCCAGACTTTCAGACTCTGGAATTAGTCTGATCTGTATCTGTTTCACAGCTGATGAGACTGTGGGAGATTAAACAATTAAAGTGCAGCAGGTGAACCTGTCAGGATGTGACATCACACATGACATCATCTGTGAAATCAAATCAAAAAAATAGGCAGCTTCAATGTGTCAATCATCAGTGATCAGTCACAATAAAGGTGTTGAGTCAAACTTCATTCTTCTGTTTTTTCAGCAGTTTTTTTACCCAGTAACTCCTAACTAAATACTTTTACTGTGATACTGTAATTATAGAAACTTTTACTCTGCTCCTGTATTATAGTATTCACTGTGATACATTGTAACAAGTACTTTTACTGTGATGCTGTATCTACAAAAACTACTCTTATTGTTGCACTGTAAATACATGTGTTATTTTTACTATGTTACTGTAAGTACAGGGAATACTTTTACTTTGCTACTATACTTAAAATAAAATAAATTTGATTCTGAAAATACTTTTACTCTGGTATTGTAAATATGCGACATATTCACTGTGATACCTTGAAAGAAGTACTTTTACTCTGATACTCTCTACAGAAACTACTTTTATTTTTACACTGTAAGTACAAGGAGTACTTTTACTTTGGTACCGTAATGGATACCTTACAGTATATGAAGTACTGACGTCCGTCTGTCTGATTCCACGTGAACGCAGCATCAAGAATACGACTCAGTCTAAGTTTTCACACAGTTAACAGTCTTTAATTTATCAGTTCAAACTGATTCAGTGAAGTTTATCACAGTCTGATGGATCAATCATTAAATCATTAATCTCCACAGAAGATCTTTGTACCTTTTTTTATAAATTACTTTTGGACCAAATTTATCACTTTTTGAGGGGAACATTAAATTTGCTGCTGCTGAGGTTTGTTTTGTAGAAATTGCTTGATCTGAAAACACATGGTTCATTTTAAAGGTCACATTTTGAACCAAAAGAAGATCTACGTACGACTCTTCCTTCTGATTGGCCGACTGCTGACTGGAGCAGATTTCAGAATAAAACACTCAGAGAAACCAAATCCTGCAAGTTGTTGGATGCAACAGTGGAAGGAATGGACGGATAGAAGGATGGGCGGATGAACTGACCAGCAAAACAATACAGGCCTGACAATATGTTGTCATGGTGATGTCGCATTGTTTACCTGACCCACATTTTATTTTTATTTTTTACCATTATTTTTTCTGTCGTTGAGTAAAATGACATGGTTTGCTGACAGCCTCAACTGCAACAGCAGAGCCTCCGTCCTTCCTCACACCAGCTACACAGTGGTGACAGTATATTTGTAATGACTTGTAACAACTCATTCTAAGGTACGAGAAAACTTTCATTTGTATGTAAACTATACTCATGTAAAATACGTATTTATGAAAGCAATATAAAAAGACAAATAAAAAGCCAAACGGGGGAACAATGCGCTGTTGTGTTTTGAATTTGACTGCAGCAACAATTTTGGCCACATTCGTACATACCGCTCCTTTAACCCTCAAACAACCCTTGGAAAAATTGAGGACTGGCCAAAATGTCGTCACTTGTCAAAACTGTTCTCAGCCTGTTGGTTAAAAACTCTTGACAGTCCTCACAAGGTAGTCAGTGCAAGAACACACACGCACACAGACATTCAGTTTCAGGTTTTTATCAGGTTTCTTACCGTGACTCTAAAGGTCCCCATCCAGATCTGAACCCCCAAGGTAGTTTGGACCGGTCCCTCCTCATGGACAGACAGACGGATCCTGGAGACTCTGCTCTCAGTCTGTGGTTCTGACCTCTGTAAACACAAACACCTTTTTATTCACATCACACTGATCACTGATCAGTGGAAACACACACACAAACTATAATCACTTCCTTGTCTGATCCAGTCGTTGACCTCCACCCCTCATAGTACTTTGACATTAAATCCATGTTGATCCAGTCACTGTGACCTTTGACCTTTGATGTTTGTTCTGAGTTTGAAGAAGTTGTGTTGAGGTGAGTGACTCTCACACTCTGACACTGCTGCGCAGCGAGGGGTTTTTCTTCTAACTTCAGATAAATACACAGCAACATACAGTAGAATAGAAAGACAGGACTGTTTCGCCCTAGGGACATACAACAGGAAAAACAACAAGAACATTAATAATGTTGTGACGACACTCACTCGTCTCAGACTTCAGTTTCTCTCCTTCTGCTCCGTTCACTCTAACATGGCGTCTGAACAGTTTCATTTTCACCTCCTCCTTCTGTTCTGTGTTTACAAGAAAACACACACGTTCATGGCATGAATCTATTAATATACAGTAACACATCCATGGTTCATGGCGTCAGAGGGAGGAGAAGTCTCTTTCTCCAGTAGAGTGGCGCCACCTGCTGGGTAACTCCTGGTATTACACCTGTAAGGACAGGTGAACTCTGACACCATGAATAAACAGTGAGCTGAGATCCAGCTGCTGCTCCACTACAAGTTACAGCTCAGTCTGTTCTCTGTCTTATTCATCACACATGTTGTCACTTTGTGTCTAAGTGTTGTAACTTATTGTACATCTTGGCAACAGCAAATAAAACCTGTAATGGAATTATGACAGTGCAGATAACATAAGTAAATAGAACATATCTGCAAAATAAAATAAAAAATAAAATCTTTTAAAAAAAACAACAGTTCAGAAAGTACACAGGGAAATAAACCTAAACATAAAAAGGAAAGACTTATAAACTAATAAAAAATAACACGAGAAATTTCATATTAAGTTTAAAATTGAATTGAACAGCAAATGAAAAACGAAAAAAATATTACATTTAGACATTTACATTTATGTATTTGCCAATATTATGAGGTTATAAATTCCAACTTTGAGTCTTTTACTGTAAAAGGACACTAAAGCTTATGTTACTGCACGTTCATTTTGACAAAGACAGGTTGTTATTCAGAAGACAATGACAAAAAGCATCCCAAAATAAAACAGAACATTACAAGAGAAGAGCTGCTCAGTAACTCGACACTCGGTTGCTTTGCCTGGTTCCACTATTTATCTCCCGGCTTCCTATTGGTCCGCTGGAGTCAGCTGACCGGAGGGAACAGGTCATGTGACACGTGACCGAGCTGCTGTTTACATGACAGGAAGCGATGTCTGGACTGGTTTAGTGGTCCTGCGGTGCAGTCTGTCAGGTCCAGGTCCAGGTCCAGGTGTAGCGGCTCCAGCAGGTGAACACACCTGACCCCCCGCCCCCCCCTCCAGCCTCCAGCCCGCAGTCTGCTTCACAGCCTCCCGGTGACCGTGTGAGGATGCTGGAGGCGGCTCAGCGGCCGGAGGGCGCCGCCTCCATCCAGGTGGCTGTGATCCCGGAGAACCAGCACTGTGGGCCGGTAGCGGAGATCCGCAGGGCTCAGCTCGGCCCAGGAGGCTCCCTGCTCGGCTGCCTCGGGCTCCGCGGCCGCCTGGAGGTCTGGGACCCGGCGGACAGAGACGCTGCTCCGGCTGCGGTGGACGGCAGCTACTCGGAGTGAGTCCTCACTTCTTTGACTTTAATCCTAAATAACACTTTATATTTCATCCTATCTTGGCATGTTTTTACTCATATATGATGTTTTCCAACTGAAATGACCAAATTCATCTTAAAGTGCAGCCTGGGGTTGATTTACGCTTAACATGGTACTAGTGGGATACTGAATGATCTAGGCCTGCAACTAAAACTAACAAGATCAACTATTAGACAATGCATTTTCTGTAGCACGTCTTCTGCTTTTAAAAGGGTTCACTTCCTGTTTGGGCCCAGGGGAAAGAAAGGGGACTCAGTATACTTTTTTTTTTTTACTTTTGTAAAACACAATTTTTTAAACTACGCCCCTTTTGTCCCCAAAAACTAAAATATGCACAAAGTTCAACATTTCAGACATTTCTTGAACTGCAAACACTTAATTCAAAACTATATTATAAACTCTTTGAAAGTTTGTATGTTCCATCACAACTTTTACTCACAAATAGCAACAGAGTTGGTGGTTTCAGTAACTGAGCCACAAGCAGCAGTTTTTGTGTCTCAATGGCAAAAAACTGTAACATCGGTGAGTCGATCAACAGAAATCTGCATGAATAACTTATTAAAACAGCAGTATTAAGTAGTTTATCTTGTGTTGTAGTTTCTGGTGGGAGGAAGGCCCCGCCCAGTGCGCGGCCGGCACCGGCCTCCGGCTCCTGGCGGTGGGATCTCAGTTTGACCTGAAGCTGCTGCAGGTGGAGGCCCAGCGCTCGCCCTCCGTCTCTCTGCTGTGTGTGTGTGAGTGTCCTGCAGAGCGGCTGCTGCAGGCCGTCAGAGAGCAGGACCACGGTCAGTCCCGTCGCCATGGAGACACGGATTCTACACACACGTGAGCATCGATCGTGTATAAATGTTGTTTATGTTTGCAGGTGTGAGCGAGCTGCAGGCGCTGCGCGTGCTGTCGTTCGCCGCCGGCCGCTGCCGCGTGCTGCTGAACAGTGATTGGCTGCTGCAGCTGCAGTGGCAGCAGGAGGCGGAGCTTCAGATCTCGACCTGCTGCAACATCCAGATGTTTGACAGCAGCACGACCACAGCTGTTCACCACTGTCTGAGCAGAGACACTCTGTTCACGCTGAGCAGCAGCGGACTCGTCTGTATCCTGCCCTCGCCATGTTACTACTTATACTACTACTACTACTACTACTGCTAGTACTTCTATTAAATCTGATTACCAGCTAAAAGTTGAACAACTTAACTTCAATAAGCTCGATGCTGCTAAACAAAACTAAACAACAAATGAAACAAAATGAAATTTATATTTACCGTCGGTGTCCCTTCAGTCTTTTCTTTAACTCCGCCCTCCAGCCGTCAACGACATCACCGACGGTCGGCTGTTGGCCACCGTCGACCTCCCTGTTTACCTGAGCTCTGGCCCCACAGAGGACGACGTCACCTCCTCTTCATCACCCACCTTCCCCTCCTCTTCCTCCTTCTGCCGCCTCCAGGTGTCGGCCGATCTCAGCACGCTCGTGGCCGTCACCGAGTCCCACGCCGCCGCGGCCGTCGACCTCAACCACTACTTCAGGTACGGCGGGAAGAACGAAGCACAAACAAAGCACGTTAATCAGCTCTTCATCAGTCTTTGGAACAGTGTTGTCGGTCTGATGTGTCTGTTCTCCAGGTTGTATCCAGGTCACCTGCTGTGTGCCGCGCCCCCGGCCCGCCCCCCCCTCCGGCCTCAGCTCCTCAGAGACCAGGACAGCGTGTCGAGCTCCAGCTGCAGCGTCGCCGCCCTCGGGTCGACCTTCAGCGTCGACCGGTAAAACACAAACGCTTCGCTGTTGTTGAGACGAATGTGTTCATGGTTCATGTTTAGAAGGTTTAAATACACCATCACTTCTCTGCTTCATCCAACTTAAAGGGATAGTTCAACATTTTGGCAAACTGGCCCATCACCATAACCCCTATAGTCATAGCAGTAGGTTCGTTACCTTTAATTGTCGGTTCAAGCTGTTTTTAGAACGGCGGAGCAGAGCCGTGAGCTGCTCAGAGCTACGCTATGGAGGGGGATTTCTTGGTTTCAAAATACATGAATCAGTGAATCTATCTGGTAACGTTGTGTTATTATCTCATAGCGTGGTGAATGTGCAGGTCACAACTTGTCCACCAGAGCGTTGTGGAGTTGTTGGATTGTGTATTTGATGAGTTTGATGAGGGAAACCAAGAAATCCCATGAGCCTCCGTAGCGTAGCTCTGAGCAGCTCACGGCTCTGCTCTGCCGTTCTAAAAATAGCTTGCACCGACAATTAAAGGTAACAAACCTACTGCTATGACTATAGGGATTATGGTGATGGGACAATTTGACAAAATGTTGAACTATCCCTTTAAACTTAAAGACGTTGACCTGATGGTGACGCTGTGTGAAAAGGCTCGTCAAGTTTTTTCATCCAACGGTTTTTGAACATAAAACAGCCTCATCGAGTCTGATGTCGTTCATGTTCACCTTTGACCTTTAACCTCTCCTCTCTGACTTCACCTGCAGCTCGTGGGAGGCTCGTCTGACCTCCATGTACAGCAGAGCCCAGCAGGCTCCGCCCACCACCTCCTCCTCCTCCTGGTCCTCCTCCCTCCCCCACCTGGAGCTCCACCAGCCTCCGTCCTCCCACAGCAGAGTCCCTCGCGGGGGGACGACCGTCACCTTCTCCGTCCCCGAGTCGTCGGCTCCGTCTCTGCTCACGGTCTCCGAGTTCTCCGCCCTGCTCACCTTCGTCTCCCCTGGCAACAGGCAGACCACAGTGGCATCATGGGACTTGGAGTCCGGCAGCGTGAGCTACCACCAGGAGGAGGAGGAGGAGGAGGCGGCTCCGCTTCAGCTGTGTGGAGAGAAACAGCACCGGCTTCTGCTGAAGAGTGAGTACGAGCAGACAGACGGGATGTAAACAAACAGACGAGATGTAAACAGACAGACGGGATGTAAACAAACAGACGGGATGTAAACAAACAGACGGGATGTAAACAAACAGACGGGACGTAAACAAACAGACGGGATGTAAACAAACAGACGGGACGTAAACAAACAGACGGGATGTAAACAAACAGACGGGATGTAAACAGACAGACAGGATGTAAACAAACAGACGGGATGTAAACAGATGGGATGTAAACAAACAGACGGGATGTAAACAACAGACTGGATGTAAACATTCAGAAGGGATGTAAACAAACAGACGGGATGTAAACATTCAGAAGGGATGTAAACAAACAGACAGGATGTAAACAAACAGACGGGATGTAAACAGATGGGATGTAAACAAACAGACGGGATGTAAACAACAGACTGGATGTAAACATTCAGAAGGGATGTAAACAAACAGACGGGATGTAAACAAACAGACAGGATGTAAACAAACAGACAGAATGTAAACAAACAGAGGGGATGTAAACAAACAGACAGGATGTAAACAAACAGACAGAATGTAAACAAACAGACGGGATGTAAACAAACAGACGGGATGTAAACAAACAGACAGGATGTAAACAAACAGACAGGATGTAAACAAACAGACAGAATGTAAACAAACAGACGGGATGTAAACAAACAGACAGGATTTTAAGCTGCAGAGACAACAGTTATAATCAATTTATAATCAATACACCAAAGGAAAACAAAACAATTATTATCCTCTGTTGTCAACTCATTGTCTCCGTCTCCATCTCTGTCCCTGTCCGTCCAGGCAGCGGCGTCTTCCAGGTCTTGTTCTCAGTTTCCCAGCAGGACTTGCTGGGCAGGTTGATGCTGTTTGGCAGCGCGGCCACAGTGGACGCAGTGTGTCACCTGAACAGCTGGGGGCGCTGCTCCATCCCCATCCACGCCCTGCAGGTACAACGAAGTTTAGGGCTGCAACTAACCGTTATTTTCATTACATCGTTCATTTCATCTGTCGATTACTGAAACGATTAATCGATCAGTTGTTTGGTCAATAAAATGTTAAAACCATCAGTCAGTGTTTGTCAGAAGAAGAAGCTGAAGAACAGAATCTGGACTTCTTTTTTTCTGTAAAAAACTACTCAAACTGATCATTAGATTATCAGAATAGTTAATCGATTATTGATGAAGTTTCATATGGTAGAGAAGATGTTTAAAGAGGTGATGAGGATGAGGATGTGGTGTTGTTTCAGGCCGGACTGAAGAACCGTCAGCTGGACACGGTCGACTTCTACCTGAAGAGCAAAGAAAACGTCCTGAACCTGTCGACAGCGTTCGGTGCTGCAGATCAGCCGCCGGCCTCCACTCACAGTCTCACAGAGAGTAAGAGCTCAGCCTGACACTGTTGGTGTGTGTGTGTGTGTTTGGTGATTGTTTCTGACCTGTGTGTGTGTGTGTGTGTGTGTGTGTGTGTGCAGGTGTCCAGGAGCTGTGTCCGGCGTTGGACCTCCTGTGTTCGGCCGTCAGAGACTCTCACAGCGAAGCTCAGAGTCGACAGTTCTCAGAACAGCTGCTCAACGTCACCGTCAACTTTGTCAACACACAGATCCGCTCTGTGCTGACCAACACACACCGTACGACCACACACACACACACACACACACTCCACAGCTGTGTGTATCTCAGTCTCTGAGCAGCTCACGGCTCTGCTCCGCCATTCTAAAAATAGCTTGCACCGACAATTAAAGGTAACGAACCTACTGCTATGACTATAGGGATTATGGTGATGGGCCAGTTTGACTAAATGTTGAACTGTCCCTTTAAAGATGGCTGAAAAATTGGCAGGAGAAAAACTAAATTGAAAATTTAAAAAGGCAAAACTGAAAAACTAAATCAAAATAAAAACCGATGGTCTGAAGTCGTGCTCTCTCTGCAGACGAGGACTCTGGCGTGCGGCGCTGCGTCGACGTCCTCGATCGCTACGTGACTGACCTGAGGAGCTACATGAAGAAGTTCCCGTGGCCTGCAGGGGGCGACACCTCCAGCACCGACTCCAACGCCGCCGCCGCTGTCGCTGCTCAGGGGGAGGAGCTAGAGGACGAGTGGGCGGAGCTTCCCACAGAGGTGACGGACAGACGCAGAGATGATTCATCGTCGTCCACAGCAACGTGTCCATGTTTCTTCATGAACTCTGTGTGTGTTTCAGGAAGTGATCCGCCTCGCCGTCCTGACCAATCAGATTCCCAGGGCTCAGGCCGTCCTGAGGGGGCGTGGCCTCCCGGAGCAGCGTCTGTCGGCTCTGAGGATGGAGGGTCTCCGCCAGGTGTTGACCTGCCTGCAGCACAGAGACCTGCAGACGGCCGACACCCTGCTCACCAACATGGTCCGTTGAAGCTGAAACGTTTCCAGAAAAATGTGGTAAAAAATTGTCTCAAAAAAAAAAAAAAAAAATCGAGGAAAAAGTTGGGGACCCCCTTGAAACCTCTCAAGAACCCCTGGGGGTGGTAAAAATTCTCAAAAAAAAGTTTTAGAAAATTTCTCGAAAAAAGTGGTAAAATTTCACACACAAAAAAAATCTAGAAAAAAGTGGTAAAAATTCTTCAGAAAAAGTTTTTGAAAATTTCTAGAAAAAGGTGGTAAAAAATTCTAAAAAAAAATCATACAAAAAAGTAGTAAAAAATCCCGTCCAAAAAGTTTTAGAGAAAAAAACTAAAATAGTGGTAAAAATTCTAGAAATATATATATATATATTTCTAGAAAAAAGTGGTAAAATTTCTTTAAGAATTTTTTTGGGGGAAAAAAGTGGTAAAAATTCTCAAGAAAAGGTTTGAAAAAACTTCTAGAAAAAAGTGGTAAAATTGACCCTTCGCGGACTCCGCCCCTAAAAAAAGGAAAAGACCAATCACACGTTAGAACATCACTTGACCCAAACCAGGCCTGGCAAGTTCATTACATTTCCTGGGACGAAAAACAAAACGTTTGTAGAGAAGGATATTGTTTTGTTGCTGCTACTGCTGCTTCAGCGGCAGCAGCAATATAGAGATGTTCAGATACGATCAGACTTTTTTTCTCTTGAACAAGTGTAAATATGGGGATAACCATACGTTCACCTCCGACATTTGGGGCTTTTACCTGGGCTTTCAGGCGAGGGATCCTCCAGGCAGGGGCTGCTTTCACTGACTGATACAGTGGTGGGAGAAAAAAACTGCAGCGGAGATGTTTGTGTTCAAAGCTCCTTGCAGTTTGACAACCAGTGAGATGAGGTAAATGTTTGTGGGTTGAAAGCCAGCCCTACTGCTGCTCTGTACGTTGTCCAGTCATGTCGTTGAACATATGTTTTATCCTCCGTGTTAAATTTGCTGATATTTCCTTTGAAAATAAAACATTGCCTGGAGCATGTTTGGAGTTAAAGCTCCTTCAAAAGTAAAAGGGGGCGGGGCTAGATGTTTGTGTTAAAGCTTGACACGTGGTGACATCACAGAGCCAAACCAGGAAGTCAGTGACTGAATCGTCTCTCTGTTTGTTTCCAGGGCTTCAGCGTGAAGAAGCAGCTCCACAGTTTCTGTCTCTAAAATAAAGAGCTGAGATTTGTTTGACATGTTAAAGCTCACTTCCTGTTTATCTGGAGTTTGATATTTTATAAAGTAATGTTGTACAACACTGCATCTAAGTGGACATTTTTATTTTATCTTGGTTTAGAAAGTTTAATCTCTTTCTGTTAAAGCTCTATACAGTATAAAGGAGATTTTCTCATGGTTCAGCCCTTCAAAATAAAAGTGCAGAAGAAGAAGAAGACAATACTGAGATTTAGATCTAAGTCTTCCCTGGCCTCTGATTGGTTCCCTGTTCAGGTGGAGGAGCTGTCGAGGAGGAGCTACTTTCCAGAGGAGGAGAAGAAGAGCGTGGCCTTCATCAGAGAGATGGAGAAGTTGGGATCTCTGCCTCCATCCCGTTGCCAAGGAAACCCCACAGCTCCTAGGTAACGACCGTGAACACACCTGTATGAACACCTGTATGAACATCTGTATGAACACCTGGACACTCCTATTCTTCCTCTTCTGCTTGTCCCAGGGTCCAGATGTCTCCCAGGGAGACGGGAGCAGGTGAGGAGGTCCTGGAGGAGCTGGCGGCTCGGAGGAGGAGGTCCGGCGAGGAGCAGGAGCTGTGGAGGAACCTGAGGCTGGACTGGGTCAGGAACTGGGACCAGAGCAGCCAGACGGCCGTGCTGCTGTCCAGGCTGCAGCACACAGGTAGGACCAGCAGGACCAGAACCAGAAGATCCTGAAGGATGAGAACGAGCTGACGATCTGACAAAGCAGAGAGATCGTGGCATTGTTTGTAACAGTGGATTAAACTTTTTTACATCAAGGACCCAGAATTAAAAATTAGACCACGGACCCCATTGGACAAAATTTTGAAGCAAACACCAGAAATAAACGTTCAAATTAGGCGTGAATTTTTGGAAAAATTTGAGAAATTTCTTGAAAAAAGTGGTGCAGTTGCTCCCAAGAAGTTGAAACATTAAAAAAAAAAAAAAAAGTTTTGAAAAAAATATTGAAAAAAGTAGTAAAAATTGTGGTCAAAAGTTTTAATTTTTTCTTTTAAGTGGTAAAAATTCTCCAAAAAAGAGAGGGTTTTTAAAAAGAAGATACTGGTGAAGAAGTTGGGACCTCCTTGAAACCTTATCAATAGTTTATAATCAATGTTTAAAGTCTTGCTCTGATTTGCCGTATCGCCCCCTCCCCTCTGTGACATCCTGGTTCCTGTTCTTCTCCTGTCAGAGTTGAGCTCCTGTGACTCAGCGGTTCTGTGGCGTTACCTCACCTCCCTCCACGACCAGCGCCGGGTCGTCAGCTGGATCCAGAACCAGGACGCCGCCTCCTCCTCCTCCTCCTCCTCCTCCTCCTCCTCGTCCTCCTCGTCCCTGTGGCCGGAGCTGCTGCCGGAGGTGGTGGACGCCAACACGCTGTGCAGCAGCTTCCTGAGGGAGAACATCCTGGACCTGCTGGCCCGGTACACACACTGCTGACACACACACACACACACATCTAAACCAAGAGCATTACTTCTTAAGTCAATGTAGAAGAGTGGACAAGTATCTCAAAAGAAAGTTTTTTTTGTATTTTTTATTTTAGAGGAAACTGGTAAAATTTCTCAAAAAATTTAAAAAAAAAATCTAAATTTCTAAAAAATAAAAAAAAAAATTTAATAAAGGTGATTTCTCAAAAAAGGGGAAAATGTAAAAAAAAAAATAGTGATACAATTTCTAAAAATAAAAAAAATTCTAGAAAAAACTGGAAAAGTTTCTCAAAAATAAGTTTTAAAAAAATTCTAGAAGAAACAGGTAAAATTTCTCAAAAATGTAAAAAAAAATAAAATGTTGACGCAAACACCAGAGATACAAATATTTGTTCTGAGACTGAAGAACGTTACTTTTTTAGTCAATTTAAAAGAGTGGAAAAGTATCTCAAAAAAGTTTTTTTAATTCTAGAAGAAACGTATAAATGTAAAAAAAAAAAAAATTATAAATTCAAATTTTTTAAAAGAAAAATTCTAGTAAAAGTGATAGATTTCTCAAAAAAGGGGAAAAAATAGAAAAGTGGTAAAATTTCTAAACAAAAAAGTACGTTTTAAAAAACTTCTAGAAGAAACTGGTAAAATTTCTTGTGAAAAAAAATGTAAAAGAAACAAAATTCTAGAAAAAGTGGTCAAATTAAAAGAATAAACCTCAACATGATAGGTGGAGTTTTGGTTCTTTGTGTGTGGGTTCTGGTCTGACCGGGCCGTGTCTCTGCAGGAGGGGCCTGTTGGTTCCCGCCGAGCTGTCGGACCTGCAGCAGCTGCTGTGGCGGTTGGCTCAGGGGGGCGGAGCCATGGCCTCGCCGCCGCCCGCCCTCGGCCTGCACCTCCACGGCCGCTTCATCTCCTTCTGTCTGGACCGCGGCCTGCAGTTCCTGCTCTACACCTACCTGGACCACTACAGGTCTGTGTGTGTGTGTGTGTTTGTGTTTGTTTGTGTGTATGTGTCTGTGTGTGTGTTTCTCTTCACGCTGCATCTCGTCTCCACAGACTGACGCCCAGGAACTGCCCCCTCCTGACCAATCAGAGCCTCCCTCAGACTCCACCCTGGTTCGAGATGCTGGTGAAGATCCAGGAGATCACCAGAGACCTGTCAGGTACTGGACCGAACCGGACCGAGCCGGACCGAGCCGGCCGCCGCCAAAACGCCGCTCAGAGCCGCAAATAAAGTTCAGAACAGAACCAAACAGATGATCTGAGTGACGTTTTATTGATTTTCTCTCTCTCTCTCCCTCTGGTCCTGGTCCTGGTCCAGACCCTGGACTGGTTTTCCAGGCCAGTCTGACCAGCGCTCAGGTCCTGTTGCCGGGCAGCCAGGCGTCTCTCAGCAGCCTGTTGTTGGAGGGTCACAGTCTCCTGGCTCTGGCTGCCGTCATGTTCTCACCTGGAGGCATCGACCAGGTCAGCACACACACACTCAAACATCCTCCATTCATCCGTTCATTATAGTTGTAAATGTTCAGTCTCTTTATGGATCCAGATGTTGGTCAGACATGTTTACGTCTCCTCTCCGTCCAGGTTCTGTCTCAGGGCTCGGGTCGGACCGAGCCCACCGTCGACCCTCAGCTCCTCAAGATGGCGCTGGCTCCCCACTCCAAGCTGAAGGCGGCGCTGTTCCCCGCTGGGCCGCGGGGAGCCGGCCCATCCTCCGACGTCTCCGTGTACCAGCTGCTGCAGGTGAACCTCGATGCTATAAACAAATGTTTTATGCATTTAAACCCTGAGAACAAGTGAGTGGTGACTCCAACACTGTGATTTCCTGGGATTCCCGAGAGGATGGCGGCTGTTTCCCGCCCCAGGAAGTGTACAGAGGTGAACTGTGGGAGTGTAAGCAGCGCTAGTAGAGACGTCACCGTCCTGCTGTGTCTCTGTCTCCTCAGTCTCTCGTCCCTCTGGACCCGTCCAGGCTGTTCGGCTGGCAGGCGGCCAACGCCCTCAACGCCACAGGTGAGCTCCAGCCGTCTCCTCCTCACGCAGGTCAGGTGACCGGTGACCAGAAGAAGTGGTAAAATGTCTCAAAAACAATTCTAGGTAAAATCTTCTAAAAGAAAAAGACTTAAAAATTTAGAAAAAAGTGGCAAAACTTTCTATTAAAAAAGTGCTAAAATTCATCAAGAAAAGGTAAAATTTTCCCCAAAAAAATGTGTAAAAAATTTCTATAAATAGTGGTAAAATTTTCTAAAAAATAGCGGTAATTTTTTTTTTTTTTTTTTTTTTTTAGTGGTAAAATTTTCCAAAAAAAGTGGTAAAATTTTAAAAAAAGAAAGTGGTAAAATTTTCTAAAAAAAAATGTGGTAAAATTTTCTAAAAAATAGTGGTAACATTTTTTTAAAAACTGGTAAAAATTTACTAAAATTAGTGGTAAAATTTTGTAAAAAAAGGTAAAATTTTCTAAAAAAAAAAAAATTGAAAATGTTTGGGGTCCCCCTTGAACCCTTTCAAAAAAAAAGAACCACTTTTAAAATCCACAGTGAAAAAAAGTGCTGTACAGAATAAATAAATAAAAGCTCGACTCTTCAAGGAATAAAATGACATAAGAACAAATAAGTTCAGTTAAAACGTGGGTGAAGTTTGCAGCCGTTCAATAAAAACAATAAAATAAGATGAAAAATAAGATCGGACGCTGATGGCGAGGGCGTGCGTGTCTGTGTCTGTCCGCAGAGTCGTGGGAGCCGCCTCACTTCTCCAGCCCTCACCTGATTGGCCGCTTCGCTCTGGTGGAGAAGCTGGACTTCCTGTTTTACCTGCGTCACGGCCGCCCGTCCTTCGCCTTCGCCACCTTCCTGCTGCAACAGCTGAGCAGCGGCGGCGACGTGCAGCTGCTGTGAGTCAGACGGACGCCGCCGCCGCACGCCAAACGCCGCAGGAGACACGTGACGACATGTTGTAACGTGTGTGTGTGTGTGTGTGTGTGTGTCAGCGTGCAGCAGGCCCTGCAGCAGATCTCCAGGTTGGCGCTGCAGCTCTTCAACGTGGCGTCGGTGGCGGCCGCCGCCGTGTGTCTGTGCGAGCTGCTGGGAGCGTGTAGCCTCCGCCTGAGGGTCGACCTCCGAGCCCTGAACCTAATACACACACACAGCGCTGCTACACAACCTCTACACACTCTGGGTAAACGACACACACACACACACACACATCCTCCTCCTCTTCCTCCTGTGTGTGTGTTGTCGACCTCTACACACTGCTGTGTCTTGTCTCAGTGTCTAAGGCGGTGAAGCTGGCGGAGGCGGAGCCTGGAGCAGCGGAGGAGCTGATTGGCTGCCTGGAGGCTGCAGTGACGGACAGTCTGGAGCAGAGAGGCATCGGCAGGTAGCTCTGCCCCCTCGCCGATGATGTCATAGAACTTCACTTCCTGTTGCTTCAGAACAAGATTCATGCGTTTCCTCCTCCTCCTCCCCCCCCGCCCCCCCCAGGTCGTCCTACCAGGCGTCTCATGATTGGTCGTTACCTGTCCAGTTCTGTCAGCTTCACTCTCTGAGGCTCAGCTCCGTGTTTCCCGCCCACTGCGCCGCCGACGGACAGTTCATCCACTTCCTGTTGTTCGTCCAACTGCACAACTTCCCGCCGCAGCAGGTGAACACACGCACACACACACACACACACACACCTGTGCATCCTCAGACTGACAGATAAAGCGTGACCATATTTGGTTCTTCCTCCAGGTGAGGTCGCTGGTGGCTCAGTTTGGCCCCGCCCTCCAGGCTCACCTCAGTCTGGCGTTCCAGGACCTGCAGGTGTTGAGTCAGAGGAGGAGGCGTGGCCCCGAGGAGGAGGAGGAGGAGGAGCAGCAGGAGGAGGCGGCGGCGGCGGCGGCCTCCCCGGGCTCGGCCGCGGCCCCCGGGGGCCCCGAGCTGTTCCAGGTGCTGCTGCGGAGCCAGGAGGAGGCGCGGCCCTGTAGCTTCCTCCTGCAGGAGGCGCTGCTGCAGCGCTGCCCCACGCTGGCCGTGCTCGCCGCCTGTCACCAGGTGACCACGTGATGATGTCATCATGTCAACTTTCATTCTTCTTCTTCTTCTCTTCCTCCTGATCTGATTGGCTGGTTTTGATTGACAGGGGGCGGAGCTTGTGGCCTGCCTCTGCGTGTGGGTGCTGACGTCCGTCGATGATGTCACGGCGAGCAAAGCCACCTCCCACCTGGTCGCCGCCCCCGAGCACCACGAGTGGACGCTGCACGACCTGTCGATCATCTGGAGGACGCTGCTGGGGCGGGGCTGCGTCCGGCCGCTGCTCCGAGGCTTCGAGCTCTTCCAGAAGGTAAACACCTTCTGGAACACACCTGATGTCATTAAAGGGACAGTTCAACATTTAGTCAGATCCTCCTCTCTAATTATGAGATACAAAGTCACAGTCAAGTTATTGAGATGTTTATATACAGTATAATAAATATACCATATAATATTTAATAAAGTCGTGTCATGTCTGTCCTCTGTCCCCCCCTCGGTGTCTCAGGACTGCCCCCTGGTGTTGCTGCTCAGGATGTTCGAGCTCTGCTGCGACCACAGGAACTTCACCGAGGCCAAGTACCGACTGTTGGACTTCCAGAGGACGCTCATCACCGTGAGTCATGTCCCCGCATCCATCACCATGGAGACGTGTGTCCTCAGGCTCCTGCTGACTTGTCTCTTGTCCTCTGTAGCTGAGGGCCGGGGGCCCGTCCCCCCCCGGCGCCCCCCCCGGGTGTCCGCCCCTGCAGTGGGTGGAGAGCCAGGCGTCGGTGCTGCTCCTCACGCTGCTGCAGCGCTGCTCCTCCCAGTTCCACCTGCACCGGCTGCTGCTGCTGCTCGCCGACGTCCAGCTGCTCAAGTCCAACGGTGAGGTCGCCATGGAAACCAGACGATGATGAAGAAGTTGTATTCTATCTATCTGATCTTTTATGTGTGTGTGTGTGTGTGTGTGCAGGTCCAGACTTCAGGAAGCTCAGTCAGCTCAGTCAGCTGCTCCAGGGGTCAGAGGTCGTCCTGTCTCCTCGGCTGCTGCAGTGCAGTTCTCCCTCCGTCCAGCAGGAGGAGTTCCAGGCAGCGGTGGACGCCCTGCAGGCCGCGGGCCGATACACTCAGGCCAGACAGGTGGCGCTGCTGGCCGGGCTGCCGGCCCACCGCCTGCTGCTCAGCCAGGTGCCGCACCCACACACACCGGCTCAGATTACATATTTAACATCAGTGGAAGTTATCAATGAAATGTAGTATTGATAAGACCGAGCTTGGCACTAGCAAAGAAAGAAAGAAAAAAGTAAAGAAAGAACGATGTAAAGATAGAAAGAAAAGAAAGAAAGAAAAGTAAAGAAAAAGTAAAGAAAGCAAGAAAGAAAAGTAAAGAAAGAAAGACAGAAAAGAAAAGAAAATCAGCAAAGAAAGCAAGTAAAGAAAGAAAGAAAGTAAGAAAAAAAAGAAAAGTAGAGAAATAAAGAACAAAGAAAAGTAAAGAAGGAAGAAAGAGAAGTAAAGAAAGAAAGAAAAGTAAAGAAAAAAGAAAAGAAAGAAAAGTAAAGAAAGAAAAAAGAAAAAGAAAAGTAAAGAAAGAGAAAAAAGAAAAGAAAGAAAAGTAAAGAAAGAAAGAAAAAAGAAAGAAAAAGAAAAGTAAAGAAATAAAGAACAAAGAAAAGTAAAAAAAAGTAAAGAAAGAAAGAAACAAAGGAAGAAACAAAGAAAAAAGAAAGAAAAGTAAAGAAAGAAAGAAAAGTAAAGTCCTCAAAGTTTCCTGTTGCTACTGACCGTAACAGTCCACTCTTCTGTTTTATAGTTTGTGTAGGACTTTTCATAAAACTTTATTAACAACCAGTGTGAAGTGTTGACGCGCTCGTCCTCCCGCCGCCGCTTCACCTCCTTGTTCCTCCTGCAGCTCCTCCAGGAGGTGAACTCCCAGAAGGCCAAGCCCCAGTGGAGGAGGCTGGAGACCCGCGTCGGCTTCTGGAGGAGGTGTCAGGAGCAGCTGAAGGCCGACGGCACTGATCCAGAGTCAGCCTCCGGCTTCTTCCTGTCTCAGGCCGAGGGCGGAGCGGCGGCGATGGCGGTGGCGGGCTCAGAGGCGCAGGCGGAGCTGCTGGACGTCCAGGAGCGCTGCCTGCTGCTGGGCCTCGCCGCCCACTGGCTGTCGCTGCTCAGCCCGGCTCCGCTGGACGAGCTGGAGAGCCTGGAGAAGAAGCTGTGGGTCGGCCGCGTCCGACGACACGTCCTCACCGTCGCCATGGAGAAGGAGAGCGTCTTCAACCTGCCGCCGCCGGCCGTCACGCCGGAGATGAACTCGTACGAGACGCTGATGAAGGAGTTCTCCTTCTCCAACATCTCAGCGCTGAACTCAGAGACGTGTCTGAGTCTGGACGGGCTGCCGCCGCCACCTCAGGCCCCGCCCACTGCACCTGAGGCTCCGCCCACTCCCGATCTGAGTCTGGAGGAGAGCCACGTCCTGACCACTCTGATTGGTCAGCTGCTGGACGAAGGCAGCGTCCACGAAGCCGCTCGTGTCTGTCGTTACTTCAGGCTCCATCACGCAGACCTGTGGCTGGCGCTGCGCTGCCGAGGCCTCGCCGCCGGTCACCTGAGCCCCGAACCACGGCAACAGCAGGAGGAGGAGGAGGAGGAGGAGACGACGGACGCTGCACCACAGAAGAAGACTCTGAGCAGCTGTAAGCTCCGTCCCCTTTGCAACTAACACCAACTAGAGCCAAGTATCACCAGAGCAGGGTTGTGAGTTCAGGTTGAAAGTTGTTAGACGGAGAAAACATCAAAACACGCAAAAAGGGCAAAACCGTGGGCAAAACACGCAAAAAGGACAAAACACCAAAAAAGGGCAAGACCGTGGGCAAAACACCAAAAAAGGGGAAAATCGTGGGCAAAACACCCAAAAAGAGAAAACCCGTGGGCTAAAACATCCAAAAATGGCAAAACCGTAAGCAAAACACGCAAAATGGGCAAAACCGTAGGCAAAACATGCAAAAAGGGCAAAACACCAAAAAAAGCAGAACCGAGGGCAAAACACCCAAAAAGGGCCAAACCGTGGTCAAAACACCAAAAAAGGGAAATACCGTGGGCAAAACACCCCAAAAAGGCAAAACTGTGGGCAAAACACCAAAAAGAGCAGAACCGAGAGCAAAATACGCAAAAAGGGCAAAACACCCAAAAATGGCAAAACCGTGGGCAAAACACCCAAAAAGGGCAAAACCATAAACAAAACACGCAAAAAGGCCAAAATACCCAAAAAGGGCAAAACCGTGGGCAAAACACCCAAAAAGGGCAAAACCATGGGCAAAACAATAAAAGGCCAAAACACCCAAAAAGGGCAAAACCGTGGGCAAAACATGCAAAAAATGGAAAAATCGGGGCAAAACACGCAAAAAGGGCAAAACCATGGACAAAACATGCAAAAAGGGCAAAACCGTGGGCGAAACACCCAAAAAGGGTAGAACCGTGGGCAAAACACCCAAAAAGGCCAAAACCGCGGGCAAAACACCCAAAAAGGGCAAAACCGTGGGGAAAACACCCAAAAAGGGCAAAACCATGGGCAAAACACCCCAAAATGGCAAAACAGTGGGCAAAACACGCAAAAAAGGCAAAACACCCAAAAAAGGCAAAACCGTGGGCAAAACCCCCAAAAATGGCAAAACAGTGGGCAAAAAAGGCAAAACACCCAAAAAGGGCAAAACTGTGGGCAAAACACCAAAAAAGGGCAATACCGTGGGCAAAACTCACAAAAAGGGCAAAACAGGTGGAAAACAATGGTTGAACATTCAAAACACGCACCAACAACAAAACATAAATTTTGAGCATTTTTGCCTTTATGGAAACAGGCATAGTTGAGAAAAACGGGGCAAAACACGAAAAAGGAGGCAGTTGTTCATGTTCATTCATAATATAATTTCGTTTTTACTCATATCTTCTTCTTCTTTCCTGCTGGAACTAAACCAACGTTACTGTTTCTCTTCTTTAAGTGTTTTGTTGTTGTTATAGCTACTTTATTTAGATTCTTTGTTACTTTAACTTCATCAGTGTGAAGGAAAAAGTAAAAAAAAAGACCATGTGTTTATAATATAAGTTACTAAACGAGTACTTCACTACTGGAGTAAAAGTACTCAGTCACTGTTTGACCTTTGACCTGTCTGTGCTGCAGCCGCCTCCTTCAGCAGTCTGTCCTTCGTCATGCTCCCGCCCCCCGACGACGACGATGCCGTCGCCGTGCAGCTGCGGCGGCTGGTGGATCGCTGTCGCCACGGCAACAACTACTGTAAACAGGTGCTCGGCCTGTACCAGCTCTCCAAGGTAGGACCCGGCCCGTCTCCGGTCTGCGTCCTGTGTTGCTGCCACGGTAACGCCTCCTCCTCTGCCTCTGTAGGAGCTGCAGACGTCGTTCAGCGAGATCTGCAGGAAGGAGCCGCTCTCGCTGCTGGAGATGCTGCTGACCTCGGATCAGCCCGAGCGCTTCAGGAAGTCTCAGGCCTTCATCAGAGCTCAGGGCCTCACCGCCCACGCCGTCGCCGACCTGCTGTCGGCCGCCATCGTCCGGGCGCTGCTTGGCTCCGGCCAGGAGACAGGTGAGAGCCGGGAGGTCGTACAGGTGCAGCTCAACATGTTAGAATATCATGGAAAAGTTATGAACAATCTCAGAAGCTCAAGTCTTTTTCTCTTAGAATTTAATACTTTTTCGTCTTTATTATTTATTCATTTAATTTATAAAAGGACCAAGTTCAGAGTTTAGAGCTAATTTACATCCACACTATTAAAACAAAACAAACTCACAGCATCACTCAGTGTTAAAAGCCGTTCTGGATAAAAAACGTCATGTCTTCACATTTAATCTATGAACTGGACTTGACTTTTCCATGATATTCTGATTGACTGAGATGCACCTGTTTTATATTATGAAGGTTTAATGAATGAATGACTGAACAGATGAATGAGTTAATGAACTGAACGTGTGTTGGAGCAGAGAAGCAGGTGTTCAGGCCGAGCGAGGGCCGCGACGCTCTGATCCAACTCATCAAACTGTGCGACGACCCCAACCTGGTGGGACTGAAGCTGCTGGAGAACATCAACACCATCCCACTGAGAGAGCTGAGCTGCAGTACGACACACACACACACTACAGAGACAACAGTGTGACATTTTGGTGAAATGGTCCTTTAAAACATATAATTTCTATCTTTATTAAGAAATAAACGCAATAAGTAAAAAGACAGTTGCAGTAAAAGGTGACTGAGTCGTCAGAGAACATAGAGCCAGGAACACAGCAGCCACACCAATAATCTGAATAAAATAGGAATAAATGCTGATCGATTGGAAAATTTGCGTCCGAACCTTGAACTTTCCTCCTGACTCTGTGTGTGTGTGTGTGTGTGTGTGTGTAGTGGTGGAGCTGCTGGTCGTCGCTCACGACTGCTTCAGTCTGACCTGTAACATGGAGGGAATCGTCAGGGTGCTGCAGGCCGCCCGTCACCTGAGCCACGCCTACCTGGCCCCCGGGGAGCACTACAGCCTGCTGGTAGGCCCCGCCTACTCCTTGCCCGCTCTGACACACGGAGGCTGGCTCAGGACCGCTTCATACGACTGTGTGTGTGTGTGTGGTTGTGTGTGTGTGCAGGTGCGTCTCCTGACAGGAATCGGCCGCTACAACGAGATGACGTACGTCCTGGACCTGCTGCATCAGAACCATAGGTTTGAGATGCTGCTGAGGAAGAAGACGGACACGGACAGACGCCAGGTGGACACACACACATACACACATATGTCTGACAACCTTGACCCCTCGTGACCCCCTGCCTCATCATCACCCTGTCTCCGTGGCGACGCACAGAGCTCCAGTCTGAAGACGGCGCTGCTGGACTACATCAAGCGCTGCCTCCCGGCCGACAGTGAGAAACACAACATGGTGGCGCTGTGCTTCAGCATGAGGAGGGAGATCGGAGAGAACCACGAGATGGCGGCGAGGACGCAGCTCAAGATCATCCAGTCTCAGGCCTGGGGTGAGAGCAGGACGCCGCCGACCGCCGCTAACTTCATTGTCATTTCAGAAATCTGGTGACCTCAGTGACCAGCAGCTAACAGACGCTAACACTTTATGTTCCTGCTCCTGTTTCTCATGAACAGTTGTGACTCCTGAGCTGAAGAGTTCTCTGGTCAAGGTGTTGGGTCTGCTGAAGGATGCCGCAGAGAGCTTCTCCAAGGTACCTGAGCTCCGCCCCTTTTCTGTCTCTACCTGAGCTCCGCCCCCTTTCTGTCTCTACCTGAGCTCCGCCCCCTTTCTGTTTCTACCAGAGCTCCGCCCCCTTTCTGTCTCTACCTGAGCTCCGCCCCTTTTCTGTCTCTACCTGAGCTCCGCCCCCTTTCCGTTTCTACCTTAGCTCCGCCCTTTTTCTGTTTCTACCTGAGCTCCGCCCCTTTTCTGTCTCTACCTCAGCTCCGCCCCCTTTCTGTTTCTACCTGAGCTCCGCCCCCTTTCTGTTTCTACCTGAGCTCCGCCCCTTTTCTGTTTCTGCCTGAACTCTGCCCCCTTTTCCGTTGTTTTTTTAAAATCTGTGACGCCATGAGACGATTTTAGACCTGAATCTCCACAACCTCTTTGAGTCATCCAGAGTGAGGAGGAGGATTCTCACTACTAACCTTTTTGCAACTTTATTTATAGGCTCCTTAATTTCAGATTCAGATTCAGACAGAATTACTTTATTTACTGCCGGAGGAACGTTTTTCTTCGTTACAAACCCCTGAATTAATTAAGATTGGGTTAGGTTGGGGGCCAGTACTACTGGTACTGCTGCTTAGATACGGTTCAACACTTTAACTGTTCAACCAGTAACGTTGATTATTGATCACATGCTCAGTGCAGCTCTGCAGGAAACTCTGAATGAACTCAGTGTGAATCAGTAGAAACTCTGTGTTTCCTGCAGCGTTGTGTGGATCAGACCTGTAGACACGACGTCAAAACACAAACACAAACAAGTTCAGATCATAAACTCCTGAGTCTCTTCAGTCTGACACAATCTACCTGTGTGTGTGTGTTTGTTTCCAGGACTCGTGTGTGCGCCAGGCGACTCGCTGCGTCCGCTTGGCGAAGCTGGTTTCTCTTCAGCTCCACTTCCTGAACCAGGGCTCGGACCTGCGTGTCATCAACCTGCGCCCGGCGGAGCTGCTGAGCACGGTGTCCGAGCTGCCGCGCTGCTTCCAGGTGTTGGTGGTGGCGGAGGCGTACGGCTACAGCCCCGACTGGGCCCAGATCCTGCACCGCCGCGTGGTCCTGAAGGGAGACTTCCTGTACCTGGACGAGTTCAAACGCCACCGACCGCTGACCGCCGGCCTGCTGGAGGACGTCTTCAAGAAGTGAGACTCTCTCTGGGAGCAGGTTGCAGACGTCACAGCTGTGTCTCGGCCGCCGGCTCCGCCTCCTCTCACCTGTGTGTGTGTGTGTGTGTGTGTGTGTGTGGTTTCAGGCTGGACGGCGCCCCCAGCAGCGCCACCGCCAACGTGAAGCGGCTGCTGACGCACTGTGACGATGTGTACAGCCGCTACAGACTGGCCTATCAGCAGAACCTGTATGATGTCACCAAGACGCTGCTGCAGGACGCCAACACCTCCAACTACCTGAACGACAGACTGGCCAGCTGATCCACCACTGGTCACTCTTAACTGACTGTTTGACTCTTCACCAACTGTTCGCTGACTGACTTTTTGCCAACATTTTGTTGGCTGTTCACCGACTGTTCAACGACTACTCTGACCATTTGCTGACTGCTCACCAACTATTCACTGATTGTTCATCGTCTTTGACTGTTCACCGCCTCTTAACTTTTCGCCGACTGTTCACCAGCTGTTTGCCGACTATTCATTGACCCTTCACAGACAATTTGCTGTTCACTCTTCGCAGATTATTTGACTTTTTGCCGACTGTTCTCTGACTGTTTCCCAACTGTTTGCTCACTCCTTGTCGACTCTTTGACTGTTCACTGCCTCTTAACTGACTGTTCATTGACTTTTCAGTAGCTCTTTACCGACTTTTTCCCGACTGTTTGACTGTTCAGTAGCTGTTCACTGACTGGTCACTAACTGAGTGCCGTCATGTATAAAAGTAATTTATATAAAAAGGTACAAAAATCTTATGTGGAGATTAATAATCAATAAATAATGATTTATCACATGATAATATTATACATCCATGCCATGGCCGCGCTACTTCCTGCTTCCGCTTAGGCTCTCTATTGGCTGCGTGATGACGTCAGGTAGTCGTTGACGTACAGATAGAGATCTACGGAAGCCGCGCGCTGCGCTGCAGTCAGTCCGGTCACAGCCGCACAGTTCCGTGTTGTTTTCCTGTCAAAGTCACAACACGTCTCCTTTCGTCTCGCTCCCGTCTGATAATATGGCGTTTTCTCAAAAATGGCGCTAGCGTTCAGCCTCGTCTCGTTGACCGTCTCTAAGATCTTACAGCTGTCCGGACTCGTGAACAACGGGAATGAGCTGAGGAGCAGGAAGATGGAGGAGAAAGCGCTGGAAGTGTACGGTGAGTGCGGCCGGGCAGGACGCAGCACAGGCCCGCGGTGCCGCCGAGCTGCTGTCGGCCAAGTCACGGAGCCACTCCGGTGTTAACTAATGAGAGAATTACCGATACAAACCAACGGGTAACCGACCCGGTTTGTAAGAGACGGTGGATCAGACAACATTATACACGTAGCAAAGTTCCGTGTTTATTGTGAAGCTAAAACTATGTGGAGACCGGTTAAATATCTGTTCACAAACGGCCTTAAAAAAACAATATAAGTCCGTGTCGGTGAATAAATACACAGCCGAAGTGTTAAACATGTAATAATAGTGTCGTATAACATAAATAAGTCCATATAGTTTAAACTACAAGTTGGTGAAAGTGAAATTAAACCGAAATGTATGGTTTAGTAAACGGAGTTTGGTTTGCCTGCAGTGGAACTCACTATTGTTAGTAACACAGGTGAAATACATGTTGTTCTCAACGGGCTGAAGAGGCCGTGCAGTTGTTATTATGGTAAAAGTTTAACGTTACAGTTATTGCTGTAAGTTATAGGCTACGCGACCTCCTCCATTGAGCTTGGTGGGATTGTCATGAACGTCACATCTCATGCAGGTGATGGTCACATGAACGCGTCATACTGGGATTTAAACCACGTCTGAATCAATGTGTTGTAAAACTATATATTTTTTACCGATACACACACGGTCCTCCCAAACAACTTACCGTAGTAACGTTACGCTGCCCAGCTCCTCAAATACATGACCGATTAATTTGACGATGAGTAAAAAAAATCATAAAGTATCGGTCGTTTACATTTATGACACATGAATTTGTATACTGTTGTATTAGCTTGACTTTTTGTGTGTGTTTAACGTTATTTCAAAATAGATTACCGGCTAAATCCAGAGCAGCAGCGCTCCATTAGCAATATAACCACATTACAAAATACACTTATAGTTACCGGGGCTGTTGAGTCAACAGTAAAGTAACACAAAGAGAAGGAGATGTGTATTTTGTGTCTTTCACTCACCATGTTTGAAGAGGAAGGTCGGTCTCATGTCTGTTGCCGTTGGCGGTTAGCGCTAGCAGTTAGCAGCTAGCAGCTAGCTACTCCGACGTAACGTTAATTCTCCTCGTTGAAAGTCCGAATCTCTTCTTTTTTTTCTCTCTCTCTCTCTCTCTCCACACTCAGCTGTAGTTTTGGTGTTGGCTGCCGTCAGGTTTAATTCCAAGTTGCTGATGTAGTAAAAAAATTTTAAAAAATACTCGCCACCGTCCATAACTGCACTTGTCTATGTAATAACGTAGCTACGTGATAACGGTTTATCTATCTCCCGCTCAGACGGTTTGATTTCAGTGACGTTCATAACATGCTACAATTTGATTGGCTGACGTCCCGTGGCATGATGCTGCGTTCAAGATGACTCGGAATTCGGATTTTCCCCAAGTTCAAAGCATTCGAGACATCAGCACGCCAGACCATAATACCCACAAACATGGCGGACCGGGACAAACTTTTGCATTGAGTGTGCTTCAGAAAAAGAAGCATTTTAAAATCACAAAACCATCAGACCAGTTTGGTTTACAATTTAAATTTTTATTGTTTGTTTTTAAAGGTAGAAAAGAAAACTGAGTTTGAGCCACTCTGGGTTATAAAATTAGTGTAAAAACTCATCTATCAGATGATGGAGGCCAAACTTTGTGCAAAATTGTATTTTTGAGTAAATCTGGGATGAAGGTGTGTTTTTTTTGTTTCACATTGGACAATGCACGGATTCTACGTCAGCCTGTACACGACTCAAAAGCCACCGATATTGGATCTGTCATTTAGTGATTATTTTTATTGCCCTAACTTTTATTGTTAACCTATTTTGGAGATTTATATTGTTTTCTCTCTGTGGTGACTATCCAAAAAGAAACTTGATTAGTCAGAAAAAAACAAAGTATTCTTTTGGTTGATTTGTGTTATTTATATTGCCGGCACTGGACTGCATTTATGTTGTCCAGCACTTTGGGCACCTGAGGTTGTTTTTATGCTTAAGTTGAGATAATTTAAAAATCAAAGAGAAATAACAACATGAATTTACTGTGTTCCACAACATCACTAGGTAATCTGTAAACCTTACTAAATATTGTACATTTCATAATGTTTTAATATATTTTGGCTAAAATACATTTTAATAGATGTTTAACCATCGATGGTGTGGTTCTGCTGAGGTGCAGGTGGTTGTGTGACGTCAGACAACTGATTTCCCAGTTGGCGTTCCGACTTATTAGATACTTCCAAGTTGTCTTGAACGCAGCATTAGTCCTGACTAGTAGTCCTGATTAGTCCCTCCTCTCCCCTCCGCCGTCAGATGTGATCCGGTCGATCCGGGACCCGGAGAAGCCGAACACCCTGGAGGAGCTGGAGGTGGTGACGGAGAAGTGCGTGGAGGTGCAGGAGCTGGGGGAGGACGAGTACCTCATCATCATCAAGTTCTCTCCCACCGTCCCTCACTGCTCGCTGGCCACGCTGATCGGTCAGTCACACACACACACACACACACACACACACACACACACACACACACACACACACTGGTCGCAGCTTAAAGTCCATAATCCTCATTATTAAACATCGTTAAAGCTGATTGTTTTTGTTTATTCTGCCAATTAAAAAGGGTTTAGATGTTTGTTCATCTGGGGTCAGAGGTCGTCCACCACGACCTCCTTTAGTCACAGTGAGACGTTCAAGTACCAATTGATAAACAGAGTGGATTTAACCCTTTAGCTGCTCTGACTGATGCTCTGCTGCTGAACTAAACACAGAGTTTATAGATTTAAAGGACAATTCCGGGCAAATTCACCTCAGGCTGTATGTTCCTAACATTTTAGGTCTAACAGAAGGAATCTGAAGGTTTTGTGTTTGTCCCCGCATCGCCACGGCAGAAATGAATGGGAGCGGATTGAAGTTCTGCTGCTGAGGCTGTTTCCATCCCTCAGAGCCACAGACAGCGTCAGACGGCGACTCAAACATGCACCAGAAGTTTATTTACTTCAACAAGCCGACATGTTTGTAAAACTAGATCTAGTTCAAAGTCTTGCACAGTCGAGACCCAAGTTGACGCTCGCTGTGTTCGCTTGCTTCAAGTAAAAAAAAAGTGAAGTTGAATTTTGGGTGAACTATCCCTTTAAAGTTTGAGAGCTTCAGAGACGCTGAGTTGATCATTATCTCCAGAGTGTAACTGAAAGTCTGACCTTTGACCTCAGAGCTGCTGTTGGTTGGTGTAATCTGTCGTCTGCAGCCGTGTGTGTCTGTGTGTGTCTGTGTGTGTGTTTACACTGCAGAAGCTCTTGGCAGGAGAACAGTTTTTCCTCTGGGAAACAAAACAAACACAAAGAAAAGAAAAGAAAGTAGAGGAATTAGAAGTAAAGCCTGTGTGTGTGTGTGAGATAGACGCCTTTAACGACATTATGTTGTGTGTGTGTGTGTGCAGGTCTGTGCTTACAGGTGAAGCTGCAGCGGTGTTTGCCGTTTAAACACAAGGTGAGTTCAATGAACTTCGTAAATCTCACGTTCTCTCGTGTCGTTTCTGATTTTTAACGTCTTTGATTTTTTTTTCTTTCTCTCCTCAGCTGGAAATTTACATTTCAGAAGGAACCCACTCCACAGAGGAGGACAGTGAGTCATGAGACAAGTCCATGTTTAAAGGGATAGTTCAACATTTTGGCAAATTGTGCCCATCGCCATAATCCCTAAAGTCATAGCAGTAGGTTCGTTACCTTTAATTGTCGGTGCAAGCTATTTTTAGAAAGGCGGAGCAGAGCCGTGAGCTGCTCAGAGCTACGCTACGGAGGCGCTATGAAGAACCACGCTATGAGATAATAACACAAGACATCCCATAATGAGCCTCCGTAGCGTAGCTCTGAGCAGCTCACGGCTCTGCTCCGCCGTTCTAAAAACAGCTTGCACCGACAATTAAAGGTAAGAAACCTACTGCTATGACTATAGGGGTTATTAGGGACAATTTGTCAAAATGTTGAACTATCCCTTTAAACAAACAGCTGCACAAAGATCATTCAGTTCTTCATAAACATTCAGCATTAGTCGTGTTCTGAACACAATATACTGTGTGTGTTCAGACTGATGTACAATACTCTAGTTGTAACTCAGTTACTTTTTGGTAGAAGTAACTAGTAACTAGTAACTGTAACTGACAGTGTGTTTGTGTCCAGTCAACAAACAGATCAACGATAAGGAGCGCGTGGCCGCCGCCATGGAGAACCCCAACCTGAGAGAGATCGTGGAGCAGTGCGTCACCGAGCCGGACGACTGAGCAGGAGGAAGCCACGCCCACATCCACACTAGGCCACGCCCACGTCACCACGAGGCCACGCCCACTTCACCACGAAGCCCCGCCCACTTCACCATGAGCCCCAGAGTCACAGTGTGTGTGTGTATGTGTGTGTAGAGGAGTGTGACGGCGGCGGCGGCGTCTCTGGGACTTAGTTTGTCTGATCACTGTGAACGTCACCTATGCGTCTGATTTCCCATCATTCCTTGCTGCACGACGGCGCCGCTCAGCAGCAGCAGCAGCAGGACTTTGTTGCCGTCTGCAGAGGAAACAGGAAGTTTCCTGTCCCGCTTCCTGTTCGCTGCTCCGTCCTCACCCTGACAGACTTTGTGGGTGGGGGGGGTGGAGTCTCCCTGGATGCTGTTGCTGTGGCTACGCCCCCTCCCTCCCTCTCACACAGACAAAGACGTGGATGGAGACGTTTATGGGGTTTTTTAGTCGTCTTTGTGTAAAAGTTCTCAGGTGAACTGGAAGTTTGAATCTCTAGATGTGATTATTTTTAAAAAAAAGATCAAAGATGTTCGAAGACGTCGGGAGTTTCTCATGAAGTGCCTTTAAAACAAACCTGATGTTGGTGAATCGTCTGGACAAACATGATGAGGACACGTTCTCCAGGTGCATCATGGGAAGTGTAGTAGGATCTGGTGTTTGTTTCAACAATAAGGAAACCAGGACATCGAACGCAGCGGCAATGGTTTGGTTTTGTTTTTATAAAGTAGTTGTTGTTGTTGTTGTTTACGCACCTGGAGGAAACACAGAAATACACATCCTTTATTAAAGGGATAGTTCAACATTTAGTCAAACTGTCCCATCACCATAACCCCTATAGTCATAGCAGTGGGTTCGTTACCTTTAATTGTTGGTGCAAGCTGTTTTTAGAACGGCGGAGCAGAGTCGTGAGCTGCTCAGAGCTACGCTACGGAGGCTCATTATGGGATTTCTTGGTTTCCCTCATCAAACTCATCAAATACACAATCCAACAACTCCACAACGCTCTGGTGGACAAGTTGTGACCTGCACATTCACCACGCTATGAGATAATAACACAACGTTACCACACAGAGTTGTTTTAGAGGGAAATTCATGCAAAACCTCTGATGCACGTTGCCTTCAGGGACAGTTGTTCATCAACAGTCTCTGTGTTTCCCTCTAAAACAACTCTGTGTGGTAACGTTGTGTTTCAATTAAAGGTAACACAACTGCTATGACTATAGGGATTATGGCAATGGGCCAATTTGACAAAATGTTGAACTATCCCTTTAAAGTCCTGTCATTATGAGACACCATCACAAATATGAACAATATAAATGTATATGGTCAGAAATACTGTCACCGAAAGAACATGATTCAAATAAATTCTTCATATTTGATAAACTATCTGATCTGTTATTTCGTAAAACTATAATATAATGTTAAATGTTCACAGCTGAGTTTCAGTCCATGTTTCACCGACCTGCTGCTCTTCACGCCGAGTCAACACAGTTTTTCATCATTGATTAAAAAACGTAAAT
This sequence comes from Decapterus maruadsi, assembly GCA_030347415.2. Taxonomy (NCBI): domain Eukaryota; kingdom Metazoa; phylum Chordata; class Actinopteri; order Carangiformes; family Carangidae; genus Decapterus; species Decapterus maruadsi. The sequence continues at coordinate 30,267,322 of CM064893.1, forward strand.
ACAGATTATTTCATGTCTCATATAAATTAACACTTTTCACTTTGAGTCCAACCACAAGCATAAAAGAGCACAATGGATACGATACACAACATAATACAGTAAACAGATACAATAAGGTTTATTTATACCTGTATATTCTTGTATTATACACACATAACCACCAAGAATTATACTAAGAGACAAAAAAATATATGTTTAAAAAATGTAACCCTTGTAGTTGTAGTAACCTGAGTTCACCTGCTGGGGGCGCTGTTGGTCTGTCTCTGTGTGTGTGTGTGTGTGTGTGTGTGTGTGTGTGTGTGTGTGTGTGTGTGTGTGTGTGTGTGTGTGTGTGTGTGTGTTCTTCAGAGCCACAGACAGAATAAAACACTGGTATTAGTAAAGTTTCTGGACACAGCAGCTTCACAGAACGCTGTGATTTACAGACGCTCCTGAACCTGTCGTCACTGAGTCATTTTGAATTTTATTCAATAGGCAAAAAAAACCTAAAAACTATTAAAACATCAGTGTGGAGGAAACACACACAAGGAAACTGAACACAGCCTGTGATTTCACACAGATTTGACATTTTAATGTTTTTTTTTTTGTTCCATTTATACAAGAGGAGGAGGAGGATGATGATGATGATGATGATGATGATGATGATGATGAAGCTGTTTCTCAGATCTGGTTCTCAACTTTTTACTGTTATTATCTAAATTATTTATAAATAATAATAATATATATTTGTAAACACCTTTCAAGGCACTCATGGTCACGGTACAAACAATAAGACTAACCACTACAGTTTAAACCATAGCTGTTATGTAGCCAGTATAATGATATATATTAAAGGGATAGTTCAACATTTTGGCAAATGGGCCCATTGCCATAATCCCTATAGGTTCGTTACCTTTAATTGTCGGTGCAAGATATTTTCAGTACGGCGGAGCAGAGCCGTGAGCTGCTCAGAGCTACGCTACGGAGGCTCATGGGATTTCTTGGTTTCCCTCATCAAACTCATCAAATACACAACGCAGCAACTCAAAAGCGCTGTTGTGGACACGTTGTGAGCTGCAGAACCACCACGCTATGAGATAATGATGGAACGATACGAAACGGAGCCGTTTTCGAGGTAAATACAGGGTAAATACGGAGACTGCTTGCTGAAAACTGTCCCTGAACGCGACGCGCATCAGCGGTTTTGCATGAATTTACAGCTGAAACGGCTCCGGCTCCGGCCCACATTTGCCAAAATGTTGAACTATCCCTTTAAAGCAGAAGTACACATGCTATTTTGCACTGAAGACACCATAACCCATACGACCCTGTCACTAGTGAAACGCTATGCAACCCGCTGCAGCACGAGGCTCCTGCAGACGGCGCCGTCGAACACAGAGCAGCAGGTCACAGATGGATGAGTCGAGGGCGGAGGACGACGTGGAGGCGGAGCTTTAATCTCACAGTAGAAGAAGAAAAATGGTCCCAGAGTTTCAGAGCAAGGACAGAAAAACAGAAAGTTTGAGTGTGTGTGTGTGTGTGTGTGTGTGTGTGTGTGTGTGTGTGTGTGTGTGTGTGTGTGTGTGTGTGTGAGAGAGAGAGAGAGAGGGTGATGATTGGTCATGATGATGGTGCTGCGTATCAATTATAGCCCATAGTTAGCGCCTGTTGCTAGGCGACATCTAGTGGCCGTGGTGATAATTACAGGAGGAAAGTGATGTATTAGCCGTCCTGGTGTCAAACCCAATCTGTTCCCTTCCTCCATCCTTCCTTCCTTCTTTCCTTCCTTCCTTCCTTCCTTCCTCCCTTCCTTCTTTCCTTCCTTCCTTCCTTCCTTCCTCCCTTCCTTCCTTCCTTCCTTCCTTCCATCCTTCCTTCCTTCCTTCCTCCTTCCTTCCTTCCTTCTTTCCTTCCTTCCTTCCTTCCTTCCTTCCTTCTTTCCTTCCTTCCTCCTTCCTTCCTTCCTTCCTTCCTTCCTCCTTCCTTCTTTCCTTCCTTCCTTCCTTCTTTCCTTCCTTCCGTCTTTCCTTCCTTCCTTCCTTCCTTCCTTCTTTCCACAATCCTTTCTTCCTTCCTTCCTTCCTTCCTTCCTTCCTTCTTTCCTTCCTTCCTCCTTCCTTCCTTCCTTCTTTCCTTCCTTCCTTCCTTCCTTCCTTCCTTCCTTCCTTCCTTCCTCCATCCTTCCTTCCTTCCTCCCTCCCTTCCTTCCTTCCTTCCTTCCTTCCTTCCTTCCTTCCTTCCTTCCTTCCTTCCTTCCTTCTTTCCTTCCTTCCGTCTTTCCTTCCTTCCTTCCTTCCTTCCTTCCTCCATCCTTCCTTCCTCCCTCCCTTCCTTCCTTCCTTCCTTCCTTCCTCCCTCCCTCCCTCCCTCCCTCCCTCCCTCCCTCCCTCCCTTCCTTCCTTCCTTCCTTCCTTCCTTCCTTCCTTCCTTCCTTCCTTCCTTCCTTCCTTCCTTCCTTCCTTCCTTCCTCCCTCCCTCCCTCCCTCCCTCCCTTCCTTCCTTCCTTCCTTCCTTCCTTCCTTCCTTCCTTCCTTCCTTCCTTCCTTCCTTCCTTCCTTCCTTCCTTCCTTCCTTCCTTCCATCCTTCCTTCCTTCCTTTCTTCCTTCCTTCTTTCCTTCCTTCCTTCCTTGACCCAGGAGGGTGAAGAAGTTTATGTTGTAACCATGACTACAAAGATGATAAAAACGTTGCGTTGGTACCGATTCTCACCTGAATCTCTTCCTGAATCCTCGCCGAGCCGAGGTCGGGGACACTGCGGCGTCTTGTTTATCGCTGTAACCATGACAACCAATGTCCCAACGTCCACCGCTGCGGGCTGAACAAAACGACCCTGCGTGGTTCGTGCAGAACGAGGGGGATTGTGGGTAATGATGTCGACTCGCTGTTGGTGAGGGCGTCCAGGGTTCCTCCGGCTGCAGCCTCGCCGTTGGAGGGATCTGTGCAGGGTTTTGGTTTTCGCCTCCGGAAGCAGAAGATTCACTGAAACACAAAAACAAAAAAAACAAAAAAAACAGCTCCGAGTGAAAACTGTGATCCACAACAACAACACAGATGAAATGCAAATCGATCAATATTCAATAATGTATCGAGCAAACTGTAAACACACTCAGCAGGCGTCCGCTGTCCTGAAGCTCCTAAATGCACCACACATGAAAACCTCCTGTTCTTGATATCAACACATTTTTGCATTTCTATGCAGTAAATTAACAATGAATTGATCAGTGGCAGATCAGCAGAGCCTGAACCCAGAACTTTAAAGGGATAGTCCAACATTTTTGGCAAATTGTCCCATCACCATAACCCCTATAGTCATAGCAGTAGGGTCGTTACCTTTAATTGTCGGTGCAAGCTATTTTTAGAACGGCGGAGCAGAGCCGTGAGCTGCTCAGAGCTACGCTACGGAGGCTCATTATGGGATTTCTTGGTTTCCCTCATCAAACTCATCAAATACACAATCCAACAACTCCACAACGCTCTGGTGGACAAGTTGTGACCTGCACATTCACCACGCTATGAGATAATAACACAACGTTACCACACAGAGTTGTTTTAGAGGGAAATACAGAGACTGATGATGAACAACTGTCCCTGAAGGCAACGTGCATCAGAGGTTTTGCATGAATTTCCCTCTAAAACAACTCTGTGTGGTAACGTTGTGTTATTATCTCATAGCGTGGTGAATGTGCAGGTCACAACTTGTCCACCAGAGTGTTGTGGAGTTGTTGGATTGTGTATTTGATGAGTTTGATGAGGGAAACCAAGAAATCCCATGAGCCTCCGTAGCGTAGCTCTGAGCAGCTCACGGCTCTGCTCCGCCGTTCTAAAAATAGCTTGCACCAACAATTAAAGGTAACGAACCTACTGCTATGACTATAGGGATTATGGTGATGGGCCAGTTTGACAAAATGTTGAACTACCCCTTTAAATGAATATGAAACAACAGCAGGAAATAAAGCAAACAGGTTTTCAGCTGCAGCTCGACGATGTTTAGGTTCAACAACAACAAAAAAGCTGCAGTTCATGTTTTTATTCACCAGCGAAAACAGGTCACTCGAAAAAAACTGATGCAAATGTGAATTCAGTGTTTCTGCTGCACACACACACACACACACACACACACACACACACACACACACACACACACACACACACACCTGCACCCATGTGGCCCTGATGTCCTGCAAAAAGCCAGTAATACCCCTTTAACATCCAGCTGCAGCAGGAGGCCCCCTCACCTCTCAGGACCCGCTGAGAGTAAAAAGCCTTTAAACGAGAGATTTCTCATCCTGCCACGAGCGACACGAGGATCAGAGCCGACGACGGGAGAGAAGATCACACTGTGACGGGAGGAAACGGACTCAGGGAGGAAGAAAAACGCTGGTTCTGTGTGAAGGGAAACAGATCAGAGCAGAGGAACCAGCTTCAGACGGATTCACTCACGGCAAAACTTGATCATCGGTTTTCTTTGTCGTGGTGTCGCCAAGTTTAGTTACAGTTCTATCTGAGGTTAAGTTTGATCAAAAATACGATAAAACAACATTAAGATGAAATCAGTTGAGATGACGATTGTTAAAGTAAAGTAAAGGCAAGGGAATTTTATTTGTGTTGCCCATTTTTACAAACAGTTTGTCTGAAGGGGAAGTCAAGTTAAGTTAAGATAAAAAGTAAGATAAGATAAGACACATAAAGAGAAGATCAAATCAGTTAAGATAAGGTAAAATAAGGTAAATTAAGTCAGGATTCCCTCAGTTAAATCATTATATTACATGTATGTTAACTTTGGGTAAAATGAGCTGAAAATAGGCAACATATCGATGATAAGATTATATAAGATGAGAAACATTACGTTATGATAACTTAGTTTTACCGAGGTTAAGTTAAGTTAAGTTAAGTTAAGTTAAGTTACGGTAAGTTAAGTTAAGTTACGGTAAGTTAAGTTAAGCTAAGTTAAGTTAAGTTAAGTTACGGTAAGTTAAGTTAAGTTAAGTTAAGTCACTCTGAGCTTCATAAACATGTGGGCGGAGTCACAGTCTACATGCGTCACAGACTCCTACACAGACTCCTCTACTTCCTGTTGCTCCGTCTTCTTGTTGTTTATTGTTGTTGTTTCAACATGCCTCTCTCTGTTGAACATTATGCATAAACCGAGGCACCTCCCCCGCTCTTATTTTGAAGGTCTTAGACTAAATAAAGCTTCTTCTCTCTCTTTTATCTTTTTTAATTCCTTTCCTTCGTGATTTTTTTTTTCTCATTGACATTTAAATCTTTTTCTTGCTGTGGCGCCGTTTGTCTTTTCTTCTTTATGTTTCCGTCTGAACCTTGAGCAGCTTTGTCTGTGACATGTTTACAAACACTGCTTCATCTCTTCACCTCCTGTCAATCAACTCTAATCACCACAGTCTGTTGTTTACATATAAAAATATCATCACAGCCTCTAATTAATGCGACTCCTTCATAACGGCGGCTCAGGCGACTAATGAACGTGACAGTCGGCGACTCATCGGCGTGCGTTCACCGCTAATAACAGGATAATTAATGCCATACAAACAGCAGCACGTCACTGAACTCTTATTAAAGGTGAAGTATGACACTTCATTAGCTGCTGCAGCTGTTTATCATCGCCGCGCCGTGACCAACCAATCAACTCACATCTTTGACCTTCATTCTGAAACAGCTTTAACTTCACAGTGAGACAGAAACACAGGTGGATCGACACCACACCTGCAGCGTATGCAGATTAAAGAGGGCGTGCAGCTGTTTGTCTCTGCAGCTGCAGGACAAAAATAATTGTTGTGTTTTATTTAAAATGTGTCCAGAGAACTGAGGAGGCTCCTTCCTGTTCACGCTGATGTTTGAGCTTCACTGTGCAGAATAATGAATGAGCACATTCATCACCGTCGTCTCTGCTGCAGGAGCAAAGTTTCTCCGCCTTCGCCATAAATCTCAGTCTAACACCCGCAGCGTTCATGACGTCGTCACAGCTTGTTTGGAGCCAATCACGGTCCAGAATGGAATTCACAGAATGTGACAAAAACATTGTTCAGAGTTTCTGCAACTTTTAATGAGATTATTGAAATAAGGCTCAGAGTTCAAGACTAGAACCTGATTATTGTATTGTGTTAAAGCTCTACACGGTATAAAGCTCCTTCAAAATAAAGGCAGATGTTTGTATTAAAGCTCCTTCAAAATAAAGGTAGATGTTTGTATTAAAGCTCCTTCAAAATAAAGGTAGATGTTTGTATTAAAGCTCCTTCAAAATAAAGGTAGACATTTCTGTTAAAGTTCCTTCAAAATAAAGGTAGATGTTTGTATTAAAGCTCCTTCAAAATAAAGGTAGATGTTTGTATTAAAGCTCCTTCAAAATAAAGGTAGATGTTTGTGTTAAAGCTCCTTCAAAATAAAGGTAGATGTTTGTATTAAAGCTCCTTCAAAATAAAGGTAGATGTTTGTGTTAAAGCTCCTTCAAAATAAAGGTAGATGTTTGTATTAAAGCTCCTTCAAAATAAATGTAGACATTTCTGTTAAAGTTCCTTCAAAATAAAGGTAGATGTTTGTATTACAGCTCCTTCAAAATAAAGGCAGATGTTTGTATTAAAGCTCCTTCAAAATAAAGGTAGATGTTTGTATTGAAGCTCCTTCAAAATAAAGGTAGATGTTTGTATTAAAGCTCCTTCAAAATAAAGGTAGATGTTTGTGTTAAAGCTCCTTCAAAATAAAGGTAGATGTTTGTGTTAAAGCTCCTTCAAAATAAAGGTAGATGTTTGTATTAAAGCTCCTTCAAAATAAAGGTAGACATTTCTGTTAAAGTTCCTTCAAAATAAAGGTAGATGTTTGTATTAAAGCTCCTTCAAAATAAATGTAGATGTTTGTATTAAAGCTCCTTCAAAATAAAGGTAGATGTTTGTATTGAAGCTACTTCAAAATAAAGGTAGATGTTTGTATTAAAGCTCCTTCAAAATAAAGGTAGACGTTTCTGTTAAAGTTCCTTCAAAATAAAGGTAGATGTTTGTATTAAAGCTCCTTCAAAATAAAGGTAGACGTTTCTGTTAAAGTTCCTTCAAAATAAAGGTAGATGTTTGTATTAAAGCTCCTTCAAAATAAAGGTAGACGTTTCTGTTAAAGTTCCTTCAAAATAAAGGTAGATGTCTGTGTTAAAGCTCCTTCAAAATAAAGGTAGACGTTTCTGTTGAAGTTCCTTCAAAATAAAGGTAGATGTTTGTGTTAAAGCTCCTTCAAAATAAAGGTAGACGTTTCTGTTAAAGTTCCTTCAAAATAAAGGTACAGTAGATGTTTGTATTAAAGCTCCTTCAAAATAAAGGTAGATGTTTGTATTAAAGCTCCTTCAAAATAAAGGCAGACATTTCTGTTAAAGCTCCTTCAAAATAAAGGTAGATGTTTGTATTAAATCTCCTTCAAAATAAAGGTAGATGTTTCTATTAAAGCTCCTTCAAAATAAAGGTAGATGTTTGTATTAAAGCTCCTTCAAAATAAAGGTAGATGTTTGTATTAAAGCTCCTTCAAAATAAAGGTAGATGCTTGTGTTAAAAAAAACTTCACTGAGATGTGTTTCTTTTTTTTTTACATCTTCTCATGGATCAGCCCTTCAAAATAAAATACAGAGGAGAAAACTAGTAAACCTCCTTCCCCGGCCTCACACGTGCGCCTGACCTGACGTCTGTTCATTTTCTTTTCTTTTTTTCCCCACAGAATGAAGATAAAAAATAATCAGAGAGCAGTCGGGGCTTTAAAAACCCAACAAAGAGGCTAATTATGGCTTAAAGAGCACGAACACTAAACCAGTGCAGCAGCAGTTAGAGCTAATCCAGGCTTATTCTCCACATGTCTAATAACAAACATAAAAAACATAAAGAACAAGCAGGACAATAAAACAGCTCTTTTCTTTTTGTCGTCTTGTCTCATGTCTGTTAATAATAAAACCGCATTTTGCATTCACTGTGGTCTGACCCTGGACCTAATAAAATATAATAACGTCTGCTACATGTGAGTCAAAATGAAGAATAATGGATGAGACATTTGAAAAAGAACTAGATTTCTTTGATCATTGCGAACAAAGTTTGGCCTGAAATCATCTTTGCTGTAGAAGTTAATAAGGGATCAAAGTTTAGATCAGGAAACACAGTCAAAGTTGAGGAGTCTTCAGGTTTCGTCATTTAAAGGGAACATTTTTGTCAAACTGTCCCATCACCATAACCCCTATAGTCATAGCAGTAGGTTCGTTACCTTTAATTGTCGGTGCAAGCTGTTTTTAGAACGGCGGAGCAGAGCCGTGAGCTGCTCAGAGCTACGCTACGGAGGCTCATTATGGGATGTCTTGGTTTCCCTCATCAAACTCATCAAATACACAATCCAACAACTCCACAACGCTCTGGTGGACAAGTTGTGACCTGCACATTCACCACGCTATGAGATAATAACACAACGTTACCACACAGAGTTGTTTTAGAGGGAAATTCATGTAAAACCTCTGATGCACGTTGCCTTCAGGGACAGTTGTTCATCAACAGTCTCTGTATTTCCCTCTAAAACAACTCTGGAGTTGTTGGATTGTGTATTTGATGGTTCTGGTCCTCGTTCTCATTCTCATTTATTGTTTATTTGTGGCGGGACTTTGCATAAAAAATGTAAATACGCCAGATTTAGCTCTAGGCTAATTTCCATCCTGGTCCTGGTCCCGGTTCTGGTCCCGGTTCTGGTCTCGGTTCTGGTCTCGGTTCTGGTCCCGGTTCTGGTTCTGGTCCCGGTTCTGGTTCCGGTTCTGGTCCCGGTTCTGGTACCGGTTCCAGCTCTGGTTCTGGTTCTGATACCAGTCCCTGTTCTAGTCCGGACCAGTACCAGAACCGGAACCAGAACCGGAACCGGTACCAGAACTGGGACCCGTACCAGATCCGGAACCGGAACCCGAATCGGTACCAGAACCGGGACCAGTACCAGAACCGGTACCAGAACCGGAACCGGAACCAGAACCGGTACCAGAACCGGGACCGGAACCAGAACCGGGATCGGTACCAGAACCGGTACCAGAACCGGTACCAGAACCGGGACCGGAACCAGAACCGGGATCGGTACCAGAACCGGGACCGGAACCGGTAACAGAACCAGAACCGGGATCGGAACCGGTACCAGAACCAGAACCGGGATCGGAACCGGTACCAGAACCAGAACCAGAACCGGGATCGGAACCGGGACCAGAACCAGAACCAGGACCGGGACCGGGGTCAGAACCGGGACCAGAACTGGAACCAGGACCGGGATCGGAACCAGAACCAGGACCAGGACCAGGACCATCAAATACACAATCCAACAACTCCACAACGCTCTGGTGGACAAGTTGTGACCTGCACATTCACCACACTATGAGATAATAACACAACGTTACCACACAGAGTTGTTTTAGAGGGAAATTCATGCAAAACCTCTGATGCACGTTGCCTTCAGGGACAGTTGTTCATCAACAGTCTCTGTGTTTCCCTCTAAAACAACTCTGTGTGGTAACGTTGTGTTATTATCTCATAGCGTGGTGAATGTGCAGGTCACAACTTGTCCACCAGAGCGTTGTGGAGTTGTTGGATTGTGTATTTGATGAGTTTGATGAGGGAAACCAAGAAATCCCATGAGCCTCCGTAGTGAAGCTCTGAGCAGCTCACGGCTCTGCTCCGCCGTTCTAAAAATATCTTGCACCGACAATTAAAGGTAACAAACCTACTGCTATGACTATAGGGGTTATGGTGATGGGACAGTTTGACTAAATGTTGAACTATCCCTTTAAGTTAAAGCTACTACGTCTCAGTCTTTGTGGTTACAATGAAACGTAGTTAATTTGACTCCAGCCTGGTTTGGGTTTGTTTCTCCTGTAACACCGTCACCTGACTTCCTGCTCTGCTCCCATCATAATCACCGTGGCGTCCACTGGTCACCGTGGCGATTCGTCATCCTGCATGGGCCTCCCTGCTGGAATGACTGATGCCGTCGTTTTGTCTCCTGGCAGCGCGGCGTCGTGTTTAGATGCAGAAGCTGAGCTGCTCGATCACGTCCTGCGTCGGCTCTGTGGTCGTTCATCACGACGCTCAGTGAGAAAAACACACACATCCGTCACGTCCAGGTGTCGAGTCCAGGAAACGGAGCTGCTCCCCCACCCGGACCGCAACAGAGCTGCTGGATTAGTGTCATCCATCACCAGAGAAACTCACCGATGAGTAATGGGAGCTCAGGGTGATGGACTCACACGCTCCCATTCTGTTATTGGAGAATAATGAGGAAAGTTTCCTCATCATCCGACATCATCTCATCATGGAGCCGCTCCACCTCAACCTGGGAGATGAAGACACTGTAATATTAGCTCACTTCTAATTTAAAGGGATAGTTCAACATTTTGGCAAATTGGCCCATTGCCATAATCGCTATAGTCATAGCAGTAGGTTCGTTACCTTTAATTGTAGGTGCAAGCTATTTTTAGAACGGCGGAGCAGAGCCGTGAGCTGCTCAGAGCTACGCTACGGAGGCTCATGGGATTTCTTGGTTTCCTTCATTAAACTCATCAAATACAAAATCCTAAAACTCCACAGCGCTTTTGTAGACATGTTGTGAGCTGCACAACCACCACGCTATGAGATAATAACGTAACGATACGAAACGGAGCCGTTTTTGAGGTAAATACAGGGTAAATGCGGAGACTGCTTGCTGAAAAACTGTCCCTGAACGCAACGCGCATCAGCGGTTTTGCATGAATTTCCCTCTAAAACAACTCTGTGTGGTAACGTTGTGTTATTATCTCATAGCGTGGTGGTTGTGCAGCTCACAACATGTCTACAAAAGCGCTGTGGAGTTTTAGGATTTTGTATTTGATGAGTTTAATGAAGGAAACCAAGAAATCCCATGAGCCTCCGTAGCGTAGCTCTGAGCAGCTCACGGCTCTGCTCCGCCGTTCTAAAAATATCTTACACCTACAATTAAAGGTAACGAACCTACTGCTATGACTATAGGGGTTATGGCAATGGGCCAATTTGCCAAAATGTTGAACTATCCCTTTAAGTTTAACCTATTTTAAGTTCATTTTTAAGTTGTTGCAACATTCAAGACAACTGGGAGCTCAGGTTTTCTCAGCCTCCAGTTTTACAACGCTTCTTTTTAATTGTTTCTGTGCCCTTTGTAATGTTTTACCTCCCTAAAGCACAGAGTTTGTCCCGGTTCAACATGTTTTTAGAGTCCCTTCCGATGTTAATGCTGCATTCACGTGGTGTCGGAACGATTGGAAAAATGACTTTCCGACTGGAGAAATTCACAGGAACACCCCTCACATTGGACCAACAACTGTGTATGTTTGGTTGTTGAATGGACTAATACATTTTACTTGTGTGGTTTTTCTTGAAAAGGACATTTTCTTTAATACACAGTTGCCTCTTGCTTGTCTCCTGCATGCCTTGTCTTAGGTTACACGCTGTCATTCCGACATCCCATCACTACTGACATCCCACCATTTCCGTAATACCGCTATTCCAACATGCCAACGTCCCAAGAAAACTTTAAATATAAGGAAATGTACGTTACTCAACTCACTCCACCTATCTGGCCTGTCTCGCCTCTACCTGCTCTTTTTTACTCAACTTCACCAACTCTTGTCTTCATTGCCTAAAAACCCAACCCGTGCAAAATATTTTTGGGAAAAAAAGGGGAAAACCCAATATTAAAAGACGTATGATCTAATGTTGATGCTCAGTCATGAGCCATGAGACAATGCAGCGTCGGTTGTTGCAGAGAAGTGCTTTAACATCATTGATGGGGCCATGTTCTGCCATAATTGATGCCCCAGCTGACTGATGCTGGGGGCGCTGTCTTTAAAAGTGGGAGGTTGTGCGCCGTGATCCCTCTTGCTTGGAAGCCGCTGGGCATAGGCGGCGCCAGGGGGGGGCTAGCAGGTGCTATAGCTCCCCCTAGTGGTGGCATAGCACCCCCACAGCACCCCCATGAAATCAACGCCGGCGGCACCTGATGCCTCGGCCGGGAAGCTAACGCCCGGAGGCGGGGAGCTTATGCCCGCTGTGGACTGCATGTGGATCATGCATGGGACTGATGATCTCAGCCAAAATCCGGACGAAGGACCGCGACGCCCTGTACGCAGGTTCCCAAAACAGACATTTGGTACTCAGTTTTAATCGTGCATGGTATGAACAATATGGCTGAATCTCGTTCTGCTTTTCTTGCCGGCAATCCCGGCGGCAAGTGGAAACTGCTTTTCCCTGGTTTCCAGAATAAAGCAGTTCTGTGCTGCACGCAGGCATGGTCTTTTAAACAGAGGAAGCAGGATGGCTCCAAAATCACCAAAATGTTGGGTGAAGGGCAATGAAATGAGCAAAAAATATGAGTTACTTTTTCATGTGCATGTCAAGTGTCTTTCTCATCTGATGGTGGCTGACTAAATAGTTTTTTTCTGGTTGTGCTAACCTATAGCCTTTGAATCCAATCTGACAGATTGAACAGCAATATTTTTTTTTCAATAAAAAATAATGTAATTGAAATCCCGTTGTTTCTCGATCTGTGTGTTTGAGGTTCCTGTCACTATGGCTCCAGTTGATTTTGTGCCCTGGCTATTTGGCCAAGGGGATGTCCATTCAACACCTTTTGACGGGTCCCTCTTCACCTTGCCACATGTGCATAAAAAGTTTGGCTTTTGTAGGTGAATGTCAGACAGTGGCATAGAGTTCTGGAACAAATTTAAATAATTTTAACGTTGCATATCCACTAGTTTATGTTTGGACCCCCAGTCAATGTTGGATGAGTCAAATTTTTCTGGTGCCGCCCCTGCCGCTGGGTGCCCCGCCTCTCCTGCACACCTGGCCGCCTCACCTGATTGCCTCGCAGCTGAGTCGCTCCGCTCGGGGATGTTGCGGTCGCTGCGCGGCTCGTCGGTATTTCTCCTGAATCTCTCCTAAAATTGGCTTTTTTCCCCTCATACAGTTCTGTGCCAGGGTCTTTTCTCTTCCTGGTTGGAGTGAGTTTGGGAGTTATTGCCGTGTCCCTGGGGTGATCAGCTGTGGTAACGATCAGCTGTTTGGCCACGTGCCGCTGCGGCGCCTTTGTGATGCTCATTCAACACCTGACGGTACGTAGAGGTGACGCTGTTAGAGCTATCAACATAGTTATTGTTTGTGTTTGTGACAGGACTAGAAGGCGCGTGGTCTCCGGCACCAACACTCTGTCCTCTCGCTGCTGTTTTACTGTTTGTGCCGCTGGGGTTTCACGGCGTCAACCCTGCGCCCCTCCTGCGCCCCTCCTGCGCATTCACCACGCCTGAAAGTAATGTATGGACTGACTTTTTAAAGGGCTAATTTATTTTGTTTTAATTTTTGTTGTTTCTTTCATTGCTTGTGTGGCAGGTGGCACCGAGTAGGGAAGGGGAGGTGCAGCAGCCTAAATGAAGCCGCGGTATAGAAATAAGCCTACCTGTGGCGGGAACGAGAGTCTGTTGTTGGTTCCGGCCGGAGGAGTGAGGCAGGTGCACACCTCACTCCATGCGGGCATGCAGGGAAACCCAGGGAGAACTGGTAGGCTGAGGCCCTGTTTTGAGGGTTTATGTTGTTTGATATGAACTGTGTTTTTTATATTTTTCAGACTTGTTGCCCTGCTGGGGTTGTGAGTAGCTGGTAGCCGGTGAATGGGCAAAGTTCGGCAGACCAGGTATTTTAAAGTTGTGATATATGCCGTAAACTCTTAAATATTTTTATGGATGTAATAAAGTATTGAAGGCTTGTATTTGTGTCTCTGCAGGGAATCGGCAGCCTATTGGCTGTTTCTTGCCGTTGTTTTGTTTATTAGTTTGGGTTTATTATTTTGTCTAGTCCGCCTGGCGAGTGAGCCGGTAACGGGCAAAAAGAGCTGGGTATTGCCCTTGGGCGGACTAGTTTCTTTTTTTCTTTTCTTTTTGTTTGTTTGTTTATTTGTTTTCAGTCTCAGGTGATATTGATGACAGTGAAATTGTGTTGTGTGCAAACTTAAGACCAAGTGTGTAAAACCTTTTGCAGTGTTAAGAGTGGTTTGTAAACCGTAATCCTGGCCTTGCTCGTGATATTGATGACGTAAACTGAAGAGATACAAGTGGGCCTATAACCTGTCAAGCAGAACCCTGTAATAAAACTGTTTAACTTTATTCCCTGGACTGTTATCATTTGCTAATTACTTACCTGTAGTGGGAGTTACACTTGCTTGGCTTTGTTTTGCATGTTTATTTGGATTTGACTATTTTGTTTGATATTTTTGGGGTTATTTTGCATGTTGCTTGGGTTTGATTAAGTTTGCTTAATTTTGGGTTACGCTGCATGTTAACCTGAATTTGAATAATTTGCTTTGCATGTTTGTTTGTGCTTGATATTATATTTTTGTTTGCTTAATTTCCTTGCTTGAAAGTTTTCTTTGTTTTGCGTTTGTTTGGTTTTTGCCAAGTTATGTGTTTAAATTAATTTAACCCTTATTTCAAACCAATTTAGTTAATCGTCTTCTTTGGGGTGGGATTATTTTAAGAGCGCTTGTGTTAAAATATTCATATTGCTGATCTGTGCGACGTGTGTGTGCGTGTGGATGTGAGTTTTATGAAATTGTCACAGAATGTTATTATTAAAATAAAGTATTGAATTTGTACGCTGGATCCGGTCTCAAGCCTTCATTAGTAACGAACCTGTGCGCTTTAACTTCACATTACTCTCCAGGTGAAATTCCTGGGGTGGCGTTGTGGCAACTGTTAATTTCTAGTGTATGTTTCTGATAGTGATTGACTAAATTATTGTTATTCTTAACCCTCCTGATCTCGCCACACTACGTTCACGTCCAAGCGCGAGACCACCTTTGGTTTTAATTAACACATCCTTTGTTAAATCCTGGCTGTGTAAAGCTCTTACATTCTCACCCCTGTGTATGAAATTATGCGCTTTATGAATAAATTTGCCTTGATCACAGGTGTTTCGGCCGGAGCGGCGGCGGTGGGGGAACGCAGCCCGAGGTGTGCAGGTGCTGATAAGCTCGGTCTGGTTTCACACGTCGTTAAAAGCTCACATGCACACGCGTGTAGAGATACGGCGGCTGTGGGTGGAGGGAACTGAAGTAAACACATTATTGATTAAGATACAGTGGAGCTGCAGCAGCGTTGAGATCCAGGTTGATTCTACATGAAGTCGTTTCTGAGTTTTGATCAAACCTTGCGCTTGATTCTTTTTCCTCTAACTCTCTAAAAACACAAAAGGAAACCCTGTTTGTTTCACGTCGAAGGCTTCGACTTATCCTCCATCACTCTTCATCTTCTCCTCATGCATCATGTCAGCGTTTATTCACTCTGCCTGTTTTCACTCTGGCTTTTATCCACAAACACTTCAGACCAGAGTGAAGGGTTCTCTCATTTAAAATGTGCATAATAAACAGGTGAAGTGCTGCGGTAAATTGTTTAACCTTTATTTAAATGCAAAAAACACACGTACGGGTCAAATTTTAAGTGTTTCAGGTTTTTAAATGTTGTATCCTGGAGTTTTACTGGTTGTTTTATATGAAAATAAAGTGACAGTCAACTGAACTTACTTTAACAAAGGTTTGATCTAAATGCACTTTTGTTTCCTTTTGTTGTTTTTTTTACTATAAGTTCATTATTTTTATCTATAATCAAACCTTGCCACCAAACATCAGACGACACCTGTTTGAACCGAACCCTGAGGTATAAACAAAAGAACATTTGATCAATTTTTGTAGCTTCAAGAATGTGTTTTACAAGTTTCATTAGTGGTTTATTTTAAAGCTCTATTTGAATGTGAGGGGGAAAAAATCACTATAGCCACAAAAAGAAAACTAAAACAAAATAATTTAAAAAATGGCAAAAGTCATGAAAGACTAAAAAAAATAAGACTAAATGAATAAAGGAAAAGCCAAAAGGTTTCTAAAGATAGAAGCAGCCGGTCCCATCAGAGTTGGAGCCTCTGTCAGTGCAGTGTGTGATTAACGACGCTATTTAAATGTCTTTGTCTCAGTGTGTAGAGATTAGTACCAGCATGCACTCTGTTCTGTTGTACCTTCACTTCAGCCTCTGACTGTTTTCAAAACCACATACTGTACTGTATACTGCATACTGCATTAGTATGTACTGCCTACTACATACTGTGTTAGTATTACTGCCTACTGCATACTGAATGTAGGATTCAGTCTGCTACTTCAGCAGACCGACGCCGTTCACACCCCAGTTTGCAGTATACAAGTTTCCCAGAATGCATTTCACTGCAACCGGTAAAACAGGTGAAAAGCTGTTTTATTTCCCGCTCTCATTATTATTAAGTTTTAATATTTTTTCATGTGAGAAAGTAACTGTTAGATCCCAAATATACGGCCAGTTTATCCAAACAACGGATGTTTAGAAGTTTGCTCCGATGTTTTTCAGAGGTGTTTTTTAAGCTCCGTAGCGACTGTGACATCACAGAGGCAGCAGTCGGTCTGCAGAGCTGCTCGGCCGGCCGACCTCCGTCCTCATCCCGGGGGAGAAAACGATCGCCGATTAACTTCCCTGCTGGTTTTTAGAGGTTTACCACCGGCTGGGTAAAGTATTTTTAGGAGGTAAATGTTGGTGTCAGTGATGAAATCTAACAGCTGTATCAGTAGCATTAGTTTGTCTGAATGAAAACTGAAGCTTCATGTGTGTGTTGGACAGAGGAGCAGCGCTGCCTCGGGGCTCTGGACGGACAGAAATCACCATATTTACATCAATACATACATGTTTTACAATGAACCAGTCAGTTTGCATTAAGTTTTATTTTATTAAACTTAATAACACGGCAAAGATACTTTACTACCATCATCTCCTCTCCTTGTTTCCTTTTCATCCTCTCCTCTTGCCTCCTCATCACTGTTTCTTATTTCCTCTCTTTCTATTTCTCTATTTTCCTCTGAACCTTCCCTAACCCTCCTTCAGCCCTTCTTCGTCCTCCTGTCGTGTCGAGGTGTTTTGTCTCTCGCTCAGTTTCCTGGTGTCAAAGTGACGAAGTCTGATCCAGCTTCAATGAAAAACCACTTTCTCTCAGAATCTGAATTCTGGGTTACACGCTCATTTAAACCAGAACCAGGTCCAGGTTCAGAGGCTCACACTCGTTTCTTCTCGACTCGTCCCACTTTGATCTTCCTTTATTCTCTCCACGCCTCCAGGCCGGTGGCGGCGGCGGCGGCTCCACAGCCCGAGGCCGACGTGGTGCGTTTACAGACCGTCCGTCCATCGGCCCGTCTCGGTCCAGTAGCTTTAATTAGAAGCGGACAGACTCCTGCTACGGTGTCTGAACACTGACGATTTTTATTTCATTTTATTTTATTCCAGTTGTCAGAAAAGTCTAATTCCCGTGTCGTCTCCTCTCTCGCTGTGAAACCTCGTTTTCAGCTGGTGATGATGATGATGATGATGATGATGAGCCCCCTCGAGGCTTCTGCTCAATGATTGTGACTCATTCCACAGTTCATGTAATAATCGAACACCATCCCTCCCCCTCAAACAACAAACCCCCTGAGTCTGATGTTTTATTTTTAATATTTTTTTCAGGTCGTCACAGGAACAACACGACTCTTCCTCTTCATCCCACTGAGCTGAATGTGTAGGGAGGGAGTGGGGAGTGGGGGGGGGGGGTCGATATGAGAGGAGAGGAGATGAGAGCTGCTGGGAGGTTGGAGAGTGGGGTGGGGGGTGTAAATGGAGGCTGGGGACTCAGTGGGAGGTCAGATGGGGTGGTGGGTGGAGGGTGGGGGGGGGGTGTCATCAGTTGTCGTCAAAGTTCTCCAGTGTTGAACAGTAATTAAAAAGTGTTTTTGTGTCAAAGATAATTTCCGTTGTAACGTAATTAAACTTCAGTCTTTGATGTGCGACTGCGTCTCATCACTGAGCCAACATGGTCGACTTCCTCTCTGCAGGAGGCGCCGCGATATGACCACAGAAGAAGAAGAAGAAGAGTCCAATTCTGACAGTTCACTTCTCTCAGGTGTTGTGCTGAAAAACATCTGTGTCCATCCATCCATCCGTCATCTTTCCATCTGTCCATCCATCCATCCGTCTGTCCGTCCATCATCTTTCCATCTGTCCATCCATCCATCCATCCATCCGTCTGTCCGTCCATCATCTTGCCATCCGTCCATCCATCCATCCATCCATCCATCCATCTGTTCATCCATCATCTTGCCATCCGTCCATCCATCCATCCATCCATCCATCATCTTGCCATCCATCCGTCCATCCATCCGTCCATCCATCATCTTTCCATCCATCCATCCATCCATCATCTTTCCATCCATCCATCCATCCATCCATCATCTTGCCATCCATCCATCCATCCGTCCATCCGTCCATCCATCATCTTGCCATCCATCCATCCATCCGTCCATCCGTCCATCCATCATCTTGCCATCCATCCATCCATCCGTCCATCCGTCCATCCATCATCTTGCCATCCATCCATCCATCCATTTTACAGTATTTGTCATTTGGATCATTATCTTTTTTTATTTGCTCATACACTCACTCAGTCAAATACAACTATTATAAATTTATACATTCCCATGTTTTTTAGTTATGACTTCCTTGAGCGATTTCTATAATTTGGTACTTGTTTTGCTTTCCTTTTAGTTATTAGCTGTTGTTTTTTTTCTTTTTTGTTGTTGTTGTTCTCTGATTGTATGTATAATTATCGGGGAGGTGCTTCTTATAAACCCATATGGGTTTTCTAACCTCTCCCGCACCTTCTATTCCTGTATCATTCCTGTATTTTTTTAATTGCTTTTAATATGGTGCTAATAAATAAATACAAATACATCCGTCCATCCATCCATCCATCCATCATCCATCCATCCATCCATCCATCTGTCCATCCATCCATCCATCCATCATCTTGCCATCCGTCCATCCATCCATCCATCCATCATCTTGCCATCCGTCCATCCATCCATCCATCCATCTGTTCATCCATCCGTCCATCCATCATCTTGCCATCCGTCCATCCATCCATCTGTTCATCCATCCATCCGTCCATCCATCATCCGTCCATCCGTCCATCCATCCATCCGTTCATCCATCCATCCATCCATCCATCCATCCATCCATCCATCCATCCATCCATCCATCCATCCATCCATCTGTTCATCCATCCATCCATCATCCATCCATCCATCCATCTGTTCATCCATCCGTCCGTCCATCCATCCATCCATCCATCTCGGTCCACCTTTCTAGAAGAATCTGAGCAATTAGAATTGAGGTGGCCTCACCTGTTGACGACTCTTAAATGAACTCCTTCATCATAAGACATTCAGGACTCTTCTTCATCGGCATCGCCACAAATTCCTCCCTAACAGGTATCAGTTTTCAGATTTAAACCAGAAGTGGGCGTTGTGTTTTTATTTCCCTGCAACAATGAATTATTGTCTCTAGATAAAAACTGATGCAGGCAAATGATAAAGGACAATCAGACCAAAGGGAGTTAATGAAGTATGTAATTAATGAGGCGAGCTGCAGCAGAGCAGAGGTGTTTAAAGTGTCAGAGCATCAAGACACTTATGAAACAACAAATCCATGAACGAGGGAAATTACTTTTTGTTACCACTAATGTGCAATAATGAATGATAAAAACTACCTCCTCTTTGTTTTCTGCCTCTTGATATCTACCTTTACCTTCTCATACTCTACTTTCCATCTCTCTCTTCTATAAATTCAAATTTAGTCCTTGTGATAAACTTTAAAATCAGGTCAAAACATTCAGATTCACCTGAACCAGAATCAGCAACTCCTTCAAACATGGACTTCAGCCGTCTGTTGTTTCCTGTTCTGTCAGAGTGGAAGTGTTTCTGCAGCTCTTCACAGCTGGAGCTCCTCGTTCCTCTGTGTGATTCCCATTCAAACACGCCTCGTCCAATTTCACAGCCCTCCAACACTTCAGAGACATAATTACACCAACAGAACAACTCGGGGTAACGAGCTCTTGTCAAGAAGCCGCCGTCCGCCGTGATTAACATCGACCACACGCTGAGCTAATAATGAACCACGTTATGTCTCTGATTGTCTGTTGTCTGGACGTCCTGCCGCCCTGCAGAGCGTCTCCGCTCCAGCTGCCCCCGCGACCTTGACTGTTTCCAAACTCCTGGTTCCTGGATCACACCTGAAGCACGTCAGCTGTCAGTCAAAAAGGCCCCGCCCCCTTAACCTTTAGTGGTTAATAATGTGTAAACAGGCAGAGACCAGGATGTAAACATGTTGAGTCTATGGAGACAGACTCACTCTAGTGGCCAGGAGAGGAACTGTAGCTGTTTGGTCTCAGACCTGGAGGTTGGTGTTTGGTTTTGACCAAGGGGGGGGGTTGGGTTCTCCAAGTTCACTTCAGCGTTCGAAAAGCTGCAGTTCCCGTCTGGCTTCTGGGGGCTGGTGCCAAAAGGGGGGAGGGGATATTAACTGTTTTAGTGTTGTTTGGCTTCAAATTCGTACATAAATGGGGGCTTGTTTTCATTGAGTGACAGGTTCGCAGACAGTTACCGGCCGTTAATTGGTTGCTTTGAGTAAAATTAGACTCCCACTAAAATCCAAGATGGCGCAGTTCAAATGCCCGTCAGAGCACAAAACAGACTCCCCGAAACCAATGGGTGATGTCACGGTGCTACGTCTATTCTTTTTATACTATGGTTTTTATCTGATTGTTGTGTTGTACTTTTTTGCTAAATGGCCGCCCCAGAAATCTATCCATTTTATTTGTTGTTTATTTTCTACCCACTTCCTGTTAGATCGTCAATCAAAGCTTCCCTCTTCAGAACAACATGAAGTATCAGATACGAATCAGGAAATACTGAATTCATCATTTATAAATGAAACTATGTGTTATAGGTAATAATAATCTATCAATAATCTGTGAATGCACACACACTCAGTGCAGCATCAATGTTCATCATCAAGGTCGTTAATGATCTAATGAACTACTGACATCTGATCAATAACTGGTTTATGACTGATATAATACTGATTTAAAAGTAATGAATTGCTATAACTGTTTAATACAAAACTTCATTTCATTCACTTTTGTTTATTTCTTGGATTATTTCATTTATTTTTGTGAAATGTGACATTCAGGTGTTTGTGTCCTCACGCTTCAGAGATCGAACAAGAACGCAGCTCATTCGTTTCAAGTAAAAAGGAAAAGCGAGACAGCAGCTTCTCCCTCGGCGACGCTGTAAACAACTCACCTGAGACTTAATTGATTGTCGTGGTGAGAAGTTGGGAAAACGGTGGAGAGGAAGAATAAAAAGAGAAAATGTTGCAGAACAACATGTTCAGCAGCCACACACCGTGAGCTCCGTGGACAGGAAGTGGAACTCAGACTTTGTGATGACTCATCCTCTACTGAAAGTTTTGAGGTAAAAGAAATTCATTTTTAACAAACAAAAGTGTTTTGTGAGTTTCAGTGTGTTGTGATGGCCCAACATTCAGACCAGAGGTTTGTGTTTTTTGTTATCAACAAATTCCATCAAGTTTTCATGAAGTTTAGGACACAAATGCAGAGAATCGAAGGGAACTGGTCGAAATGTGCTTTGACAACAAAAAGAGTCTGAACCAAAGTCTGAATCGGTCAAGGTCAAGGTCAAAAGTCTGGACCATCGGAGAAAAAAAACTTTCACACTGGAAAACGTTCAAGTAGGATCAAACAGAAAAGTCCAAACGTAGTTAAAATCTAAAATGGAGACAAAACATTGAAAGGATTCCAGACACAACACAGGCAGAGGTTTGAACAGATGTTTGTGGGACAGACGGTCACAAAGGAGAACATCTGGGCAACGTAAAATAACCTCAAGACGCCTGAAGGACAGAATGAAGCGACCCGTCAGGTCAAACCAGGAGTGTGTGGTTCCCATGTGGCCGAGGATGGAGTCAAAGAATCCTATTAAAAACATAATTTAGATGTAATAATAAGATACCAGGATCCGGAGCCGTCCAGGTCGGACACAGAGCCGGTGGTGCATTATGAAAGGGAGGTTATTATCCATCTGAACTAACAGGCTCTGATATTATTCATCATCCTCTCTGAGATATGTCTATGGATATTCTCATTCATCCAGACCATAGTTATCTCTGGGCAACAAATTGAATCGAAGGCAGCTGAAAACATCTTCTCTCATGGCTCTGAATGTTAAAATCTCTCTGAATCACCACATTTTCCTTCAGTCGGAGTGAGAGCAGCAGGAAAATCAATAAGGACACGGTTTAAAGATGTAAACGGGAACATAAACACTGTGAACACAGGTGATAAATACACAAATGAGAGCTTGATCAATGAGCTCTGAAAAGACACTGGAAGTAAAATGAGTGTCTGACTGCTAATTATACAACAGCATCTTTAGTTAAGTTGATTATGTTCATTTTGTCTTCTTATACAAATTTATCTCTATTTTTCTTGTGTTCAGACAAGTAGTACAGAGCGTGGTGTTACCTGCTTGACAGTTTCGACTGTGACTCCAGTCTTCCTCAGAAGAAACTGTCAAGCAGGTAACACCACGCTCTGTACTACTTGTCTGAACACAAGAAAAATAGAGATAAAAAAGCATCTTTAGTTGACGGAAGAAGAGTAAATAATTTTTCAGATATCAAATGGATTTAAAGGGGTTGGACATTATGTAGCTAAACTAACTAATTGAGGTAAATAAAGAAGCTAACGATTAAATTCTGGTAAATTTAGCCAACATTGGTTACAAGATTGAAACTAGTGAACAGTTTGCTAATTGTTTATTGTTAAAGGAATAGTTCAACATTTTGGTAAATTGGCCCATCACCATAATCCCTATAGTCACAGCAGTAGGTTCGTTACCTCTATTTCAAGCTATTTTTAGAACGGCGGAGCAGAGCCGTGAGCTGCTCAGAGCTACGCTACGGAGGCTCATGGGATTTCTTGGTTTCCCTCATCAAACTCATCAAATACACAATCAGAGGTTTTGCATGAATTTCCCTCGTTCTGTTATTATCTCATATCGTGGTGAATGTGCAGCTGTTAAACTCTAACATTAGGGCATTTGCTACGTCGGGTAAAGCTTTATTTTTATTTTATTTATTTAACCTTTATTTAACCAGGCAAGCAAATTAAGAACAAATTTCTTATTTTCAAGTGCAGCCGAGAGGGGTAAGGGGAGGGGAGAGCTAAGATGAAAAAGAAACAAAGTTATATAAATACACAAAAAGACATTAAAACACAATACAAAAGATAAAACCAATTAATCAGGTAATTCAAACAGTCAGAATGCATGAAGGAGGACTAAAGGCAGGTGCAGGAGTCGGTTGTACTTAGTAAAAGATGTTGTTTGAAGGTAGAGATGGAGGTGAGAACAGAAAGTTTAAGGGTGTTTTGTAAGGTGTTCCAATCGGAGGCTGCAGCGAACCGGAAGGCATTGCGCCCAAAGGTGGTGCGGACTTTGGGGATGGAGAGATTGATGAAGGCACTGGACCTTAGAGTGTGGGCAGGTTGTGAGAGGTGCAGAAGAGAGGAGAGGTAGGGAGGAGTAATGCAGAGAATAGTTTTATAGATGAGCAGAAACCAGTGATGGAGCCGTCTGGTGTGAAGGGAGGTCCAGTCTACCAGGTTATAGAGGTCGCAGTGGTGAGTGGTGAAC
Source organism: Decapterus maruadsi (assembly GCA_030347415.2). Taxonomy (NCBI): domain Eukaryota; kingdom Metazoa; phylum Chordata; class Actinopteri; order Carangiformes; family Carangidae; genus Decapterus; species Decapterus maruadsi. Next base: position 30,290,951 of record CM064893.1, read on the forward strand.
GGAGCCCCAGTTGCAAAACGGATGGCGGAATGGTAGAGTGGCTAACAGGCTAACAGTAGCGAGGCTAGCTGTGTGACTCTGACGCGTCTCCTCAGGCTACGATCAGAAAGGTCAGTCTGGCTCTGGACACTTTATCACTTCTGTTCTGCTTTAATGAGACACAAACAAGAGGAGACTTGACTGAGGTGAGTCTCAGAGCTGCAGACGTCCATCACCTGAGTCTCTGACGACAACAACAACCCTTGTTACACGGTTGAATGTTACGGGATGGTAGATTTTAGCCTAAAGTACTTGTAAGTGTTACGGGGTTGAACATGATAAAAAATGATAAAAAATTACTATGTCATCAATAAATCATAGTTTGTTTTTTCAGACTTTTGTATTGTTTTGGTTAAAGTAGGCAGAATTATATTTCATATTAACAAAAAAAATTGGTCAATTGCCATTTTTATTTGTTTTAAATTCAATGAAAATGTGATTCTGCTCAATGGGGACGTAGCCCTACACATTGGGTTGTCACCTTCTCCTCCTTAGCAATCAATCATTTATTTTATTAAGATTTCTATTGTTATTTTGTGTTTTACTGTATAATCCAGAGACCCATGAATCCAACAATTCATGGCTTTAAAAATATGTTATCTTTGAGGTAAATCTTAGCCTGACTCTTGTCTCTGGGATTAAACTCTGCTGTGAGAAACCTTCCTGAATAAAAGTAATTTATTATTGGGATTAAAAAGAAGAAAAACTGTCATTTCTTACGTCTCCTATTAAACATTTATATCTTAAGGAATTGAACCCTAATTAAAGCTGTAGTTCCTCCTGCTCCAGGTGGGGGGGCTGATATTTCACCTGCAGGGAGGAGTCGTCGCTCAGCAGCGTCTCCGTGACGCTCAGCGTGGCGTCGCCATGCTCTCCTTTTTTAACAGATATCTACTTCAAACGCCGCTTTGAAATATTAAAACTGGTGTCAACTTGAAAGCAGCGTTTATCTGGAGGAGGAAGAACTCTGGCAGCGCCGGAGCTGCTGGAGTTCAGCTGTTTGGATCCGAGGAGCTGCTGCCAAGTCCGAGCTGCCAATTAGCTCCACTAATAAAGACTCAGAGAGTTATTATAGAGTTATTATATATCCATATTTACTGTCACTTTATGAAGCTGAAGGAATCGAGCCGTCACTCCAGTAGCAGTCCCGGTCCCGGTCCCGGTACTGGTTCTGGTTCCGGTTCTTGCTCTGGTCCCGGTTCTGGTTCTGGACCCGGTTCTGGCTCTGGCTCTGGCTCTGGCTCTGGCTCTGGCTCTCGTCCCGGTTCTGGTTCTGGACCTGGTCTGGTTCTGGTTCTGGTTCTGGTTCTGGTTCTGGTTCTGGTTCCGGTCCCGGTACTGGTTCTGGTTCTGGCTCCGGTCCCGATTCTGACTTAGGTCTCAGTTCGAGTACTAGTACTGGTACCTGGCACTGGTTCCGGTTCCAATTCTGAACTTGGTACTGGTCCTGGTAATGTCCTGGGTCCCCTTAGCCTACTGGTTCCGGTCCTGGTTCTGATACTGGTTCATCACCAGGACTGGAACCGGAACCAGAACCATTTCCAATAACGTGTTTTTGTGTTTTGTGTTGTTTCTGCAGCGGAGGATGAACACGACTTCACTGCAGCTCAGTGGGAAACCTGCAGGTGTGTGTGTGTGTGTGTACTTGTATAGCTGTACATGTGAGGACCTGTTTAAGTTTTAAACCGTCAAAGTGAGGACGTTCTGGGAAAGTGAGGACGTTTTGGCCGGTCTTCACTTTCTCAGACTCTCTCCAAGGCTGTTTGCGGGTTAAACCTTTATAATAAATAGGTTTTTATAGTTAGGTTAAGAGTGATGGTGAAGGGTAGGGTATAAGGGGCTAAAGGGAATACATTATGTCAACGAGTGTCCTCACAAAGATAGCAATACAAGCATGTGTGTGTGTGTGTGTATGTGTGTGTCAGCGTCTCCTATAGAAACAGTATCAGACTCGTTGTGCAGCTGAACGTCTCCATCGGAGGCGACGCAGCGAAGCAGCAGCTGATGAGTTTTATCTGCTGCACACAGAGACAGATGTTCCTACAACATCTGGAGCCTGAACTCATCACAGCCTGAAGGAAGAATGTTTCATTTACAAACTACCGACTGACCTGAGTCTGGACGTCTGGACCGGCACTAGTACTATCAATCAATCAAATTTTATTTATATAGCACCTTTCAGACAAAATGGATGCCGTTCAAAGTGCTTTACAGACTGAAAAAGTACATATTGACAAAGACGGAAAAGATTAACATGGACACACATTCACAAAGATAAAAACAACAATGAAATAGAGTATAGCAATAGATAAATACATAAAATAACAACTTTTAGCAACAGTAAAAAATGTATAAAAATAGAATAGAATAAGACGCAAGATAGAAAATATAGGGGGAAATATTAGAAAGAGTACAAACTATAAAATAGAATAAAAACACTATATAAAAGCCAGATTAAAGAGATGGGTTTTTAACCTCCGTTTGAACGTGTCAATATTTGTGACTCCTCTCAGATCCTCCGGCAGACTGTTCCATAGCTTAGGAGCATAGTGACTAAAAGCAGCATCCCCAAATGTCTTGGTTCTGCTCTGGGGGACAGTTAAAAGAGAGGAGCCAGAGGATCTGAGGGGCCTTGCTGGTTCATACAATAAAAGCATCTCTGAGATATAATCTGGTGTAAGTCCATGGAGTGCTTTAAAAACCAATAAAATAACTTTAAAATCAATACGGAAACTAACAGGCAGCCAGTGCAAGGATTTTAAAATTGGCGTGATGTGTGCTCTCCTTCTGGTCTGAGTGAGGACTCGTGCTGCAGAGTTTTGAATCAGTTGCAGCTTGTTAACTGTGTTCTTGGGTAGACCAGAAAGGAGAGCGTTGCAGTAATCTAGCCTGGTGGTTATAAAAGCATACATTAGTCTCTCTGTATTTCCCCGAGAGAGGTACGGCCTGACTTTAGAGATGTTTTTTAAATGATAAAATGCTGCTTTTGTGACAGAGCATATGTGTGGTTTAAAATTAAAATCTGAATCAAACGTCACTCCTAAATTTCTTGCCTCATCACTTGGGTTTAAACCAAGTTTCTTCAGGTGAGAGGCAAGTTTTTCTCTCTGGGCTTTTGAGCCAATGACTAGTATTTCAGTCTTATCCTGATTCAGTTGTAAAAAGTTTTGTGACATCCAGGCCTTGATATCTAAAATACAGTTAAAAAGTGAGTCCTGGCTCTGGTTCTTGTTCTGGTTCCCATCATGATCCTGGTACTAGTCCCAGTTCCAGCCTTGGTTCTAGTTCCAGTCCCGATCCCATTACTGGTTCCACTTCCACCCTGGTTCTGTTTCTGGTCCCAGGACCGGTTCCCGTCCTGACTCCAGTCCCGATCCCGGTTCTAGTCTACTAGTACTAGTCTTCATCCTGGTTGTGGTTATGGTCCCAGTACTGGTTCTGGTTCTGGCTCCAGTTCCCATTCTGGTCCTAATACTGGTTCTGGTTCCAGTCCCTATCCCAGTTCTGGAACCAGGACCAGGATCAGTACCATGACCGAGACCGGAACCTTTTCCAATCCAGATTTTAGTTCCAGTTCTGGTTCTGGTTTCGGTCCTGGAGGTCATGAAAGGGGGATCAATGTCAACAACTCATTATTGATCATAAACTGATCCAGATCTATCTGTGTCTGTAAACCAGATCTATGACATCATCGATAAACCATCTATAGCCGTGCTCTTATTTTGAAAGGCTGCAGCTGCTTCTTCTCTCTAAATGTTTTCTCTGCTAAACTCTGACGCTGTGTTTTCTCCTTCACGTCCAGAGTCTGAGAGTCGGAGGACGTCCTGCAGCTGCGGCGAGGACGTCTCCGCTCGTCCTCAGAGACTCGTCTCTTCCTGAACGCTCGTCTGAGGTTTTCTCTTCATCTCTTCATCTGCTGATGTGTTTCTCCTGCAGCAACACAAACACAGAAGCAGCAGGAGGAGGAGGAGGAGGAGGGGGAGGAGGAGGAGGAGGGGGAGGACACGTGACGTCCTCCTCTTCCCTGAGGACAGACTGAAGACTGAAGGAGACAGACACCAGCATGGAGACGTCTCTCAAACCCACAGACGCTCAGGGACGAGATTAAGAGGAGAATTAAAACTGGAAAAAGAGAAACTGTCGATCATCAGTGGAGGCTTTGAGACAGACACGGTTCTAGTCCTGGTTCTAGTTCTGGTTCTGGTTCTGGTTCTGGTTCTGGTTCTTTGCTTACTTTGCTTTTTCTTTCTTATTACAAGCAAAAAGAAAACTTGCCCCATTGGCAGATTTTTCTACTTATTTCAAGTGAAATTTATCTGAAAACAAGTTCATTTTTAGGTGATGAGATTAGTTTTGACTAGAAATGAGACATTTTGACAAGAAATAAGACAAATATTCAGTCTTGATTTTGAGTTTTTGCGGCGTAGTCACTGCCTTCTCCTCCTACTTGTTCTTCAGACACCAACACGACCCAAACGGAGACACATGGACGGAGACGCGCTGAGAGACACACGTAGATTCAGGTGAACTCATGCTGAGGTTTGTTCATGAAGCTGTTCCTGGATCAGTTTCACCTGTTTCACCTCCTTCAATTATTAACCCAACATCTGCACCTCCTGTTGTTTTGTTGTTTGTTGTGTCTGTTTCTCTAAGATCTTGGACCTGAAAGGGTTAATGAGTAAAAACAATACCAGTAACTTCCTGTTAGTTACTGTTCTGGGATCAGTTCTGCTGAGTTTCCTTCTCTCTGGTCAAACTTCTTCTTCTTCTCTGGTATCTGAGCCACAGGTCGTGACCTCAGGTTCCTGCTGCTGGTTAGTTCAGGACCTGAGGGACCAGGTTCTACACGGCTCCACCTGCTGCTGGAGTTCACACTGAGCTCTGCAGGGTCGGCCAAAATTTTATTTCTCAGCAGTTCTGGTTCTTTAAAGACAAAGTAAAGCTTGTTCCTCCTCGAGTTGATAAACAACAGAGTCGATCGTTGTTAGAGGAATGAAGTGAGATTTAAATATCAAAGACGAATCCTGGGGAAACTTTAGTGCACAGAAACATCAGAGCGCATTAAAGATGTATGATGAAGATGAAGGCGCAGCAGGAGGCCGCATGCAAATGTCAAGACTGATGAGAGGCAGAGAGGACGAGATGGAGACGCTGCAGCAGGTGAACAAGGAGCAGGTGGAGGTTCAGGAGGACGGAGACCCAGAGGAGATGCTGACAGATACATAGAGTTTCATTTAGTCGTCATTGTGCAGTTTACAACGGAGTAAGTCTCGGAGAAGAGAAGAGAAGGAGAAGAAAGAGAAAGACTAAGAAAAGCAAAAATAATAGCTCACTTCAGTCATTTAACAGTCAGCTGACAGGTGAACGTCCAATCAGAGGAGGGGAAGTCTCTTTAACTGAGACACGAGGTCGTTTCCAGACACGAGTGTTACAACCAAAAACGTAATAACGGCCAATAACGTAATAATTTTGGCCATCTCTAATGTAATAAAGCCAATAGTGTAATAATGTGCCAATAAAGTAATAAAACTTTTGAGCCAATAACGTAATAACTTTTTTGCCGATAATGTAATAATGCATTACATTATTGGCTGGTTATTACGTTATTGGCCTGGTATTAAAAAAAAACCTTTCAAAATGTAATAACTGGTGCTGATAATGTAATGCCTTATTACATTATTGGCAAAAAGTTATTACGTTATTGGCTCAAAAGTTTTATTACATTATTGGCACATTATTACACTATTGGCTTTATTACATTTGAAATGGCCAAAAGTATTACGTTATTGGCAGTTATTACGTTATTGGCCGTTATTACGTTTTTGGTTGTAACACACGAGTCTCTGGATTCAAACACACTGAGACATTCATCGATTTTTCTGTCACAGATCTTGTTTTTCTTTTGCTGTGAGCCGGACACGCCCCCAAAAAGAAACAGTGAGCAGTTACAGGTATGGTTCCGGTCCTGGTTCTGGTTCTGGTTCTGGTTCTGGTTCCTGGTTCTGGTTCTGGTCCCAGTCCTGGTATTTGGCCACGTTACAACCGGGCTTTTGAACCCGTAAGTCACGACTTCAAGTCATGATTTATGACTTTGTAGCGTTCCAACCCATAACTCGTGTTCAGAAGTGTTCGGAAGTTACACCCGTAACTTCCGACCCGTGAACTCAAACCAGATCAAACTGGATGGAATGAGTTCACGGGTCGGAAAACATGAGTTAGGGGTTTCCTGGAACGCACTGTTCCTGCTTCTGCTTCTGGTTCCAATCCCAGTGCAGTCCCGGTTCTAGTCCCTGTTCAGGTACTGGGGACAGTTCTGGTTGTCCAATCCTAGTCCTATTCCCATTTCCTGGTCGCGGGTCTGGTTCGGGGTCTTGTTCCAGTACTGGTCCTAGTTCTGGCCCCATTCCCAATCCCAATCCCAATCCCGGTCCTTGTCCCTGTCCCAATCCCGGTCCTGGTCCTGTTGCAGCATCTGGACCCTGTCAGACTCCTAGTCACTTCCAGCTGACCCTGAGTCTCCAGGGGGCGGAGAGGAGCTGGACCTGAGGTCAGCTGCATTGTGGGTGAAGCTAGCTATAGCATTAACAGCTAGAATCCCCCGCCCATCTGTTGCAAAGAGCGCTGCATTGTGGGTAATGTAAATAAAAGATCTAGAGGACTTCTTCTGCTCTGTTGCATCTAATCTTAATAAAAACTCTTTGATGCAGCATCTGTTTTGTTTCGATGCAGCTGAACTCGGATCTGATCCGTTATTAAAACCTGTTTAGCGTCGGGTGCAGAGTGCAGACGACGTCTCACTCTGTTAAATATTCAGTTTAATGAGGTTTTTGTTTGTCGTGACCTCCGGCCGCGGCTGCTTGTGTGCAATATAAACACATTTCACGGGATAATGATGCAACCTAAAGTAAGTCAGGTACTAACGTTGAGTCGTCAACCATCACCTCCATCGCGCCCTCGCCCTCCTGCTTTATTTAATTAACGCCTCAGCAGTGTTTTTTTCTTTTTTAATTTGCGTCGACAAACAGAAACAAACAGAGAGGCTGAATCCTGACAGAGTGATGAAGGAAACGTCAATCCAGCTGTTAATGAAGGCTGAAGCTGGCAGGTGTTAATCTGTGAGGACTAACGACTTCTCTGTGCAGCTAATTACTGTCTGTCAGTTAATTATGAGTTTGGTCTGCTGTAGAATAAATGTTTATATGGAGCTGGGCTCTGTGTGGCCTCTCACTTAGATGCCTTAAAACCAAAAATTGATTTTTTTAAATGCTTAATGTATTGTTTGGGTTCTGCTACGAAGCTAATGCACGCCATAACTGAACGTTTTTCACCGTAAAATGACCCTGAAGTTCCTGCAGTGGAAACGTGCCTAATGAATGGAAGTTGAATACTGAGTGTGTTTGTGCTAAATGAGTGTCAGTCCTGTTACACGGTTTGGTTTAGCCTGCTTATTACCCAATGCATGCTGGGATACGCCCCCTCCTCCTCCTCCTCCTCTGTGCAGCGCGAGGCTCCAGAGGATAAAATAAAATAAAGCTGCACCGAGTGAAAGAAAATGACTGAAGGCTCCAAAGCTTTTTTACATTCATTCATTAAAGTGAAGAGCTTCTGTAAAAGCAGCGAAGGAGGTGAAGTAACAACGAATTAAAGTTTCTTTGAGGCAAAGTAAAAGAGAGAGTTTCGATTTTCAAAATCAAACATTCAGTCATCTCAGCCTCGGCGATAAGAGCCGACGGTAAAACCCATTTTTATGCAGGTGAACTTAAAACTGTGATGTCCTGTCATTGATTATTTGATCCACTAAAATAGTATAAGTGTTGTGTTCACGATCCACACAACACCGTAGGAAAACAAAAAGGTGAACAGTTATTCATTAGAGTGCTTGAACCACATTGGTCAGTTTTCATCTAGTTCCTGGTTCCAGACAGAAGAAGAAGAGTCTGACGTTTAGTCGAAGTGACAAACTCTCACGCTGGCAGGACGGTAACTGAATCGCTAACGTTAGCATTAGTAGCTTTACTTGTTTGTTCAGCGTCAAGCTTGTGTTTACCGCATCAGCAGCCGCGTCCAGAAGTAGAAACACAGACGTCTCTACCTCTTCTTTACTTCTGCTAAAGTTAGCATGCTAACTGGCTAGCCACATGGTCATTTTCCGATAGCGAGTCGCTGTGGCAACTTAAGTTAGCATGCTAACTGGCTAGCCACATGGTCATTTTCCGATAGCGAGTCGCTGTGGCAACTTAAGTTAGCATGCTAACTGGATAGCCACATGGTCATTTTCCGGTTATTTTTAGCATGCTAACTGGCCAAGCTCATTTTCCGATAGCGAGTCGCTGTGGCAACTTAAGTTAGCATGCTAACTGGCTAGCCACATGGTCATTTTCCGATAGCGAGTCGCTGTGGCAACTTAAGTTAGCATGCTAACTGGATAGCCACATGGTTATTTTCCGATAGCGAGTCGCTGTGGCAACTTAAGTTAGCATGCTAACTGGCTAGCCACATGGTCATTTTCCGATAGCGAGTCGCTGTGGCAACTTAAGTTAGCATGCTAACTGGCTAGCCACATGGTCATTTTCCAACTGGCCAAGCTCATTTTCCGATAGCGAGTCGCTGTGGCAACTTAAGTTAGCATGCTAACTGGCTAGCCACATGGTCATTTTCCGATAGCGAGTCGCTGCGGCAACTTAAGTTAGCATGCTAACTGGCCAAGCTCATTTTCCGATAGCGAGTCGCTGTGGCAACTTAAGTTAGCATGCTAACTGGCTAGCCACATGATCATTTTCCGATAGCGAGTCGCTAAGGCAACTTAAGTTAGCATGCTAACCGGCCAAGCTCATTTTCCGATAGCGAGTCGCTGTGGCAACTTAAGTTAGCATGCTAACTGGATAGCCACATGATCATTTTCCGATAGCGAGATGCTAAGGCAACTTAAGTTAGCATGCTAACCGGCCAAGCTCATTTTCCGATAGCGAGTCGCTGCGACCTCCGATCTGCCCTAGAGGACGTATCTATGCAACGATCACTGATCACCAAACACCGTCCATCATCAGAAGAAGACATTGTCCTCGTTTCTGTCTGGGTCACAGGCTGGTGGATCCTGTTTATACTCCAGGGAATTAAAAACAATTTATTTGAAGTAGTGATTAGACCTTCAGGTCCAAATGAACTCAGCAGCTCTCTCCCCGAGTTCCACCTGCAGTCTTATTAATTTAAATACGAAGCTGCAGCGAAATGAGAAAAATTCATTTGTTAAATGAGTCTCAAACACTCGACCTCGCGTGTCCTCACGTTAACAAAATACCTCCATTTATCCGCCTGTGGACGGGTCCAACTGGGACGGACCTGTAGCACTGAGGACAGGAGCTGGGAAAGAGACGCCGTGACCTCGGATAAAAGGAAGAGGACGGATGGAAAGAAGCCGTGCATCTGTGAAGTTTACAGTTGAGATGCAAACAGGATCAGAATCCCTGGTTTGTTCTGTTTATTCTCTGAGACTTGTCTTTATCGCAGGTGAATCTCTCTCGCTGTGCGTTGGTGTGATGTAAAGAGAACACGGCGGCCTTTTATTGTTGTGAACGGTCGACAGCAGCTGCAGGTCTGTAATTATGAAGAGACAAACATCTCACAGTCTGGAGCTGCAAGATAAAGACAAGAAATAAAACGTTTTAACAACTCAATAAAATAAACACTTTATCTTCACTGGTGGTATTTAAAGGTATAGTTCAACATTTTGGCAAATTGGCCCATCGCCATAACCCCTATAGTCATAGCAGTAGGTTCGTTATCTTTAATTGTCGGTGCAAGCTGTTTTTAGAACGGCGAAGCAGAGCCGTGAGCTGCTCGTTGCTGCTGCACGTTCACCTCTAAAACAACTCTGTGTGGTAACGTTGTGTTATTATCTCATAGCGTGGTGAATGTGCAGGTCACAACTTGTCCACCAGAGCGTTGGGGAGTTGTTGGATTGTGTATTTGATGGTCCTGGTCCCGGTTCTGGGTCTGATTCCGCCCCGGTTCTGGTTCTGGTCCCGGTTCCGATCCCGGTTTTGGTTCTGGTTCTGGTACCGGTTCCGGTCCCGGTTCTGGTCCCGGTTCCGGTCCCGGTTCTGGTTCCGGTCCCGGTTCTGGTTCCGGTCCCGGTTCTGGTCCAGGTTCTGGTACCGGTTCCGGTTCTGGTACCGATCCCGATTCTGGTACCGGTTCTGGTTCTGGTCCCGGTTCTGGTACCGGTTCTGGTTCTGGTCCCGGTTCCGGTACCGGTTCTGGTTCCGGTTCCGGTTCTGGTTCTGGTACCGGTCCCGGTTCTGGTCCTGGTTCCGGTTTCGGTCCCGGTTCTGGTACCGATTCGGGTTCCGGTTCCGGATCTGGTACGGGTCCCAGTTCTGGTACCGGTCCCGGTTCTGGTTCCGGTTCTGGTTCTGGTTCCAGTTCTGGTTCTGGTCCGGACTAGAACAGGGACTGGTACCAGAACCGGGACTGGTATCAGAACCAGAACCAGAACTGGAACCGGTACCAGAACCGGGACCAGAACCAGAACCGGGGCCGGAACTGGAACTGGTGTATTTGATGAGTTTGATGAGGGAAACCAAGAAATCCCATAATGAGCCTCCGTAGCGTAGCTCTGAGCAGCTCACGGCTCTGCTCCGCCGTTCTAAAAACAGCTTGCACCGACAATTAAAGCTAATGAACCTACTGCTATGACTACAGGGATTTAATTTGTATTTTACATCCTTGATGAACTCTTTTCACCTCATCATCTTCCTCCTCCTCCTCCTCTTCGACAGAATAACCCCAGAGTGTCAGATCATCGGGTAAAGGCTCAGTTCGTCAAACTGAGTCCAACTAATCGTAATAATGTAGAAATAACAACAGCACATCAGCCTCAACAGCTGCACGACGACAATTAATTAATGAGACGCTTCAGGCGCTAATCGGATATGACAGACATTAGGGGAGGTGTGTAGCTGTCGTCATGGTTACTGTGTTTTTGGATGAGGATGCACTGATGAGACGTTTGTCCTGATGTCGAGGACGAAACCCCCCCAGGAGGACGCAGCAGCTCGAGTAAAGAGAAGATCTCATCTGTTTACTCAAACTCAAACACAACATCTTCATCTTCATCAGAGTCCTCGGCGCTCGCTGCAGTGGGCGGAGCTTCAACAACAGCCGCCGTCTCCGGAGGCTGAGGAGCGTTGGAGCATTAAAATCTAATGTTCCTTTTTGGAGACGGAGGTTGTTGTTTTTTTTAGTGAACTTGGCTCCGAGATCAGTTTTGTGCTGCAGCTCAGTGAACTGTGTCTGATTCTGTCACTGAGCAGCAGATGAACACTCCTTACATCAGCCAGTTGGCTTTGGCTTTTGTTTTTTCTCCCCCAAATGAAATCAATGCACTGGACAATTCCCATGGATGCATTTCCAGGAGCTGTAAATCAGATGAAGGGATAATGTGTCCTGTTTACATGCAGCTCCGTCTCTAATCAGCAGCAGCAGCTCTGCAACACGATGAAGCTGCACCGAGCTCTTCGTCGCTTCGTACCGAACCAATCAGCTCGATTAATGAAAGATAAAGCGATCGCGTTGAATCATTTGTTATTATTATCATCAGTTATTCCACATGCAGCTCTGATGGAGATGAAATACCTTCAGTGTTCCTGTTGGAGACTAGTGGTCGCCGGGGGAACTGCAGGCAACGACCTGAACAATCTCATATAAAAACATCTGAAAGTTAATTTTAGATGTGAATAAGCTGTGACTGAGTCGTGCATGTCGTTTTTTTTTGGAGAGCAAACAAAGATCTGTGAACATTTGTCCTGTTTATCCAGAGATAAAGGTTCAGTTCAACAATGTGAAAACGTCTTCTGGCGCCGGACGCTGGTTTGTCACGACAGTTTATCTCTCAGACAGATCTCTGATCGGCCGTTTGTCTCCACAGTTCGTAACCAGGTCGCAGCTGGAACCACGATCAACCCGCTGTGAAGAGAGAAAACCATCTTGCCTTTAAAGGGATAGTTCAACATTTTGGCAAATTGTCCCATCACCATAACTGGCTAGTCACATGGTCATTTTCCTTTAATTGTCGGTGCAAGCTATTTTTAGAACGGCGGCAGAAGTTAGCATGAGCTGCTCAGGATAGCCACGGAGGCTCATTATGGGATTTCTTGGTTTCCCTCATCAAACTCATCAAATACACAATCCAACAACTCCACAACATTTTCTGGTGGACAAGTTGTGACCTGCACATTCACCACGCTATGAGATAATATGCACAACTGGCTTACCACATGGTCATTTTCCGAGAGGTTCTGGTACCGCAACTGGTCCAGGTTCTGCTAACTGGATCCGCCACTGGTCATTTTACCCGATTCTGGTACCTCATTCTGTTTCTGACTCAAACACAACATCTTAGTCTTCTGGTTCAGAGTCCTCTGGTACGGTTCTGGTTCTGCAGTTCTGGTACTGGTCCCGGTTCTGAACAATCTCCCGGTTCTGGTAAACATCTGAAAGTTAATTTTAGATCTGAATCCCAGTTCTGTGACTGAGGTCCCGTGTTCTGTTCATTCTGGTTATGGTCCGGACAAACAAAGACTGGTGAACATTTGTCCTCAGAATCCAGAATAAACTGGAACAGTTCAAGAATGTGAAAGAACTTCTGGCGAACCAGAACCAGAACTGGTTTGAACCGAGACCAGAACTGGAACCAGAACAGATCTCTGAACCAGAACCGTTTGACCAGAACAGTTCAAGAACCGGGACCAGAACTGGAACCAGAACCGGGACCAGAACTGGAACCAGAACCGGAACAAGAACCGGGACCAGAACTGGAACCGGGGCCGGAACCAGAGCCGGGACCAGGACCATGATGGAAATTAGCCTAGAGCTAAATCTGGCGTATTTACATTTTTACATTGTGTATTTGATGAGTTTGATGAGGGAAACCAAGAAATCCCATAATGAGTCTCCGTAGCGTAGCTCTGAGCAGCTCACGGCTCTGCTCCACCGTTCTAAAAATAGCTTGCACCGACAATTAAAGGTAACGAACCTACTGCTATGACTATAGGGATTATGGTGATGGGCCAGTTTGACTAAATGTTGAACTATCCCTTTAAGAGTTGAGTTGTGGTCCTGATGTTGCAGCTGGAGGAAACATCAGGAGGTGTCACCATCGTCCAGGGCCGAGGATTTATGGACAGAACCAAATAGACCTGCAGAGACCGACTCCCTCAGCTCCGCCCCATGTGAGATAAAAATAATACCAGCTTGAAAGAAAACAAAACAAAGCATCAGTGAGATGACATCATGATGACATCATGATGACATCATGATGACATCATGAACACTGAGACAGGTAATGAGTCGGAGCTGCAGAGGAAATGAAGACTTCCTGTCCACAGAGATCAGAGCAGCAACACAACCATCGTGTTCACCTGCTGCTTCACACTCACACAGCTGATCAGAGCTGACAGGGGAGTTCTGATGAAGCCCCCCCCCCTGGTTCCGGTTCTGGTTCCTTCCGATCCTCCTCCTCCTCCTCTTCACCGTCGTGTTGCTGTTCGTCTGCTCAGAAAAACAAACTCATGCAACAGAATGAAAAATATTATGTTGTTGTCGTGTTGCATCATCGTCTGTGAAGCTGCTTCCTCATTTATTTACTGTACACACTTCCTGACTGAGGAAGAGTAAAGGTACAAATATGCAGTGTGCAACAATGTCCATAACACAAATGCATTAAAAAAAAGTGTTTGCGAGTGTAAGGAGGTCAGTTTACGATTGTGCAACTTGAGTTGTGTATGTGTACAGTGTGTGAGTCTGCAGTAAGTTTACTAGTGTGTAACTAGTGCACAAGTAGCTATGCAAGTAAGTGTACAAGTGTGCAACAAAGTATGTAACTCTACACAAGTGTAAGTAAGTTAAAGGGATAGTTCAACATTTTGGCAAATTGGCCCATCACCATAACCCCTATAGTCATAGCAGTAGGTTCGTTACCTTTAATTGTAGGTGCAAGCTATTTTTAGTACGGGACGGAACAGAACTGCTCAGGGCTACGCTACGGAGGCTAAGGGCCGACCTTTGGACCAGGATTAAACTCACCTTAGAATTAAATCCCAAAACTCCACAGCGCTTTTTACAAGTTGTGCAAAGTCACAGCCAAATAAACAATAAATGAGAATGAGAACGAGGACCAGAACCATCAAATACACAATCCATTTTCCAGAGTTGTTTTACAGGGTAAACACAGAGACTGATGATGAAAAACTGTCCCTGAAGGCAACGTGCATCAGCGGTTTTGCATGAATTTACCTCGAAAACAGCTCCATTTCGTAACGTTCCGTCATTATCTCATAGCGTGGTGAATGTGCAGGTCACAACATGTCTACAAAAGCGTTGTGGAGTTGTTGGATTGTGTATTTGATGAGTTTAATGAAGGAAACCAAGAAATTCCCTTAGCCTCCATAGCGTAGCTCTGAGCAGCTCACGGCTCTGCTCCGCCGTACTAAAAATAGCTTGCACCTACAATTAAAGGTAACGAACCTACTGCTATGACTATAGGGGTTATGGTGATGGGCCAATTTGCCAAAATGTTGAACTATCCCTTTAACAAGTGTACAAATAAGTGTGTAAGTGCAGGTAAGTGTGCATGAGTGTAAGTGTGCGTCTCTAAGTGTAAATGTGTGTAACAGAAACGACTTCCTCTGATTGACGACGTCGGTTGAACTTCCTGTTAAATCGCTGCGACCTTTTCATTGACGGAATCAACAATCGGTTTTGACTCCAATCGATCCCAGATTGAATCCTGACGCCGTCCGCCTCTTCCCTCCGGCTGAACCATCGGAACGCCGCTCGCTGCTGCTGATTGGATCAATGTCTGACTCCAGGCTGAGGCGTCCATCACAGCTCAGTGACAGGAAGTTGTTTTCATTCACAAATAAACAGAGACAGAAGACATAAATAAAACAAAAAAAGATGTTATATAGTTTAATAAAACAGAACTTTATTCAGACTGGTCGGTTTATTGTAAAATATTTATTTATTTTTGTAAATGTGGTGATTTCTGTACGTACAGAGCTTCACTTTTCATTCAAACAAACTAATGCTACTGATGCAGCTGTTAGATTTCATCAATGAGACCAACATTTACCTCCTAGAAATACTTTACCCAGCCGCTGGGACAGTTGTTCATCACCAGTCTCTGTGTTTCCCTCTAAAACAACTCTGGAGTTGTTGGATTGTGTATTTGATGGTTCTGGTCCTCATTCTCATTCTCATTTATTGTTTATTTGCATATTAATGAACATAAAAAATGTAAATACGCCAGATTTAGCTCTAGGCTGATTTCCATCCTGGTCCTGGTCCCGGCTCTGGTTCCAGTTCTGGTCCCGGTTCTGGTCCCGGTTCTGGTTCCAGTTCTGGTCCCGGTTCTGGTTCCAGTTCTGGTCCCGGTTCTGGTCCCGGTTCTGGTCCCGGTTCTGGTCTCGGTTCTGGTTCCGGCCCCGGTTCCAGTTCCGGCTCCGGTTCTGGTTCCAGTTCTGGTCCCGGTTCTTGTTCCGGTTCTGGTCTCGGTTCTGGTTCCGGTTCTGGTCCCGGTTCTGGTACCGGTTCCAGTTCTGGTTCTGGTTCTGATACCAGTCCCGGTTCTGGTACCAGTCCCTGTTCTAGTCCGGACCAGAACCGGGACCGAAACCAGAAATACAGGGTACCGGAGACTGCTTGCAGAAAAACTGGGACCCTGAACAGATCCGGAACCGGAACCCGTTTTGCGGAATTTACCAGAACCGGAACCGAAACCAGAACCGGTACCAGAATCGGGATCGGTACCAGAACCGGGACCGGAACCAGAACCGGTACCGGTACCAGAACCGCTGATATCAGCGATGGTTTTCTCCCCCGGGATGAGGACGGAGGTCGGCCGGCCGAGCAGCTCTGCAGACCGGCTGCTGCTGCTGTGATGTCACGGTCGCTGCGGAGCGTCACTTCTCTGAAAAATATCGGAGCAAACTTCTAAACAGCCGTCGTTTGGATAAAATTGAGCGTAGCGTTAGTTCTGGCAGGCCATGACGTCAAGCTCTTAATCAGCATCATCACAGGTGCAGTCAGATCAGCTGATGGCTCAGCTGACTCCCCATGGCTGCTTCCTATTGGGGAACTGCATTCAGACTCCAGTCTATCCCAGATTGAATCTGACGCCGTCGTCACCTCCCTTGCTGCTGCTTCCTCTGCTGGCTTTTGACTTCAGGACGGGCTCCTTCATGCAGGAAGGATTTTCTTCCCGTGTTCAGTTGTTCATCAACAGTCTCTGTGTTTCCTTGCTAAAACAACTCTGGAGTTGCTGGATTGTCTCGGTTCTCCTGTCCATTCTCATTTATTGTTTATTTGTGCGGGACTTTGCGTATTAATGAACATAAAAAATGTCCAACGGAGGATTTAGCTCTAGGCTAATTTGGTCCAGGTCCTTCTCTCCGGCCCCAGTTCCAGTTCTGGCAGCCGGAGCTGGTTCCAGTTCTTCCATTGATTGAAGGTTCTGGCTGGTTCCGGGACTATGGCGTTCTGTTTGCCAGCGTTCTGGTTCCAGTTCTGGTTCTGGTTCTGATACAAGAACGGTTTGCTTCCATTCTTATTTGTTCTGGATTTGGACCTTCTGGTTCAATTATACAGAATCATATTTGGCATTGAATTATTCACTTCTTTTCTGGGGGTTTGATACCAGGGTTCTTTGTCTGTTTTCCTTTTTAAATGGGCTACATTTATTTCCAACTTAAATGGCTCCTGACATCTCTTGTTGCTAGAGGGTCAGGGATTTGCTGCGTGGTCATTTGGGGATCGGGGGGGAACCAGAACTGGGACCCTTTGCTATTTTGCCTGGCATAGAGCCTGATGCTCAAAACCAGAAGCCTCCATTGTAAATAGCCTTGATGAACCGTTCATGATGGTTTTCTCCCCGAAATGCAGGAAGGTGCTCTTCCTGCCTCAGGCTCTCCAGACCGGCTGCTGCTGGAAGATGTCAGGGTCCCAGAACAGTATCATACCGCCAAATAAAACTTATGCAAGTAAATAATATTTTGACATAGTGGTCCTGACAGAACTGGTCGTATATTTGGGATCTAGAATATTAAAACTTAATAAAGTTCCATAATAACAGGCTAGAGCGGGAAATAAAACAGCTTTTCACCTGTCGGCCTGCTGTATCCTGCAGACTGAATCCCACATTCAGTCTGCAGGATACAGTACATACTAACGCAGTCTGCAGTAGACAGTACGATTCCATCACTGTCTGCAGATCTATGCTCGTGTCTCCTCGTGTTTCCAGCCAGCGAGTCCGACCCTCCAGTGAGATCAGAGGAGTCCTGACTCCGTCTCTCAGCTGTCAGGAGACATTAAGGACCGACGCCTCCGTCTCCTCGGCTCCTCCGTCTCTGATCGACCTCATTAACGTCGGGAAGTGTGTCGGAGCCGACAGGTACGATCCAGGCGTCTGGGTTCACGCCCCGCGGCGCTGCGCCAATTAGCCTGTTAATTGTGAGTCGGTGTGAGTTAGCGGAGAGTCACACAACGAGAGGAGGAGGAAACCGACCGGCAGCTGGTTAACAGGAAATAACAGGCTTTTATTTTGACATCTTTACCTCGGCAGGTGGAGAGAGAACATCTGTGCTTCCAGACTGATGATTCAGATGAAACCGTTCCTGTCACAGTTTGTGAATAGGTTTAATAAAAACCACTGATGGAGGAACGTTAGAACCTCATCAGCTGCTCAGACCTCGAGCAGATTTAAAACCAATCAACGCTGACAAAATAAAACACAATAAAATGTGGTCAAAAGTTCACGGACGTGGTGTTGAACTGAGGAGCGATGGCTTCACGTGACAGGTCACATTTAACTTTAGTGCTAATTTAACTTTGCTTTTCTCAGTGAGGTAGTAGCTACAGATGTAACCCTTCACCTGTAGGCTTTGCCTTTCCCTAAACATTAGTGCGAGATCTTTGGAAAAAAGGGTCATGTTCATCGACGATAGTGAGCAGTGAGCTTGAAAAATAGTTAAATTTCTGCTCTCCATGATTCATTTCAGAGGATGTTTCTGTCTTTAATGTCCTGGAGGAATGACTGTTCATTAAAATGTTTCACATTTCTTTTAAGAGCTTGATTTTTTCACTTTAGTATTTCTATCACATTTATAAACTGTGCCCAATTAAAGGGATAGTTCACCCCAAATTCAAATTTCACTCATTATCTCCTCCATTCCTGCTCTGAGTTACGGGGGGTCTGCTTTTGTTTGTTTTTTGGTGTCCATTGACAACCATTATATGGACAAATCCTGTAAGTGCATGGGACCATTTTTGAAAATTGGCCCATTGCCATAATCGGTCAACCAGTGGGTTCGTTACTTTAAACTCTCACAGCTCTTAGTCGACATGAGGGGGAGGAGATGATGAGTGAAATTTGAATTTTGACTGATTAGTTTGTGGCTGCACTCGATTTTGTATTTGGTCACGAGTGTTGTAAGTGCATTAAAGGGATAGTTCAACATTTTTGAAAAAACTTGAACGCCCATTTTTGCATGAATTTCCCTCTAAAGGGGCGTTCACCAAACGCGATAGCAAACGCTAGGTTGTATCGCGCCGCTTGATCATTTTAATTATTCATGTCCATCGCGTCATTCGGTGCATTTAGCTATTTTCAATGCTGCCCTGTACTTGCTGTACAAGTCTCAGAAACGCCGGAAAACCACCCGCGGAGCTGCAGGCTATTTAGAGGGTGTATTTTTTTTGTTGTTTTTTTTTTTCATCAAACTCATCAAATAGCCTTACAAAATCCCTTCAAAAACAACCAAAAAGTGACGTTGTGGACAAGTTGTGATTGCTGCACAACCACCACGCCTGAAAAGTTCAATAACAACGATACGAAACGGAGCCGTTTTAGAGGTAAATACAGGGTAAACACAGAGACTGTTGATGAAAAACTGTCCCTGAAGGCAACGTGCATCAGAGGTTTTGCATGAATTTCCCTCTAAAACAACTCTGTGTGGTAACGTTGTGTTATTATCTCATAGCCTGGTGAATGTGCAGGTCACAACTTGTCCACCAGAGCGTTGTGGAGTTGTTGGATTGTGTATTTGATGAGTTTGATGAGGGAAACCAAGAAATCCCATAATGAGCCTCCGTAGCGTAGCTCTGAGCAGCTCACGGCTCTGCTCCGCCGTTCTAAAATAGCTTGCACCGACAATTAAAGGTAACGAACCTACTGCTATGACTATAGGGGTTATGGTGATGGGACAGTTTGACTAAATGTTGAACTATCCCTTTAAGCTTGCACCGACAATTAAAGGTAACGAACCTATACTGCTATAACTATAGTGATTACGGCAAAAATGTTGAACTATCCCTTTAACCTTTGTTTAGTAGTTCACCTGGTGGCGGGAGCCGTCGTGGTATCTGGTCCCGACCACAGTCCCAGGATTTGTTTCCTGATGTTGGTGTTCAGGTCCTCTTTTTGGTTTAAGATATTGCAATGAATAAGTGGAAGTATTTTGGTTAAGTGATTATCCATTGTCTTAAGGGAGGGGGCGTCACGGCTGATGGGGGCTCCTCCACAGCTGTAGATACGAGAGGATATAATATAATATATAATAATTGACAAAATGTCCAAACTACATACAAACTGTGATCATATAATAATTATAACATGAAACAGAACACATCTGGATTATTTCATAGTACTGAGCATGTTAAGCAGCAAATATCTGTAAATTATTCCATCTGACAGATTCATATTCATTAATTTGTTCCTGTCTTGCATATATTATATATTTGGCCACATGAGGCATTTGTGTAACATCTGTAAATTGCATCGTCTGACATTGGGCATGTGAATCGTTTAGGCAACATGTGTGATAATTAAGCATGTGAGGCGTTGAGGGAACATCTGTAAATTGTTCAATCTTTTTTTAAACTGTTGACGTGTGAGGCGTTTAGGGAACATCCGCAAATTGCTCTAACTAACATCTGGGACATGTGAGGCATTCAGGGAACATCTGCAAATTGTCCTGTCTGATAATTGAGCTTGTGAGGCGTTTAGGGAACATCTGTAAATTGCTTCAACTACACTGGGCCTGTGTTGCATTTAGGGAACATCTGCAAATTGCTTCAACTACACTGGGCCTGTGTTGCGTTTAGGGAACATCTGTAAACTGGTAAAAGAGCTGAACAAGATGTTGTGGTGCGTTCAATGGTCCTTCAGTCATATTCATCTGTGTTTGCAGACGCTCCTGGTGCCACCTGGGGATTTTCTTTTTCCAATCCAATATAATGGAAATCAACTGCTCAGTCTGAGTCCGTCCGACCCGCCGCCTCCCGCTCCTCCAGGACCAGGTCTAAGGGTTTAAAGCTGCAACAACACGTCTGTGAGTAAAGATGAACGACATCAAAAGAACAACACTGTTGATCAGAGGGAACGCGCTGATATCACCTCTCACTGGGGCTTTTATTTTGAAGGTCTTGGAGGCTCCTGAGCTGAGACCTTTGAGACTGGAGCTTTATTTTGAAGGGACATTTGAGATCACGATCGTGTGGTGGCCCTACGGTCCCGGTCCTGTCTGAGACTCCGCCTCCTGCTCGTTAGGATCAATTAGCTGCAGACTGTCATCGACCCTCAACCCCGTCATGATGTAACTTCAACACCAAACGTCTTCTTTTTCTTCTTCTCCGCGGCCCCGACTGGGGATTTAAACGCACCATCAGAGGTTTTGTGACATCACATGTCGTCAGCCGGTGCTTTTTGTTGAGGCGGATGTGTGAGTTCTTTTTTTTCTTTTTTTTTACCCACAGGAGAGTTATAACACAGCTCGATAAAAAAAAACCCCAAAAAACCAAAACAAACTCAGAAAGACTCGGAGACGATGAAGACGACAATTATTTGCTAAAGGGGGAAAATCAGAATCAACAAAACCAGACGAGAGGAATATGGAGATGAGAAACAACAACGATGCTCTGGAGCAGAGGGAAGAGATGAAAGGAAGTGAAGGAGGAGGAGGAGGAGGAGAAGATGAGCTCACAGACGGACTCTGGAAAAGGGGATTAAACTGCAGCGGTGGAGCTGCTCATGAATCTGGGTCACACAGGAAACACTGGACTCAGTCTGAGAGTGTGAAGCTGCAAACCTTCACACTCGTCTGGTTTGATTTTCACTCCGGTCTCCCTGAAGACGAGGACGTCCACATCCTGTCGTCTACCCAGCAGCGCCGCTCTCTTCTTCTTCTTCTTCTGCACAGCTTGAACCCAATTCTCAGTTTGTTTCACCCTCAGGAGGATTCATTCTCTGCTTCACATGATGTCATCGCTTTAACACAAACATCTACCTTTATTCTGAAGGAGCCATTATAGAAACATGTACTTTTATTCTGAAGGAGCCATTATAGAAACATGTACTTTTATTCTGAAGGAGCTATTATAGAAACATGTACTTTTATTCTGAAGGAGCCATTATAGAAACATGTGAAACACATACTTTTATTCTGAAGGAGCCATAATAGAAACATGGACTTTTATTCTGAAGGAGCTATTATAGAAACATATACTTTTATTCTGAAGGAGCTATTATAGAAACATGTACTTTTATTCTGAAGGAGCCATTATAGAAACATGTGCTTTTATTCTGAAGGAGCCATTATAGAAACATGTACTTTTATTCTGAAGGAGCCATTATAGAAACATGTGCTTTTATTCTGAAGGAGCCATTATAGAAACATGTACTTTTATTCTGAAGGAGCTATTATAGAAACATGTACTTTTATTCTGAAGGAGCTATTATAGAAACATGCACTTTTATTCTGAAGGAGCTACTATAGAAACATGTACTTTTATTCTGAAGGAGCTATTATAGAAACATGTACTTTTATTCTGAAGGAGCCATTATAGAAACATGTACTTTTATTCTGAAGGAGCCATTATAGAAACATGTGCTTTTATTCTGAAGGAGCCATTATAGAAACATGTACTTTTATTCTGAAGGAGCCATTATAGAAACATCTACCTTTATTCTGAAGGAGCCATTATAGAAACATGTACTTTTATTCTGAAGGAGCCATTATAGAAACATCTACCTTTATTCTGAAGGAGCCATTATAGAAACATGTACTTTTATTCTGAAGGAGCTATTATAGAAACATGTGCTTTTATTCTGAAGGAGCTATTATAGAAACATGTGCTTTTATTCTGAAGGAGCCATTATAGAAACATTTATTCTGAAGGAGCTATTATAGAAACATGTACTTTTATTCTGAATGAGCCATTATAGAAACATGTACTTTTATTCTGAAGGAGCCATTATAGAAACATGTACTTTTATTCTGAAGGAGCCATTATAGAAACATGTACTTTTATTCTGAAGGAGCCATTATAGAAACATCTACCTTTATTCTGAAGGAGCCATTATAGAAACATGTACTTTTATTCTGAAGGAGCGATTATAGAAACATGTACTTTTATTCTGAAGGAGCCATTATAGAAACATGTGCTTTTATTCTGAAGGAGCCATTATAGAAACATGTGCTTTTATTCTGAAGGAGCCATTATAGAAACATGTACTTTTATTCTGAAGGAGCCATTATAGAAACATGGACTTTTATTCTGAAGGAGCTATTATAGAAACATGTACTTTTATTCTGAAGGAGCCATTATAGAAACATGTACTTTTATTCTGAAGGAGCCATTATAGAAACATGTGCTTTTATTCTGAAGGAGCTCTTATAGAACATGGACTTTTATTCTGAAGGAGCCATTATAGAAACATGTACTTTTATTCTGAAGGAGCCATTATAGAAACATGTACTTTTATTCTGAAGGAGCCATTATAGAAACATGTACTTTTATTCTGAAGGAGCCATTATAGAAACATGGACTTTTATTCTGAAGGAGCCATTATAGAAACATGTACTTTTATTCTGAAGGAGCTATTATAGAAACATATACTTTTATTCTGAAGGAGTCATTATAGAAACATGTACTTTTATTCTGAAGGAGCCATTATAGAAACACGTACTTTTATTCTGAAGGAGCTATTATAGAAACATATACTTTTATTCTGAAGGAGTCATTATAGAAACATATACTTTTATTCTGGAGGAGCCATTATAGAAACATGTACTTTTATTCTGAAGGAGCCATTATAGAAACACGTACTTTTATTCTGAAGGAGCTATTATAGAAACATGTACTTTTATTCTGGAGGAGCCATTATAGAAACATATACTTTTTTTCTGAAGGAGCCATTATAGAAACATGTACTTTTATTCTGAAGGAGCTATTATAGAAACATGTACTTTTATTCTGAAGGAGTCATTATAGAAACATGTACTTTTATTCTGAAGGAGCCATTATAGAAACATGGACTTTTATTCTGAAGGAGCCATTATAGAAACATGTACTTTTATTCTGAAGGAGCCATTATAGAAACATGTGCTTTTATTCTGAAGGAGCCATTATAGAAACATGTGCTTTTATTCTGAAGGAGCCATTATAGAAACATGTGCTTTTATTCTGAAGGAGCTATTATAGAAACATGTGCTTTTATTCTGAAGGAGCTCTACTCTGGTTCGTCTCAGTCTGAAGTGAAGTCCATCCGTCATTGAGCCGATGGACCCCCCACCTGGAGCACCTGTCCTCTGTCCTCTGTCCTCTCAGTCCATCATCACCATCATCATCATTACCGTATCCTTGAGACCTTGGTTGCCATGGCAACTGCCACTGGAGGAATATATGGGATAGTCAGCCTTCACTCAGAGACAGCGGGGCTCTTAAAAGTCTTCTGAGGTGAATCTAACCAACACACCTGAGAGTTTCAATGATACGTATTTCACAGCTCTGCTTCTTGTGAACCCCTGTGGCCCGGTGTGTGTGTCTGTGTGTGTGAGTGTGTGTGAGTGTGTGTGAGTGTGTCTGTGTGTGTGAGTGTGTGTGTGTGCGTGCGTCTTAATCTCTTGCAGCGATGTGAAGCCAAACTCCCTGCGTGGACGACAGAAAAGTGAGAATCTGTCTCATCCTCCTCCTTCCTGCATCGGGCCGACCGAGGCTGAGAGAGATGCATTGTGGGAGTTTGTCTCATGCAGCTCTGACAAGTTGTGAAAAATGTGCGTGCGAGGCCCTGAAGGCGCCGCTGCTGTAAGAGACTCTGAGGTCAAAGGTCAAGCAGTCGCCTCAGTAAATGAAATGATTAGACTGGACACTATAATTTACATACGTCCCTTAAACGCCTCTTGGGTCCAGGCGACATCATCCAGATGTTCCCAGGCAGCCTGTCAGTAAACATTACAGTCGACTGACGCCCCCCGAACGCCTCACGCGCTTGTGTTGCGGCGGCGTTTGACCCGGGTGACACTGAACGCCTCCTGATCCGAGCTCAGCTGTGATTGGTCCTCGGAGGACGCACGCCGTTTGTGTGTGTGTCGGCGCTCCTTCCTCGACAGCTGTGGCTCCAGATGTGACACCAGAGACTCACGACATCAGCACTTCACGTAAATGTTGCTAAACCAAGTGCATCGTGGGTAAAAAAAAAAAAAGCATCCTCGCTGGACGGCTTCCAATCATGTAGGTGATGAGGTCATCGTTTGTTTCAGCGTCGGAGCTGAAACTGAACATGACACACGAGCAGAAATGAATATTATTTATTAAAATACCCGTCGCAAATAAACTGGGGTTTGATTTATGATGGAAATAAATCATCGTCTGACATCACACACACACACACACACACACACACACACACACACACACGCACACACACACCATACACCTCCGTCTCCTCTCACATTTCCCAGGAGTCCTGAGGATACGATGCGCTTCAATAAACCGCTGCTTCCTGTTCCTGGAAACGCTCCGTCACCTAAATCTTTCCCCTCAGGTGAAATCCATCTCCTTCTCACTGCGGCCTCCGGTCGCTGAGCTCCGACCACGCCGACCTCCTGTTCACCGCTGCTGCATCATTAGAACCAAGGGGGCAGTTGTCGGACTGAGAAGTGAAGCCAGGTGAAACTCACGTCCACGTGCAATCCCCTCTTCTTCCTGTAGGGGCAGGATGTCTCCATAGACCCCCATGTTAAAATCGCCGACTTTACATCCTCCAAAAACATGATCAAAGCCTGGTGTCAGGACGTTTTTTGGTCTCAATCGATAGTTTCTACCCCGGCACACACTCTGAGGGGGGTGAATTTTTTTTTAACGCTACCGTTTTGCTGTTATTACGATAAGATTCTGGCCAATCAGGGCGCGGAAACATTCAGCTACAGGTCTGGAGCAGCACAGAGACAGGCTGCTTCTAGGCCAGTGGGCGGGTTCTCGGCCGGCCAATCCCAACATGGTGCCGTTCAAACCGCCACACAAACGACTCCACAAAACCAATGGGTGA
Source organism: Decapterus maruadsi (assembly GCA_030347415.2). Classification (NCBI taxonomy): domain Eukaryota; kingdom Metazoa; phylum Chordata; class Actinopteri; order Carangiformes; family Carangidae; genus Decapterus; species Decapterus maruadsi. Next base: position 30,316,371 of record CM064893.1, read on the forward strand.
CGTCACGGATGCTACGCAGCGACAGCAGCCACAGCAGCTCTCTGGGCCACCGTAGAACAGACAGGAAGTAGCGGACGGTGCAGACGACAGAGACGTTCTATATTGTAGAGACGGAGCCGATCAGACGGTCAACCTGCGTCGTCGCCCCGGGGGAGAAAACGAGCCGTTTAACTAACCTGCAGGTTTTTAGAGGTTTACCACCGACTGGTTCAATTATTTAAGGAGATAAATGTTGGTTAGTTAAATTAGTCCTGTTACAACATGTAAAAGTGGTTTGAACGGCTAAATAACGAGGAGTGAGCAAGTCTTTCATTGTTTTTCAGCGCTGGCACCTGGTTTGTTGTTGTTTGTCCTGGTTGTTTTTGTTTTATCTCTGGTTTGGATCGTTGCAGCTTTAATGTGAAACACTGCAGACAGATGGTAGAACAAGCAGCTCCTGCAGCCTGAACAGAGGAGGCTGTTCTTTAATTACAACACAGCAGCTTGTTGAAGTTGTGTAGTGTTGCTGATGCTGTTGCATGAAGTGAGCGTGAGCGGTTGGAACTCCAACTTCAATAAATGGGGACGATCGAAGCTTCTTATTGGCTGTCTGTTTGCTTTAATACATAATGTCAAAATACAATAACATGTAATTGCACCTGTTATTTATTTCACAATGATAACATTTGAGTTTTGACCACAAATGAAATCTGGTCTCAGGGCCACCAGGTCACATGATGGACAAACTCTGCCCCCGGTGGTGGATCAGGTGAACTACACTCTGCCCCCGGTGGTGGATCAGGTGAACTACACTCTGCCCCCGGTGGTGGATCAGGTGAACTACACTCTGCCCCCGGTGGTGGATCAGGTGAACTACACTCAGCCCCCGGTGGTGGATCAGGTGAACTACACTCTGCCCCCGGTGGTGGATCAGGTGAACTACACTCAGCCCCCGGTGGTGGATCAGGTGAACTACACTCTGCCCCCGGTGGTGGATCAGGTGAACTACACTCTGCCCCCGGTGGTGGATCAGGTGAACTACACTCTGCCCCCGGTGGTGGATCCCCAGCCCCCGGTGGTGGATCAGGTGAACTACACTCAGCCCCCGGTGGTGGATCAGGTGAACTACACTCAGCCCCCGGTGGTGGATCAGGTGAACTACACTCAGCCCCCGGTGGTGGATCAGGTGAACTACACTCAGCCCCCGGTGGTGGATCAGGTGAACTACACTCAGCCCCCGGTGGTGGATCAGGTGAACTACACTCAGCCCCCGGTGGTGGATCAGGTGAACTACACTATCACTGGTGGATCAGGTGAACTACACTCTGCCCCCGGTGGTGGATCAGGTGAACTACACTCTGCCCCCGGTGGTGGATCAGGTGAACTACACTCTGCCCCCGGTGGTGGATCAGGTGAACTACACTCAGCCCCCGGTGGTGGATCAGGTGAACTACACTCAGCCCCCGGTGGTGGATCAGGTGAACTACACTCAGCCCAGGTTTTAAACTTTTTATTTGATGTTACAGTTTTGTTGCTGGACCACAGCAGAGCTCGTTAAACACTGTAGGAGGAAATAACAGCGTCCGTTATCTGGCTTTTATTGTGAAGAAACACATAAAACTGAGATAAGAGTTGTTACTTTGACGATAATACCCCCCCCCCCCCTCGGCTGAGTGTGTTTCAACTGATGGATCCTCACCACCTCAACACACACACACACACACACATCAGCTGGAAGACTATGATCAGAGTTGACAGTTTAATTTAGCCGCCGCCGCAGCGCCGCCGTGTTTACAGCGTTTTCTGTTTCACTCTTTTCATCGCCCTGATGAAAAAAAACCAAACTAAATAAGCAGGAACGCCGGGAGACGAATGGAGTCGTGAAGCCAGGTTCTGTTACAGTAATAACACAACGCTGCTGCTGTCAGACGCTCACAACAGTTTGTCGAAGACGCTTTAACAAGATAAAGGAGCTGAATGACACCGACGCTGAGGGGGAAAACAGGAAGTGCACCGTTACCGTGGAGGCACTTCATTAGCATTACACAACACTTTCCGATCCCTGTGTTTGTTTCCGAGTTTAATTTTGACAATTAGTCTCAATTTCAGTCTCAGCTACGGTGGCCTGGAGGGCTCAACTCACTGTGACTCAAGAAAACACCTAACGATACAAAAACACAAGTGTTTCTGGGGACACAAAAAAGTGACGCACCAAGCTAAACACTAATGCTAAGCTAACAGTAGCCTACATGTACATTATAATAAACATAACATAACATACATCTAAAGAAGAAGAAGACTGGTCCCTCGCTTTATCGCGTCCCCAGAAACACTTCCTGTTGTGATGAAGTTGACGAAGTTGTTCCCTTCAAGGCCACCGTTGTGACCACTTCCTGTTTACAGTATCTCCATGGACGTAGAGAGTTAATTGGATCAATTTAACCCTGAAGGAAACTTAAAAACCAGGAGGATTCTGGGAAACGTTCTGACGCATTTGGTTGTGAGTTGATGGAAAAAATGAAACCTGAACCTTCTGCAGTTTAACGAAGAAGACGATGTTCACTATGACTCTGTGTTGATCTGCTGATGCTGTTCACCAGGACTCAGCCAACAGGGACTGACGTTGTTGGTTTTCGATGCCGCTCACGACTTTTCCTCACATCCCACAATCCCTCTCTTCATCCTCTGCAGAGCCGTCCATCTCAGACCAACCGTCTGAGGCTGTTTGACCTCTCGACCTCTGAAGGAGGGAGAATCTCCACTCCTGCCACCTCATCTCTTTTACAGAAGAGTTTCCCTCTTTGGCGTCTTACTGTAAATCTCTGGTGGTTGCAGACGCGGCCGTAGAGCTGGATGATAACAACACCGTTACATAACACGTTGCCTGAGGAACCACTGCTGCTCTCCCATCAGGAGGTGTGAATCTTTATCTTAATGTTTATGCACAATAGCCAATAGGATGTTAAAGGGATAGTTCACCCAAAATTCGAATTTCACTCATGTCGACTAAGGGCTGGGACAACACATCTCTCCTGCAGGCGTTGTCCACTTTTCTAGTATAAGAATCTGAACCTTGCTGTGGCGTCACGCACTAACGTTGTGTTGACGACTCTTCTGTTCTCCTCCATTGAGCCTAATAAACTTCTAGCAAATCATTTTTGTGAGTGTTTTTTTTTTATAAAGAATGAGACGTTTGCTGGTCAACCAGTGACTGTGAGATTATTTATTTATTTATTTATTTATTTATTTATATAATGTTGTACAATAAGTTTTCACACCTTGGTTCCAAAAACTGTGACCAAATAACACTTTAATACACACTTTAAAACACATCACATACATCACGTTTTAAAATTTGAAAATCTTACATTTCATATTTTTTCATTGACAACTTGACAATTATAATATTTAATAAGTATTATATTATTGTTTTTGAGTAAATATTAAACCATCCAAGTTATATTCATAATGATACAAACATCTGGCAGATAATTAGGGTTGCAAAAATTATGGGAATTTTCAAAGTTGGAAAATTTCCATGGGAATTAATGGGAATATATGGGAATAAACGGGAATGAATCCAAAATTTACAAAACTGAAGGTTGACCCTTAACCATGAATACAAGAATTAAAACTTGATAAATAAATCTGCTGAAATGTTTTTTAATTGTATTACTTTGAATGGATGTCTGCTTTTGACCAAACAAAATATTAACATTTATGTTTGGATATGATAGTTTGTTCAAATTACCCCTAATTTCCAGTAAATTCCCATAAATTTCCAATAATTCCCATTATTCCAAGAAATTCCCATAATTCCTATGGAAAGTTTCTGGAAATTGTCCAACCCTTTGCAACACTACAGATAATTAATATGATCAATAATCTTTGATAGACATCTTTGTACATGCTGATATTTTCCACATCCATAATATAATCCACATGTTAAATTAAGTTTCATCAAACAAAATAATTTGATCCAAATGTAGAAAATTAAAACAAAGAAAGAATTTTTTTTTTCACAACTTCATTGTATTGAAACAAACAAAACAAGAGAAAACCCAAGAAAACCCATCAGTGTCTGTATCAGAGCAGACAAACCTACACATAGAGTCGACTGCAGCATCACGATGAATCTCACTAAACACTCCTGTTTACTGGAGCTCACACAACTCAGCTGAACCTACATAAACCCTGAAACCAGGATGTAGAGGCTGAGTGAAGGTGGTCTGGACTCTGTGGAGGAGAGTCATGGATTCAGAGACGCTGTAGAAAGACAGAGTTCCTGCCCTGTGATCCAGGTACACTCCTATTCTGGAGGACTGAGGGCCTGAGATGGAGGTAACCTTACTGTTATGTCTGAATTTGTAACCACCACTGTAGCAGCGTAATGACCAGGATTTGTCATTGTGTCCAAATCCACATTCAGACCCTGAGCCTGTTCTCTGGATGTTCTTGTAGACAACTGCTATATAAACGTTACCACTCAACTTCACCTCCCAGTAACAACGTCCTGTCAGACCCTCTGTGCTCAGGACCTGGTACCATCCAGTGAATCTTTCTGGATGACTTGGATATGACTGGTCCTTACTCATCAAAGTTACCTTTCTGTTCCTGTCACTCAATGACAAACGTGTGTTTGCTGTGTTTGAATCTAACATTATTTGTTTTGAAAATCTCCAGAACTCAGCTCTGGTCTGAGGTTCTCTCTGCAGCAGTAAAACTTCTACTTGAGTCATTGTCCATGAGACCTTTGACCCCTCCTCATTGAGAACAGCCTGCAGTTTCTCTCTGGCCTCTGACACTGCTGCTGTCACTTCCTTAAAATACGTCTTTGATTGTTGCTTGACGGTGGGTAACATCGTTGCTTCCCCCAGACGTGACAGAGAGGGGTAGTTGTTGAGGAAATGGAGGTGGTCCTCTGTGATTGACAGCTGCTCCAGACCAGAGTCTTTCCTCCTCAGCTCAGTGATCTCCTGCTGCAGCTTCTCCTCCAGCTCTTTGACTCGACTCACTTCAGTTTCCTGTTGAGATCTGATCTGCTGCTTCACCTCAGACCTTCTCTTCTCAATGAGTTGGATCAAGTGGGTGAAGGTCTTGTCACTGTTACTAACAGCTTCATCAGCAGAGAGGTTGATGGCCTCCGCCTCCTGTTGAAGCACCTTCACATCTTTCTCTCTGTCCTGGATTCTCTGTTGGATCTTTTGACAACTCAGCCCGAGCTCCTTCTGTTTCTCAGCCCTTTCTGCTACAGCTGAGACTGTGTCGTGGCCTTTGTGTTCATCCATGTAGCAGAGAATACAGATACACTGCTGATCAGTGCGGCAGAAGATCTTCATCACCTCGTTATGCCGAGGGCAGATGTTCTCCAGAAGTTTAGAAGAGGCTTCGACCAGCGTGTGTTTCTTCAGTAGAGCTACGTCGTAGTGAGGCTGAAGGTGCTGCTCACAGTAAGAGGCTGTACACACCAGACAGGACTTGACGGCTTTCAGCTTCCTCCCAGTGCAGTAGTCACAGGCCACGTCTCCAGGTCCAGCGTAGGAGTGATCAGCTGGAGCAGCTTTAAGTCCTACCTTCTCCAGTTCCTCCAGGTCTGGCCTCGGTGTGAAGCTGCGTCTGCACTGAGGGCAGCTGCATGTCTTCTCATCATCTTCACCCCAGTGGTTTTTAATACAGCTCATACAGTAGCTGTGTCCACAGGGAATAGTCACCGGCTCCTTTAGGAGATCCAGACAGATCAAACAGCTCAGTTTGTCTTCATCCAGCTGAATTTTTCGCTTCGGCATTTCTGCTCTACGACCGTCGTCAGAGTCAATGAGTTTCACTCTGGATGACCGAGTTGTTCTCTGAGCCACACCAGCTCTGACACGTCACCTGTCTCCAGTTATGAGGTTCAAGGTTCATTTATTGACCCACATGAAAACAATATAATGTGTTACTCCAGTCAAAGTAGCGCAATAAAGTGATGGTAAAAACAGGAACAGTGAGTTAGAATATCGTCTCTACACATGGAGCCTGTGTAACTGTCATGAAGCAGCTGGTGATTGACTCAAACTCAGGGATCAGACAGGAAACCAAGTCAAAGTTCAAAATCAAAGTTTTAAATGAAACCTGAGCTCAGTCATGTGACGCCAGTAAATAGAAGTAAATAAAACAGGTGAGGAGCAGCAAACAGGAAATTGGCACAGGAGACGGTTGTGGCCAAACTGGAACAGGAGATGGTTGTAGCCCAACTGGAACAGGAGGTGGTTGCGTCCCAACCGGAACAGGAGGTGGTTGCGTCCCAGCTGGAACAGGAGACGGTTGCGTCCCAATTGGAACAGGAGGTGGTTGTGGCCAAACTGGAACAGGAGACGGTTGCGTCCCAATTGGAACAGGAGGTGGTTGTGGCCAAACTGGAACAGGAGGTGGTTGCGGCCCAACTGGAACAGGAGGTGGTTGTGTCCCAATCAGAACAGGAGGTGGTTGCGTCCCAATTGGAACAGGAGGTGGTTGCGTCCCAATCGGAACAGGAGGTGGTTGCAGCCCAACTGGAACAGGAGACGGTTGCAGCCCAACTGGAACAGGAGGTGTTTGTGGCCAAACTGGAACAGGAGGTGGTTGTGGCCAAACTGGAACAGGAGACGGTTGCGTCCCAATTGGAACAGGTGGTGGTTGCGGCCCAACTGGAACAGGAGATGGTTGCGTCCCAATCGGAACAGGAGGTGGTTGCGTCCCAATTGGAACAGGAGGTGGATGCGTCCCAATCGGAACAGGAGGTGGTTGCAGCCCAACTGGAACAGGAGGTGGTTGCAGCCCAACTGGAACAGGAGACGGTTGCAGCCCAACTGGAACAGGAGACGGTTGCAGCCCAACTGGAACAGGAGGTGGTTGCGTCCCAATCGGAACAGGAGGTGGTTGCAGCCCAACTGGAACAGGAGGTGGTTGTGGCCAAACTGGAACAGAAGGTGGTTGCGGCCCAACTGGAACAGGAGGTGGTTGCGGCCCAACTGGAACAGGAAGTGGTTGCGGCCCAACTGGAACAGGAGGTGGTTGCGGCCCAACTGGAACAGGAAGTGGTTGCGGCCCAACTGGAACAGGAGGTGGTTGCAGCCCAACTGGAACAGGAGGTGGTTGTGGCCAAACTGGAACAGGAGGTGGTTGTGGCCAAACTGGAACAGGAGACGGTTGCGTCCCAATTGGAACAGGAGGTGGTTGTGGCCAAACTGGAACAGGAGACGGTTGCGTCCCAATTGAAACAGGTGGTGGTTGCGGCCCAACTGGAACAGGAGATGGTTGCGTCCCAATTGGAACAGGAGGTGGTTGCGTCCCAATTGGAACAGGAGGTGGTTGCGTCCCAATCGGAACAGGAGGTGGTTGCAGCCCAACTGGAACAGGAGACGGTTGCGTCCCAGCTGGAACAGGAGACGGTTGCGTCCCAATTGGAACAGGAGGTGGTTGTGGCCAAACTGGAACAGGAGACGGTTGCGTCCCAATTGGAACAGGAGGTGGTTGTGGCCAAACTGGAACAGGAGACGGTTGCGTCCCAATTGGAACAGGAGATGGTTGCGTCCCAATCGGAACAGGAGGTGGTTGCGTCCCAATTGGAACAGGAGGTGGTTGCGTCCCAATCGGAACAGGAGGTGGTTGCAGCCCAACTGGAACAGGAGACGGTTGCAGCCCAACTGGAACAGGAGGTGTTTGTGGCCAAACTGGAACAGGAGGTGGTTGTGGCCAAATTGGAACAGGAGACGGTTGCGTCCCAATTGGAACAGGTGGAGGTTGCGGCCCAACTGGAACAGGAGATGGTTGCGTCCCAATCGGAACAGGAGGTGGTTGCGTCCCAATTGGAACAGGAGGTGGATGCGTCCCAATCGGAACAGGAGGTGGTTGCAGCCCAACTGGAACAGGAGACGGTTGCAGCCCAACTGGAACAGGAGACGGTTGCAGCCCAACTGGAACAGGAGACGGTTGTGGCCAAACTGGAACAGGAGATGGTTGCGTCCCAACCGGAACAGGAGGTGGTTGCGTCCCAACTGGAACAGGAGGTGGTTGTGGCCAAACTGGAACAGGAGACGGTTGCGTCCCAATTGGAACAGGAGATGGTTGCGTCCCAATCGGAACAGGAGGTGGTTGCGTCCCAATTGGAACAGGAGGTGGTTGCGTCCCAATCGGAACAGGAGGTGGTTGCAGCCCAACTGGAACAGGAGACGGTTGCAGCCCAACTGGAACAGGAGGTGTTTGTGGCCAAACTGGAACAGGAGGTGGTTGTGGCCAAACTGGAACAGGAGACGGTTGCGTCCCAATTGGAACAGGAGGTGGTTGTGGCCAAACTGGAACAGGAGACGGTTGCGTCCCAATTGAAACTGGTGGTGGTTGCGGCCCAACTGGAACAGGAGATGGTTGCGTCCCAATTGGAACAGGAGGTGGTTGCGTCCCAATTGGAACAGGAGGTGGTTGCGTCCCAATCGGAACAGGAGGTGGTTGCAGCCCAACTGGAACAGGAGACGGTTGCAGCCCAACTGGAACAGGAGACGGTTGCAGCTCAACTGGAACAGGAGACGGTTGTGGCCAAACTGGAACAGGAGATGGTTGTGGCCAAACTGGAACAGGAGATGGTTGCGTCCCAATCGGATCATTTTTGTGAGTGTTTTTTTTTTTTTTATAAAGAATGAGACGTTTGCTGTTCAAACGGTGACTGTGAGATTATTTATTTATTTATGTAATGTTGTACAATAAGTTTTCACACCTTGGTTCCAAAAACTGTGACCAAACAACACTTTAATACACACTTTAAAACATCACATTTTAAAATTTGAAAATCTTACATTTAATATTTAATAAGTATTATATTATTATATTATTGTTTTTGAGTAAATATTAAACCATCCAAGTTATATTCATAATGATACAAACATCTGGCAGATAATTAGGGTTGCAAAAATTATGGGAATTTTCAAAGTTGGAAACTTTCCATGGGAATAAACGGGAATGAATCCAAAATGTACAAAATTGAAAGTTGATATATTATATTATGCTATTTTTCATCTATTTCATATGGTTCTAAGTTGTCCAACCATATTGTATTCATATTGTCCTCAAATCAATCTACAGCTCTAGATCTCAGTAGTCTAAAAGTGTCTCTCCAGAGCTCTCCTGAGAACGAGCTGTTTCTGTGTCTGCACCTTGAAATGCAAATGATTATGTGTAAACCACGTCCACTCCACAGCTGTCACGGGGAGAGGATGTGGTTTTCACTACAGGTACATGTGCCAATGTTGACATTGAGACAGCAGGGGTCGGGTATTGATTTCCATGGTGAGGCTCCTACAGCCATCAAACTGTCAAATAAAAAAACAAGTGAAACTGAGGAGCAACACAAACTGTAGCTACACTGTTATGGACTGATGAGAAGTTACCGGAGAATATTGAGGTGGTTTTGCGCCGGGAGAGGAGACTCAGTCTCACCGGGCGGAGCTCACGTTTTTCCAGACTTGCCCAGGGGGAGGATAAGGAAGTACCGGGAGGTGGAGTTACTCGAGTTCAACACATCCTGACGTCAAGTCTGCAGCACTTTCAATTCGCTCGTTTGGAGACATGATCTCAAAAAAGTCTAACAATCAATTAAGGGAGTAAACAGACTTTTTTCACCTTCGGGCGTTAAAGAAAGGCCCCGGGAACACATAGGACCACTACAAAACCTCTAGAAAGTGGATTTTGCATAATAGGACCCCTTTAAAACTTTTTTTAAAAAGTATATTTTTTTGGCTTGTCATGCCTTTATTTGATCAGACAGTGGAGAGTGTGACAGGAAACGGGAGGCAGAGCGGTCAGGGGTGACATGCAGTATAGGGCCGTCCGACACAGGACTCGAATCGGGGCCACCTGCAGCAAGGACTATAGCCTCTACACATGGGGCGGGTGCTCTACCAACCGAGCTAAACACCGCCCCAAGAATTAAAACTTGATAAAGCCATACTCACAAATAAATCTGCTGAAATGTTTTAATTGTATTATTTTGGATGGATGTCTGCTTTTGACAAAACAAAATATTAACATTTATGTATCAGAGCAGACAAACTTACACATAGCCTACAGTCGACTGCAGCATCATGATGAATCTCACTAAACACTCCTGTTTACCTGAGCTCACACAGCTCAGCTGAACCTGAATAAACCCCGAGTCCAGGATGTAGAGGCTGAGTGAAGGTGGTCTGGACTCTGTGGAGGAGAGTCATGGTTTCAGTGACGCTGTAGAAAGACAGAGTACCTGCCCTGTGATCCAGGTACACTCCTACTCTGGAGGACTGAGGACCTCTGACGGAGGTCTTATTGCTGTTATGTATGAATTCATAACCACCACTGGAGGAGTATAATGCCCAGGATTTGTCATTGTGTCCAAATCCAGATTCAGTCCCTATCCCTGTTCTCTTGATGCTCTTGTAGGAAAATGCTACAGAAACGTCACCACTCCACTTCACCTCCCAGTAACAACGTCCTGTCAGACCCTCGGTGCTCAGGACCTGCCAAACCACAGTGAATCTGTCTGGATGACTTGGATATGACTGGTACTGACTCATCCTATTTACTTTTCTGTTCCTGTCACTCAATGACAAACATGTGTGTGCTGTGTTTGAATCCAAAATGAATTGTTTTGAAAATCTCCAGAACTCAGCTCTGGTCTGAGGTTCTCTCTGCAGCAGTAGAACTTCTACTTGAGTCATTGTCCATGAGACCTTTGACCCCTCCTCATTGAGAACAGCCTGCAGTTTCTCTCTGGCCTCTGACACTGCTGCTGTCACTTCCTTAAAATACGTCTTTGATTGTTGCTTGATGGTGGGTAACATCGTTGCTTCCCCCAGACGTGACAGAGAGGGGTAGTTGTTGAGGAAATGGAGGTGGTCCTCTGTGATTGACAGCTGCTCCAGACCAGAGTCTTTCCTCCTCAGCTCAGTGATCTCCTGCTGCAGCTTCTCCTCCAGCTCTTTGACTCGACTCACTTCAGTTTCCTGTTGAGATCTGATCTGCTGCTTCACCTCAGACCTTCTCTTCTCAATGAGTTGGATCAAGTGGGTGAAGGTCTTGTCACTGTTACTAACAGCTTCATCAGCAGAGAGGTTGATGGCCTCCGCCTCCTGTTGAAGCACCTTCACATCTTTCTCTCTGTCCTGGATTCTCTGTTGGATCTTTTGACGACTCAGCCCGAGCTCCTTCTGTTTCTCAGCCCTTTCTGCTACAGCTGAGACTGTGTCGTGGCCTTTGTGTTCATCCATGGAACAGAGAATACAGATACACTGCTGATCAGTGCGGCAGAAAATCTTCATCACCTCATTATGCCGAGGGCAGATGTTCTCCAGAAGTTTAGAAGAGGCTTCCACCAGCGTGTGTTTCTTCAGTAGAGCTACGTCGTAGTGAGGCTGAAGGTGCTGCTCACAGTAAGAGGCCGTACACACCAGACAGGACTTGACGGCTTTCAGCTTCCTCCCAGTGCAGTAGTCACAAGCCACGTCTCCAGGTCCAGCGTAGGAGTGATCAGCTGGAGCAGCTTTCAGTCCTACCTTCTTCAGTTCCTCCAGGTCTGGCCTCGGTGTGAAGCTCCGTCCGCACTGAGGGCAGCTGCATGTCTTCTCATCATCTTCACCCCAGTGGTTTTTAATACAGCTCATACAGTAGCTGTGTCCACAGGGAATAGTCACCGGCTCCTTTAGAAGATCCAGACAGATCAAACAGCTCAGTTTGTCTTCATCCAGCTGAATTTTTCGCTTCGGCATTTCTGCTCTACGACCGTCGTCAGAGTCAATGAGTTTCACTGTGGATTACCAAGTTGTTCTCTGAGCCACACCAGCTCTGACACGTCACCTGTCTCCAGTTATGAGGTTCAAGGTTCATTTATTGACACACATGAAAACAATGAAATTTGTTATTCAGGTCAAAGTAGCGTAATAAAATGACAGTAAAAACACAAGCAGTGAGTTAGAATATGGTCTCTACACATGGAGCCTGTGTAACTGTCATAAAGCAGCTGCTGATTGACTCAAACTCAGGGATCAGACAGGAAACCAAGTCAAAGTTCAAAATCAAAGTTTTAAATGAAACCTGAGCTCAGTCATGTGGCGTCTGTAAATATAAGTCAATAAAACAGGTGATGGTTTTGTCCCAACTGGAACAGGAGTTGGTTGCGGCCCAACTGGAACAAGAGATGGTTGTGGCCCAACCGGAACAGGATATGGTTGTGGCCCAATCGGACCAGGAGATAGTGCAGCCCAACCCGAACAGGAGATGGTTTTGTCCCAACTGGAACAGGAGGTGGTTGTGGCCTAACCGGAACAGGAGGTGGTTGCATCCCAACTGGAACAGGAGGTGGTTGCATCCCAACCGGAACAGGCGGTGGTTGAGGCCCAAATTTAACAGGAGGTGGTTGTGGCCCAACCGGAACAGGAGGTGGTTGCGTCCCAACTGGAATGGGAGATAGTTGCGGCCCAACCGCAACAGGAGATGGTTTTGTCCCAACTGGAACAAGAGATGGTTGTGGCCCAACCGGAACAGGAGATGGTTGTGGCCCAACTGGAACAGGAGGTGGTTGCGTCCCAATCGGAACAGGAGATGGTTGTGGCCCAACTGGAACAGGAGATGGTTGTGGCCCAACTGGAACAGGAGATGGTTGCGGCCCAACTGGAACAGGAGATGGTTGCGTCCCAATCGGAACAGGAGGTGGTTGCATCCCAATTGGAACAGGAGGTGGTTGCGTCCCAATCGGAACAGGAGGTGGTTGCAGCCCAACTGGAACAGGAGACGGTTGCAGCCCAACTGGAACAGGAGGTGGTTGTGTCCCAATCGGAACAGGAGGTGGTTGCAGCCCAACTGGAACAGGAGACGGTTGTGGCCAAACTGGAACAGGAGATGGTTGCGTTCCAATCGGAACAGGAGGTGGTTGTGTCCCAATTGGAACAGGTGGTGGTTGCGGCCCAATTGGAACAGGTGGTGGTTGCGGCCCAACTGGAACAGGAGGTGGTTGCGGCCCAACTGGAACAGGAGGTGGTTGCATCCCAATCGGAACAGGAGGTGGTTGCGTCCCAATTGGAACAGGAGGTGGTTGCGTCCCAATTGGAACAGGAGGTGGTTGCATCCCAATCGGAACAGGAGGTGGTTGCAGCCCAACTGGAACAGGAGACGGTTGCAGCCCAACTGGAAAAGGAGATGGTTGTGGCCAAACTGGAACAGGAGGTGGTTGCATCCCAACCGGAACAGGAGGTGGTTGTGGCCCAACTGGAACAGGAGGTGGTTGCGTCCCAACTGGAACAGGAGATAGTTGTGGCCCAACTGGAACAGGAGATAGTTGTGGCCCAACCGGAACAGGAGGTGGTTGTGTCCCAACCGGAACAGGAGAAGGTTGTGGCCCAACTGGAACAGGAGATAGTTGTGGCCCAACCGGAACAGGAGGTGGTTGTGGCCCAACTGGAACAGGAGACGGTTGCAGCCCAACTGGAAAAGGAGATGGTTGCATCCCAACCGGAACAGGAGGTGGTTGCATCCCAATCGGAACAGGAGGTGGTTGCGTCCCAATCGGAACAGGAGGTGGTTGCGGCCCAATCGGAACAGGAGGTGGTTGCATCCCAATCGGAACAGGAGGTGGTTGCGGCCCAATCGGAACAGGAGGTGGTTGCAGCCCAACTGGAACAGGAGACGGTTGTGGCCAAACTGGAACAGGAGATGGTTGCGTTCCAATCGGAACAGGAGGTGGTTGTGTCCCAATTGGAACAGGTGGTGGTTGCGGCCCAATTGGAACAGGTGGTGGTTGCGGCCCAACTGGAACAGGAGGTGGTTGCGGGCTAACTGGAACAGGAGGTGGTTGCATCCCAATCGGAACAGGAGGTGGTTGCGTCCCAATTGGAACAGGAGGTGGTTGCGTCCCAATTGGAACAGGAGGTGGTTGCATCCCAATCGGAACAGGAGGTGGTTGCAGCCCAACTGGAACAGGAGACGGTTGCAGCCCAACTGGAAAAGGAGATGGTTGTGGCCAAACTGGAACAGGAGGTGGTTGCATCCCAACCGGAACAGGAGGTGGTTGTGGCCCAACTGGAACAGGAGGTGGTTGCGTCCCAACCGGAACAGGAGGTGGTTGTGGCCCAACTGGAACAGGAGGTGGTTGCGGCCCAACTGGAACAGGTGGTGGTTGCGGCCCAACTGGAACAGGAGGTGGTTGCATCCCAATCGGAACAGGAGGTGGTTGCATCCCAATCGGAACAGGAGGTGGTTGCAGCCCAACTGGAAAAGGAGATGGTTGTGGCCAAACTGGAACAGGAGGTGGTTGCATCCCAACCAGAACAGGAGGTGGTTGTGGCCCAACTGGAACAGGAGGTGGTTGTGGCCCAACTGGAACAGGAGGTGGTTGTGGCCCAACTAGGACAGAAGGTTTTCCAGCCAGTGTCCCTCCAGCTGGCCGGGAGGCCCTGACTGGCCTGAAGGTGACTAGCCCCGCCCTGTAGGCCTATTGAACCGAGCAGGGCCCCCCCAGTGCCAGCCGGGTGCCCCAGAAAGGGTTGGTTGTCTGGTTGTCCTCTTCTGGGGGGGGGTTGGTGGCGGGGGGCGAGGCTTGGGCTGCTGGTGGCGGCGAGAGGATCCACCTCCTCCCATTATGAAACTCTTTAATAACTAAATACAAACTCCTCATTGTCTGTTTGAAATATGGACAAGGACTAAAGTGCAGTGGAAGACGTTTACAAGGCTGAGACAAATTTACATTTTGGAAAACATTTTCACATACCGTAAAAATAAAATTACATCAGCATAACACATTTACAAGTCCTGAAACACATTTACATTGCAGAAAGAAATTAACAAGACTCAGAAGTGGAAACGGGGACGGCCAGTTGTTGCTGTCACCAATCGAGTTCATGATGACTACGATGGACTAGATATGTAAAAATGTTTTCTAAAATGTAAATATGTCTCAAGCTTTGTGTGTACAAGCTGCTCTCACCTGCACAACAACAGTAGTTATGACTGTATCTTCAGTTTTACCTTAAAAAAACACTTATAACAGTTTGTGCTTGTAGATGTGTGTATCTGTGTGTGTGTGTGTGTGTGTGTGTGTGTGTGTGTGTGTGTGTGTGTGTGTGTGTGTGTGTGTGTGTGTGTGTGTGTGTGTGTGTGTGTGTGTGTTACTGTGACTCATTTAACGTTGCAGCAGAGTTTGAAGAACTTTGCTCCTTTGATGCAGCGAAGAGAGAAGAGGTCGTTTGATTCGTGTCACATCAAAGTGACAGAACCTCCGAGTGTAAAAACGTCAAACTGAAAATTTGACGGGATTAAAACTAAAACCTGAGACAGGAAACATGAAGATGAAGCTCAGAGGAATCACAGTGAATGTCGACTCCATCATGTCATTACACCGTCATTACATCGTCACTTCTCTCATGTGGAAAAACTGTTCTGGTTTCTGTCTTTTATTTTGAAAATACCAACACAGACTCGCTTTAATTTGTTGGACTTTATACAACAAAGATCTCAGCTGTACGAGTTCAGTCCAAGTCAAAGTGATCAAAGTGCAAGAGCCAAACTGATGGTAAAGTGTGAACTTTATTTTGAAGGAGTGATTGTTATGCAATGTTCCCATCTAATTCTCTGCTTCACAGATTTAATTTGCAGGAACTGTCTCTCAAACGGACAAACTGTCCTCAAAGAGCTGAGGGACGAGAATTAGAGTCATGTTCGCTTCACTTCCTGTCGCTCACAGCGCTGCGGTCCAGGAGAAACATAATAAACTTTTTAAAAAAGAGTTCATGACTAAAGGCTAATATAAGTCAAAACAGCATTTTTACTATTTAAAGTTATGCTTCCAGAGGCTTAAACCTTTTATTGTTTTTTGCTGACATGTGATCGATACTTTGAAGTGAGAACAAACTCAGTGTGAGTTTTATCTGATAAAACAGACTTTTATTTTGAAGGTCTTTTCGTTCCCTGTGTCACCTCGTGTCGTCTCTCCGTCTGTTACATCACTTCAGTCTGCGACGGCTCGTTAACGTGTCGTTGACCTTCACAAACTCGTCTCTCGGCGTCGCAGAGCGAATCAAAGCGAAGACGGCTCTGATCCGAACGGCGTGGACTTCAAAGTGACTGATCCGGCTCTTCACCGTCCTCAGATCCCCAGAGCCGGAGGAGGCGACACACGAACAAAAAAAAAAAACGTGGTGACACGACGACTCGGTGATGATGAAAACACCTCGACCCCCCCCGGCCTTTGATCCTGAGGGCGGAGGATGTAAACACAAGTGTTGAAGTTTGTTCCTTCTCTTTGATTTCTGACCAGGACCAGGAGCCTAAATGTTGTTATAGGAATAGTTCAACATTTTTGGCCCATTGCCATAATCCCTATAGTCATAACAGTAGGTTCATTACCTTTAATTGTTGGTGCAAGCTATTTTTAGAACGGCAAGTTGTTGGATTGTGTATTTGATGAGTTTGATGAGGGAAACCAAGAAATCCCATGAGCCTCCGTAGCGTAGCTCTGAGCAGCTCACGGCTCTGCTCTGCTGGTCTAAAAATAGCTTGCATTGACAATTAAAGGTAACGAACCTACTGCTATGACTATAGGGGTTATGGTGATGGGACAATTTGCCAAAATGTTGAACTATCCCTTTAAACAAAGATGTTAATAATAAAAAATCATAACATTACTTAAAGTAAGCTTAATTAAACATCTTTAAAACTCTTCTGAAAAGTTCCTTACATTGGGAAACTTTTACAAATGTTGTTGTTTTACTGTTCCTTCATGTGAAGCACAAAAGTCCAAGTTTAACACGGGTGAAAGCTGGAAGCTGGAAGCTGAATAAAGAGTTGCAATGATGCTGAATTAAGGGAAGAAACTGCTGAAGCAATCTTGAAGAGATGAAACAATATCTGAGGAGTAAAAGACAAATAATACAGAAGTAGTTCAAATCAGTTAAAGGGAAGAATAAGTAAAACATAACTCCATATGATCTCACAGTAGAAATGTTTAAAAAGTTTGAGGAAAATGTAGAAATCCTGCATATTTATAGTTTACTATCTACTCTTTTGCATTATTTTCAGTGTCAGTCATCAAGTGGAAGATGAACTGATTTCCAAAACACATGAAATTAAACATTGAACACTTTTTCAATATTTTAATCAATATCAGTGTATTATTTTAGTTTTCTACAGTTCTGGAGAGAAAAAGGGAAACGTAGCAGCAGGGACAAACTTTTGGACAGTGTTGCTGTGGCTCTGGATGAATTTGACTGAAGTGTTTTCTGAACTTTCCTCCTCACGTCCGTCATCGATGCTTCATCCTCTGGTGACCAGGACGGAGTCTGATTGATCAGTAATCAATACAATAGCGATCATTCAGACTAATTATCACCAGTTCAGCAGCTGCAGTGGAGACGAGAACACGTCGTACCAGCGGCTCAGTTACATATTAATGTCAAACTGGAACGGGTGTTAATTATTTACCCAGCAGCCCCCTCTCTGCCACTCAACAGGAAGTCTGATCCTTAACCTGCAACCCTGAGAGAGTATCAGAGCTCCAAAGCTCCATACGGTATAAACACAGAGAAATACACACAGACTGCATCCAGAAACTGAGCCTTAAAACCAGCCGTCAGGGCTTCTTGTCACTTTGTGATGTCACAACTAAGCCCCGCCCCCCTCACCACCTGGACAACACCATCCAACAACTTGGCTGGATTTGGTTTCTTTGAGTGTTTTATTCTGAAATCTGCTTACTTGAAAAAAAAGAAGAGAGGCCCAGAGCCTCCTCCTCTCTTCTGATTGGCTGACACCGACCTGTTCACCAGAGAGAAGCTGAGAGAGGAGATGGAAAACTACACTGAGATGGTTTCAGATCTTCACATCGATTGAAACTCCAAAATAAAACACAAGAAGAAAATACGGATCTTTAAAACCAGATTTTCAGCTCAGGACAGAAACTGTTTAAGTGAATGTTGAATGTTGCTGATCTTGAACGCAGCTCCGTGTTTTTCTCCACCTGAAGCTAAATACTATTAAAAACTAATCTCATTACGAAGCGAATCGAAGCTTCACATCATCAAACAGAACCAGTGAAGTGAACATCACGTCCTGGAGCTTCAACTCTCTATCTTTGTGTCTCTTTTATTCTGAAGCTGTAAAATCGGATTAATGTTCAGAATAAAAGGTGTTGGTGTTCGATTCCAGAGTCTTACATCAACAGTTAAGCTGCTTCCACGTCGGGTTCCCGACCACCGAGGGGTCGGGGACGGAGCAAGGCGCATGCACTGTGTAAATACTTGGCGAAAGCTAGCTGCTAAGCAACTGAACAGGAAGTGTTTTTTTCCAGTCTGACGCCTTTTTCCTACGACTAAATCCCTGTCTTCAGTTATTCTAAGGAAGAGTTGGAAGAGACAAAGAGCAGGATTGGTGCATGGATTGATTTCTCACCGGCTTCGTTGTTGGAAACAGATGCACAGAGACACCACACCTGGAGAGTTCAGCTTTAGAGACTTTTATTTTGGAAGTCAGGACAGTTATTCCCAAACTGTGGGTGTGCGACCTCCTGCTGAGCCACGAGGGAGCGTTTTTATGTTGTGGTGATAAAGGTTAGTTCTCTTTGTCCAGTGAAGGAGCCCCATACAGGCGGGGATGTTGACTCTTTCCACACCCCATGACTATCCACTCTCAGATCTTTTGGCAGTATCCAGAAAACAAAAACTAATTTTGGAATTTTTTGTTTAATGGTTATCTTTAAAAACTTTAGAACAATTTCAGATTTTAAAAAAATAATCTTTAAACAAAGAAATAAGAGCGGCTCCGACCTCCAGCTCTGAGTCTCATCAGTTTGTTCCCACCTGTTGCGTCTGTGTGTAGAGACCCCCGGCTCCTAAAAATAAAACATGATAAGGAGTAGGAGACGATAAGAAGAGGAGCCACCTGAGCTGCTCCCACTGAGCTGCTCCCTCCCTCCAACCTGAGCTGCTCCCACTGAGCTGCTCCCTCCCTCCAACCTGAGCTGCTCCCACTGAGCTGCTCCCTCCCTCCAACCTGAGCTGCTGATGAAGCTGCTTCATCATCATCATCATCAGACCAGTGATGTCACGTGTAAAACCAAATATAGTTAAAATATTCATTACTAATTATTTACAAAAAATATTTTAACCCTCCTGTTGTTCCTTCTGGGTCAAATTGACCCAAATCTGTTCCCTTCCTCCATCTTTCTTTCCTTCCTTTCTCCATTCCTTCTTTCCACAATCTTTCAATCTGTTCCCTCCCCCATCTATCATTCCTTTCTTCTTCCCTTCTATCCCTACGTCCTTCCGTCTTTCCTTCTATCCTTACATCCTTCTTTCCTTCCTTTCTTCTTTCCTTCTAACCCTTCTTCCTTCTTTCCTTCCTTTCTTCTTTCTTTCTATCCCTTCGTCCTTCCTTCCTTCCTTCCTTCCTTCCTTCTATCTCTGCATCGCTCCTTCCCTCTTTCCTTCTGTCCTTCCTTCCTTCCTTCCTTCTATCCCTACATCCTTCCTTCCTTCTATCCCTTTGTCCTTCCTTCTTTCCTTCCTTCCTTCCTTCCTTCCTTCCTTCTTTCCCTACATCCTTCTTTCCTTCTATCCCTTTGTCCTTCCTTCCTTCTTACCCTACATCCTTCCTTCCTTCTATCCTTTTGTCCTTCCTTCCTTCCTTCCTTCCTTCCTTCTTTCCCTACATCCTTCCTTCCTTCTATCCCTTTGTCCTTCCTTCCTTCTTTCCCTACATCCTTGCTTCCTTCCTTCTCTCCCTTTGTCCTTCCTTCCTTCCTTCTATCTCTACATCATTCCTTCCCTCTTTCCTACTATCCTTCCTTCCTTCTATCCCTACATCCTTCCTTCCTTCTATCCCTTTGTCCTTCCTTCCTTCCTTCTATCCCTTTGTCCTTCCTTCCTTCTTTCCCTACATCCTTCCTTCTATCCCTTTGTCCTTCCTTCCTTCCTTCCATCCGTCCTTCCTTCCTTCTATCCCTACTTCCTTCCTTCCTTCCTTCCTTCCTTCCTTCCTTCTATCCCTACATCCTTCCTTCCTTCCTTCTATCCCTTTGTCCTTCCTTCCTTCCTTCCTTCCTTCCTTCCTTCCTTCAATCCCTTTGTCCTTCCTTCCTTCTATCTCTACATCGTTCCCTCTTTCCTACTATCCTTCCTTCCTTCTATCCCTTTGTCCTTCCTTCCTTCCTTCCTTCTATCCCTTTGTCCTTCCTTCCTTCCTTCTATCTCTACATCGTTCCTTCCCTCTTTCCTACTATCTTTCCTTCCTTCCTTCTTTCCCTACATCCTTCCTTCCTTCCTTCTATCCCTTTGTCCTTCCTTCCTTCCTTAAGTTAATTCATATCTTCTTTTTTTAATTACAAATGACACGCTAACATTTAAATTCCTGCCACTTCAACGCTACGTTAGGTTGCTGGACCAGTGGTGACACGGTTCAGACGTAATCTTTTTGTGGAAAGTGACAGTATTTAAAAAACATTACAATCTATTAATTGTGGCGTTTAATTGTGGCAATTAATGAAAACAAGTAATTGTGACATCCCGACACCAGACACAGACAGACAGGAGAAGATTCACTCTACATAAACCTGACGGGGGTCGAGGTGAGAGGTGGGGGGGTTGTAATTAATTTCCTGTGCGGTGAAGAAGGAGGAACGCAGGTGGAGGGAGGAGGGAGGCGGAAGGAGGAGGGGGGAGGAGGGGGAGGGGGCAATAATGTGTCGCGCTCAGAGCTGATAACTTCCTGTGCTGAGCCGCGGAGTCACTTCAACGGCGGGAAAACCACAACGCAAACATGTGGCGATAACAAAGTCATTTAGAGAACTCCTCCAGTCGGTGCCCCAGCCCCCCACCCCCCCACCCCATCACCACCTCCCCCTCATTTATTTTATTTAATTTCATGTTATTCCACCTTAGTGCCTCTCGCCAGGTTAATTAACAAACACAGATAACAGAGCGGCGAGTCAACAGCGGCCGTCGGGTCAGAGATAAGAGACAACACAGCTGAGTCCATAAAGACAGAAACATGGAAATATACTTAAATATTCTATTCTTTTAGAATAAACAGGAACATGACACGGTTTGTGTCTTTCATGTTCGTCTAATCTTGTACATGAATAATGTATGTCGTGTTTAACATGTGTAGGAGAACGAGAGCAGCAGCTGCTTTAATTAAAGATTCCGCCTTAAAATAAATAAATAAATAAATAAAAACCAGCATCACGACAGATTCAATTATCCACACTTAGAAAAACGAATTAACGACCCACTGATTAACAGACAGCGGCTTTTACCCACAATTCATAGCTATCTCAGCAGTTTTTTTTCCCCCCCCCCCCCCCCAGGGCAACAAGCTCTTTGATTGTGACTAGTTTCTGCTGTAACAGTTTGGATGTTTTATAGCCTATTCATTAAAAATTCAACCTTTAAATGTGTTTCTGGGGACGCGATAGAGCGAGGGACCGATCTGAGGCCGTTAGTTCTTCTTCTTGACTTTGTCTTCTCAGTTGTGCACTGCAAAAACTCTTCCAAGAATATTTGTCTTATTTCTGGTCAAAATGGAATTTGTCTTATTTCAAAAAAATGTCATTTCTATTAAACATTAAAACATTAAAAGCAGCTTGTTTTTAGACATTTTTTACTTTTTTCAAGCAGATTTTCACTGTAAATAAGTAGAAAAATCTGGAGCTACTTTTTCTTTCTTATTACAAGGACAAAAAATTTACTTTCACTGGTAGATTTTTCTACTTATTTCTAGTGAAAATGTGTTTGAAACAAGTGAAAATGGTCTAAAAACAAGTACATTTTTAGGAGATGAGTCTGATTTTAAGTGGAAAGAGATGAGTTTTCAGTAGAAATGAGACATTTTGACAAGAAATAAGACAAATATTCTTGGAAAGATTTTTGCAGTGTGCAGACAGCTTCCTGTTAGTGGGTTTGACCAATAAGATGAGTTTGTTTGGTTTATTACAAGGTCAATATCACGTGGTATTGAGCATATACTCTTAGCTTAGCATTAGTCATTAGCCTTGTCCCTCACTTTATTGTGTCCTCCAGAAAGTTTTTTATGAAACTGATGAAGTTGTTTCTGAATTTCTAACTTTTTTTTGGTGTTTTCTGAAGCTGCAGTGAGTTGACCCTTCACCGTAGAAAAGTTTCAAAAATAAAGACACAACCCTTTATTAGAGAAGTTTTAGAGTGAGCTTCCAGCAGAGACAGTTCATCACTATCTGTGTTCAGTGTAAAAACAACACAAGACAAGACAACGTGACTGTGATTGTTCAGACTCTGATCGTCGTCCAGCTGTGAGTCCAGCTGCTGCTTCATTTGTCTCCTCCACTTGGACCATGTGTTGGGATGAGACATGTCTCCGTCTCCCTTTCTGCTCCGCCGCCTTGTTTATGAGTCACAATCAGGCTGAAAATGTCAGTTTGGCTCCGAAGCCGAACGAAACCACAATTAACGACAACTGGTCTGTGAGAGAATCCTTCATGAATATTGATGATGGTTTTGTTCCTGTTCCGAGCAGAGGCAGCGTTTCCTGCAGATTAGACGGCGTTAAAGCAGCAGCAGCAGCAGCGACAGCAGCAGGTTATCAGAGACTGACGACCCCGGTGTGATCATATCTCACTGAGACGATGAAACACAATCAGGGACGTGAGTGTGAAGGTTTATCAGACGCCACAACACAGAGGAGGAGGAGGAGGAGGAGGAGGAGAGAAAACAGAGACGAAGCAGCAGCTGCAGTTCCACTCCTGACCACTAGAGTGAGTCTCCAACTGTGAGACACGTTTCCATCCAAATGTATCGACATTTTTGAGCAAATTTTATGAAAATGTGCAAAAATAAAATGCAAATTGATGAAATCGATTTCCATTCGTTATCGTTTTGTGATTATTGGAAGAATCTCTGCGTGTAAGTTAATTAGCGATCATCTTCTCCCCCGGGATGACGACGCAGGTTGGCCGGCCGAGCAGCTCTGCAGACAGGGCTGCTGCCTCTTTGATGACCAGTCGCTGCTGCCACACGTGGACGCAGACTTCTTTATGTTTTTCTCTTACAGACGGAAAAAATCAGTAACACTTTAAATTGCACAATAATGTCTAGAAATAGCCAGAAATTGCGTAGAAATAGCCCAAAAATAACAGTCAATTGCAACGACTCGGTGGAGAAAAAGTCTGACCTTTCCCAAAAACTTCAAAAACAACGTTTATCAAAAACATGACATTATTGTGAAATTGGCCGTTAATTTCTAGGCTATTTCTTAATATTATCATGTGCTGAGCAGCCTGTAAATTAAAGGGTTAGGCTACCTAAAAGTCCAAACTACCACCATGAGGTTTGACTTTTATGAAAAGGTGATGAAAGTGATGGCAGCTGTTTACTGAGCCTGGACTGGAAACTAGACGAGTCAATAGTTGAAGCCGTTCGAGTCCATTCACTGAGGCTTCAGACGGAGCCGGAGCCTCCACAGCTGTTTTCAGGAAGATATAGAGTTTTCTAATATTTATTAACTCTCCAGGTTCAGAGCCGACGCTGTGAATTGATCTCATATTTATATGAATACCCACTGAGCCCCATTAAGTCGTGAGCAGCTGAACCGCGGCCACAGGCTGAGCAGGAAGTTTCACATAAAGTTTTGGGTTGGTTCGGAAAAGTTCAGTCAAACACACAAGAAAAACCCCAAAACCAGACTTTAGGTCTCAGGTCACGTCAGAAGAACCGCAACCAATCACAGCAGAACAATCACAGTGATAATGATAATAATAATAATAATAATAGTGATAATCATCTGTCATTACATCCACCACCTGATTAAACACAGCGACTGGTGAGGATTTAAATGTCACTCGTCTGATCAGAGTTAAAGCAGATATCAGTGGAATGTTTTTGTTAATATAAGTCCTAAATAGTCCTATTTTCCGTCAGCAATCACTTACATGGAGTGTTTCAGCCGTAACACGAGTCTCTCCGTCACTCTGCTCTGCTGTAACCCGAGGAGAAAACTTTCCTTGTGGGATACAAGTGTTATCCAATGAGGAGAGAGAACGGCATGAAGGGCTGTGTGTGCAGCCAAGGGGTGCATCGCTGCATCGTGAATGTGGTGACGTAGCACGAGGACCAATAGATGCCTGACGAGGGCGGGGGCTGCTAACTCATGGTGCGTTCAAGGAAACTCCTAACTTGTGTTTTTCCTTCATGTGAAGTCATACCAGTTCCATCTGGTACGAGTTCACGGGTCGGAAGTTACGAGTGGCCGTTATAGTGACTTTCACAGACAACAGGACGGTAAAAACACGAGCTACGAGTTACCTGGAACGTTACAAAGTCGTAGTTGTGACTTGAAGCTGTAACTTACGGTTTCAAAAGCCTGCCTTGAACGCAGCATTCGCCGAAACGGCCGAACCGCTGATATCTGCTTTAAATGGTTCAGAAAACAGTTTGTGTTTCTGGGGACTCAGTAAAGCGAGGGACCAGTCTGATGGCTAATGCTAAGCTAACAGTCCATATAATAACTATAGACTAACAGTTTTTGTTGTGATAGCATCATAATGTAGAGTTCATGTTCTACACAAAAACATAAAAGCATCATGTGACTCCAGCAGCTTTGGGAGCATACCCCATTTTTCCCAAAAAGGGTCCAACATTCCCCACTGTTGCTGGTCGATGGACTCTCTATATCTTGTTACTAAACTTCCCCTGTGTCCCCTATTACCCTTTTTTTTTGGGAAAAGGGTGCTATGTTCCCCACTTTGTATGGGACCGGGGAAAAAAGGGTCCTATGTTTCCCGATCCAGGCGCAGTGGGGAACATACGACCCTTTTGGGGAAAAGCTGGGAACATAGGACCCTTACCCTTTTTCTAAAAAAGGGTCCTATGTTCCCCTGTTGTATGTCCCCTATGACCCTTTTTTTCCCTCACTTTGTATGGGACCGAGAAAAAAGGGTCCTATGTTCCCCACTGCGTCCAGATTGGGGAACAAAGTTGGGAACATAGGACCAGGGGAACACAGGGATGATCCCGCTTTAACGTCTTGTCTCCGTTCGGAGGCGAAATCCATCACTGACTAATGACATCACCATGTCATCCATTAGAGCCATTAAGAACCTGATTTTAGTGAGTTTTAATGTGAACTAATGAACATGTTGGATCTGAAGGAAACCTGGAGATTCCTGCAGGAGCAGCACAGGCAAAAACATGCTGTGTGTGTTTCTATGACAGATGAGGTCGACCTGGAGATTCAGAGTCAAGTTGAATCAGTGTGATTTGATCTGAAGTCGCCACACACACACAGACACACACACACACACACACACACACACACACACACACTGACTGTGGGCTGAGCTCCATCCTGGCACCGGCTCAACACACACTGACCGTCTGCAGCAGCAGCAGCAGCGTCTCTGGACCAGATCCAGATCCAACCTGGCAACGAGACAACGAGGAGACGGATCACTGGAGTCAGGACGCACACACACACACATACACACACACACACACACACACACACACACACACACACACACTGAGAAACAGTAATTTACATGTTTCATTCAGCCGACTGGATCTGGAGATGAACGACTGCACGATGAAGTTACACACGATTCACCTGCTGCAACTGATGGAGACGCGATGCGCACGCACAGGACTCCTGTTGCCATGGTGACCTCTGACCTCGACGTAAACCTCTGGCTGCAACTTTAACGATCTCCTGGTTGTTACTGTACGGACGCAACACAACACCAGAGATTTTCAAAATAAAACTAACAACAACAAAAAACAAAGCTTAGTATGACTTTTCAAAATAAAACTACACCTTAGAGATTTCAAAATATAACTCAACCCTAGAGTTTTCAAAATAAAACTCAACTATAGGGTTTCAAAATAAAACACCCCAGAGTTTTCAATATAAAAGGGGTCAAGAAAAGGGTCTTCACAATGTTAGCAATAAAAGCTCACACACACACACACACACACACACACACACACACACACACACACACACTACACTGGCCGGTGGTCACTTAATAATTGGGTTTTTCTGAACTGTTTCCCTCAAAAAACTAAAATCGTTATTTTTGTAAAAACAGTTTCATGTCAGGGGGCAACGAAATCTGCTTTAGAAATTAAGTCACACTAATTTAATTTATTATAACGATAAGAAAAGGGCAAAAATCTGAAATTATTCAACGACAAAACTTTTTGCACCATTTTTTTTTCTTTTTTTCTAGAAACGTCCAGAGAGTCGCTCAGAGGGAAACGACGTCCGGACAGAACCGTCTGAGACGCTCCCCGAGCTCGATGCTGAGTTCAAGTTCAGTCCGTAAACCAGAGATTGGAGTGGAACATCTGGACGAGCAGCTGTTCTGCTGCTGGAGGGACTGACCTGACTCTGTCTGACTTTAACTGGACATTATTATTCATTCTACACGGCAACTCTTCACACTTAGAGGAGATTATTCCTTTAATCACTGTACTTAATGATTTAAATCAATAATAGTGTGATTGATTGAATGAACCAATCAACTGTGAGCTGCTGCTGTGACTCTGTTGTCTACGCTTCTTGTTTTGTGTAGATTTTTCTGTTGTACTTTGTGTTAATTGACCCGTTTTGTTGGTGCTTTAATTGTTCTTTAAAAACCTTCTGTTCCTCCTTTTTAATTAATATCTATTGTTGGCTGTTGTTACGCCAACAACAAGATCAGACTACATGATTGCTTTTTGTCTTTCCTGATTCACAGCTTCACTAAACAATGAGTCTGTCGTCCCATTGGTCAACGTCGAGGTTCACGTCGTAGGAGGAGAAACCGAAAAAGTTGTAACATGCTAGACTTTGTGTCCCAGACGTAAAATCGCTGTTCGTTACTACAAGAATTCGGCCCGATTTTGGCTGTTTCGACGCATTCATAGACAGTCAAGTTTTCTTTTTTCAATATGCACAGCTCCACTACTTCCTGAACTCAAACAAGCTTCTTTATCTCCTGTCTTACATTATTGGACAAACTCCAGATGTGTGTTACTCTGACCTCAGTAGTCACAACAACGGTCAGACACACCTGGATTAATCAGTTTGTCCAATAATGTAACGACAGGAGATAAAGAAGCTTGTTTAAGTTCAGGAAGTAGTGGAGCTGTGCATGAAGCCTATTCACTAATCAGTTATTTTGCACAAGTGTCGCCTCGCAAATGTGCGTAAGTTTGCTGCTGAGTTTGTTCCTGGAGAAGAAAGCATTACCTTTGTAAAACCTTAGTAAACAGGACGTACGGTAGCGCCGATGTTTCCTCCCGGTGTCGACCACAACAGAATTGTGTTGAAACCGTCCTGATCTCGTGCCGTCGGATCCAGACGTTTTTGTGCGTCGTCTGCAGTCGGGTCCAGTTCCTGCAACGATGCATCATGTTGAGACGTGTAGAAGTCAGAGGATCATGAGCTGAGCTGAGAAGCTGCAGGTCTGAGCTGCGTGTCCTGCAGGAGCTCAGTGTGTGTGTGTGTGAAAGGCTTTTATTGTGGCGGGGTGTGTGAACGGCTCTGTGGCTGATGTTATTAGTTCCATCTGAGCTTCACTCTGTGAGTCATGACAAAGCTGCTGCTGCTGTGGAGGCCGCGCTCCGCTCTGATCCCGCTCCACGGCTCCATCGCCTCAAAGCCTCAGTGTCTGAATGTGTGTATTAGTGTGTGTATTAGTGTGTGTGTGTGTGTGTGTGAAGGCTGACGAGTGGTTGTAGCGCTGATCTGCTGGAATCCACTGGTGTTAAAAGACTCAAAGTCAAAACTTTGCGCCTCACCAATTATGTTTGATGTGCGGAGCGTGGAGGGCAATCAGAGAGACGAGGCAGCTGATTGGACGTCTGATGAAACCAAGTGAACGGTGTAAAAGATGATGAATAATCAGCGATGGTGGAGAAACTGAAGACGTGACCCACGGCTGAGCTCCGGCCTCAGGACGTTCACTGTGTTTCCTCTCGGTTTTTATTTATGCATTTAACAATATTATATAAAATATTCAATATTCAATATTACTTCCTTCCTCCCTGTGTTTTATTTTGAAGGACTGATCCAGGAGAAGCCACCCAATAAAAAACAGAGCAGATTTCAGAATAAAACACTCAGAGAAACCAAATCCTGCAAGTTGTTGGATGGTGGGTCCAGGTGGTGAGGGGGCGGGGCTTAGTTGTGACATCACAAAGTGACAGGACTGTATGGAGCTTTAACGCAAACATCTACCTTTATTTTGAAGGAGCTTTAATACAAACATCTACCTTTATTTTTAAGGAGCTTTAACACCAACATCTGCCTTTATTTTGAAGGAGCTTTAACACAAACATCTACCTTTATTTTGAAGGAGCTTTAACACAAACATCTACTTTTATTTTGAAGGAGCTTTAATACAAACATCTACCTTTATTTTGAAGGAGCTTTAACACAAACATCTACCTTTATTTTGAAGGAGCTTTAATACAAACATCTACCTTTATTTTGAAGGAGCTTTAACATAAACATCTACCTTTATTTTGAAGGAGCTTTAACACAAACATCTACCTTTATTTTGAAGGAGCTTTAACACAAACATCTACTTTTATTTTGAAGGAGCTTTAATACAAACATCTACCTTTATTTTGAAGGAGCTTTAACACAAACATCTACCTTTATTTTGAAGGAGCTTTAATACAAACATCTACCTTTATTTTGAAGGAGCTTTAACATAAACATCTACCTTTATTTTGAAGGAACTTTAACACAAACATCTACCTTTATTTTGAAGGAGATTTAATACAAACATCTACCTTTATTTTGAAGGAGCTTTAATACAAACATCTACCTTTATTTTGAAGGAGCTTTAACACAAACATTTACCTTTATTTTGAAGGAGCTTTAACACAAACATTTACCTTTATTTTGAAGGAGCTTTAACACAAACATCTACCTTTATTTTGAAGGAGCTTTAACACAAACATCTACCTTTATTTTGAAGGAGCTTTAACACAAACATCTACCTTTATTTTGAAGGAGCTTTAATACAAACATCTACCTTTATTTTGAAGGAGCTTTAACACAAACATTTACCTTTATTTTGAAGGAGCTTTAACACAAACATCTACCTTTATTTTGAAGGAGCTTTAATACAAACATCTACCTTTATTTTGAAGGAGCTTTAACACAAACATCTACCTTTATTTTGAAGGAGCTTTAACACAAGGTTGATTATATCACATATAATGATAATAATAATGATAATAAACATTATTGATGCATATTGTTCAGATTTTAATGGTATTACTTTGTTTTGTTGATGCTGCTCATTGACCTTGGACTTTAATCTTTATCATAATCTTCTCTGAACTTCTTGTTATTTTCTAATGAGCTGATACACGCCATCTGGAGACTTCAAACTTTCATACAGCAATAACAAACCGAGAATCATTTTCCTCCCCGTATAAAACATTAATTAACACAGTGAGTATTTGAATCTTGTGAAGAGAAGCTGATGAGCATCCATTGGCTCCTCCTCTCTGCAGACTGAATCAACCCTCTGCAGCTTTCATTTATTTCACATTTATCTCTTTTACTTCATTTTTCCGTCTCCACTGAGGCTCCTGTGGGTTTTTTTCCTCCCTGCTCTGAATCCAGAAACTCAGGAAACTGAGAGAATATTAATGTGTCTCTGTGTCTGGCTCTGCTCTGTCCAGTCAGGTTCCAACTGTTTGATGCACACTTGTTTACATTGTGCAAATATGACAGAGTCTGTCCGTGGACGTGGTGACAGGAGAGTCAGGAGAACACCAATCACCAGCCTGCTGATCAAACTGCAGAGTGTTGGGAGTCAGAGTGAAGTGGAGGCGTCGGTATCTCCACTATCTGAATGTGTAAACAGGTGGCAGCTTATCTCCCAGACTCACGCGCCGCACAGGGTTTGGAGGTCGACTGTTTTTTTTGTTTTTTTTTAAGTTGGCGGCGTCTCTGAACTCGAGGCCGTCGATCTCCCCCAACTCATCGAGATTCATAACCAGCAGCGATTTCGGTTAAAGGCAGATTGGATGTTTAGTAGATTAAAAAACACCTTGAGTTGATTCCCAGGAGAAACAACAACCACAGTTTCCTGCCGTCCTCCAGCCGTCCTGACCAGACTCTTTGAAGCCAAAACGTGTGCTTAAGTGTCCTCTAGGGGGAAAAACGTGTGCTAAAGTTTCCTCTAGGAGCCAAAACTCCTGATAAAGTGCCCTTTAGGAGCCAAAACGCGTGCTAAAGTGTCCTCTAGGAGCCAAAATGTGTGCTAAAGTGTCCTCTAGGAGCCAAAAACATGTGCTAAAGTGTCCTCTAGGAGCCAAAACGTGTGGTAAGGTGCCCTTTAGGAGCCAAAATGTGTGCTAAAGGAGCCAAAACGTGTGCTAAAGGAGCCAAAACGTGTGCTAAAGTGCCCTTTAGGAGCCAAAACGTGTGCTAAAGTGCCCTCTAGGAGCCAAAACGTGTGCTAAAGTGCCCTCAAGGAGCCAAAACTAAAAAACGTGTGCCCCTCAAGATGTGCTAAAGTGCCCTCTAGGAGCCAAAACGTGTGCTAAAGGAGCCAAAACGTGTGCTAAAGTGTCCTCTAGGAGCCAAAACGTGTGCAAAACTGTCCTCTAGGAGCCAAAACACGTGCTAAAGGAGCCAAAACGTGTGCTAAAGTGCCCTCAAGGAGCCAAAAGTGTGCTAAAGTGCCCTCTAGGAGCCAAAACGTGTGCTAAAGTGTCCTCAAGGAGCCAAAACGTGTGCTAAAGTGCCCTCAAGGAGCCAAAATGTGTGCTAAAGTGCCCTCAAGGAGCCAAAACGTGTGCTAAAGTGCCCTCTAGGAGCCAAAACGTGTGCTAAAGTGTCCTCTAGGAGCCAAAACGTGTGCTAAAGTGTCCTCTAGGAGCCAAAACTCCTGATAAACTGCCCTCTAGGAGCCAAAACTCCTGATAAAGTGCCCTGTAGGAGCCAAAATGTGTGCTAAAGGAGCCAAAACGTGTGCTAAAGTGTCCTCTAGGAGCCAAAACTCCTGATAAAGTGTCCTCTAGGAGCCAAAACGCGTGCTAAAGTGTCCTCTAGGAGCCAAAACGTGTGCTAAAGTGTCCTCTAGGAGCCAAAACGCGTGCTAAAGTGCCCTTTAGGAGCCAAAACTCCTGATGAAGTGTCCTCTAGGAGCCAAAACGTGTGCTAAAGGAGCCAAAACGTGTGCTAAAGTGTCCTCTAGGAGCCAAAACTCCTGATAAAGTGTCCTCTAGGAGCCAAAACGTGTGCTAAAGTGTCCTCTAGGAGCCAAAACTCCTGATAAAGTGTCCTCTAGGAGCCACAACGCGTGCTAAAGTGTCCTCTAGGAGCCAAAACGCGTGCTAAAGTGTCCTCTAGGAGCCAAAACGCGTGCTAAAGTGTCCTCTAGGAGCCAAAACGCGTGCTAAAGTGTCCTCTAGGAGCCAAAACTCCTGATAAACTGCCCTCTAGGAGCCAAAACGTGAGCCAAAACATGTGCTAAAGTGCCCTTTAGGAGCCAAAACGTGTGCTAAAGGAGCCAAAACGTGTGCTAAACTGCCCTCTAGGAGCCAAAACTCCTGATAAAGTGCCCTGTAGGAGCCAAAATGTGTGCTAAAGGAGCCAAAACGTGTGCTAAAGTGTCCTCTAGGAGCCAAAACTCCTGATAAAGTGTCCTCTAGGAGCCAAAACTCCTGATAAAGTGTCCTCAAGGAGCCAAAACGTGTGCTAAAGTGTCCTCTAGGAGCCAAAACGCGTGCTAAAGTGCCCTTTAGGAGCCAAAACTCCTGATGAAGTGTCCTCTAGGAGCCAAAACGTGTGCTAAAGGAGCCAAAACGTGTGCTAAAGTGTCCTCTAGGAGCCAAAACTCCTGATAAAGTGTCCTCTAGGAGCCAAAACGTGTGCTAAAGTGTCCTCTAGGAGCCAAAACTCCTGATAAAGTGTCCTCTAGGAGCCACAACGCGTGCTAAAGTGTCCTCTAGGAGCCAAAACGCGTGCTAAAGTGTCCTCTAGGAGCCAAAACGCGTGCTAAAGTGTCCTCTAGGAGCCAAAACGCGTGCTAAAGTGTCCTCTAGGAGCCAAAACTCCTGATAAACTGCCCTCTAGGAGCCAAAACGTGAGCCAAAACATGTGCTAAAGTGCCCTTTAGGAGCCAAAACGTGTGCTAAAGGAGCCAAAACGTGTGCTAAAGTGTCCTCTAGGAGCCAAAACTCCTGATAAAGTGTCCTCTAGGAGCCAAAACGTGTGCTAAAGTGTCCTCTAGGAGCCAAAACTCCTGATAAAGTGTCCTCTAGGAGCCAAAACGTGTGCTAAAGGAGCCAAAACGTGTGCAAAAGTGCCCTCTAGGAGCCAAAACGTGTGCTAAAGTGCCCTTTAGGAGCCAAAACATGTGCTAAAGTGCCCTTTAGGAGCCAAAACATGTGCTGAAGTGCCCTCAAGGAGCCAAAACGCGTGCTGAAGTGCCCTCTAGGAGCCAAAACGTGTGCTAAAGGAGACAAAACGCGCGCTAAAGTGTCCTCTAGGAGCCAAAACGCGTGCTAAAGTGTCCTCTAGGAGCCAAAACGCGTGCTAAAGTGTCCTCTAGGAGCCAAAACGCGTGCTAAAGTGTCCTCTAGGAGCCAAAAACGTGTGCTAAAGTGTCCGCTAGGAGCCAAAACGTGTGCTAAAGGAGAAAAAACGCGCGCTAAAGTGTCCTCTAGGAGCCAAAACTCCTGATAAAGTGTCCTCTAGGAGCCAAAACGTGTGCTAAAGTGTCCTCTAGGAGCCAAAACTCCTGATAAAGTGTCCTCAAGGAGCCAAAACGTGTGCTAAAGTGTCCTCTAGGAGCCAAAACGTGTGCTAAAGTGCCCTCTAGGAGCCAAAACGTGTGCTAAAGGAGCCAAAACGTGTGCTAAAGTGTCCTCTAGGAGCCAAAACTCCTGATAAAGTGCCCTCTAGGAGCCAAAACTCCTGATAAAGTGCCCTCTAGGAGCCAAAACGTGTGCTAAAGTGCCCTCTAGGAGCCAAAACGTGTGCTAAAGTGTCCTCTAGGAGCCAAAACGTGTGCTAAAGTGTCCTCTAGGAGCCAAAACGTGTGCTAAAGTGTCCTCTAGGAGCCAAAACGTGTGCTAAAGTGACCTCTAGGAGCCAAAACATGTGCTAAAGTGCCCTTTAGGAGCCAAAACATGTGCTGAAGTGCCCTCAAGGAGCCAAAACGCGTGCTGAAGTGCCCTCTAGGAGCCAAAAAGTGTGCTAAAGGAGGAGCCAAAACGTGTGCTAAAGTGTCCTCTAGGAGCCAAAACGCGTGTCCTCTAGGAGCTAAAGTGTCCTCTAGGAGCCAAAACGTGTGCTAAAGTGTCCTCTAGGAGCCAAAAACGTGTGCTAAAGGAGCCAAAAAGTGTCCCTCTAGGAGCCAAAACGTGTGCTAAAGTGTCCTCTAGGAGCCAAAACGTGCCCTCTAGGAGCCAAAAATGTGTGCCAAAGTGTCCGCTAGGAGCCAAAACGTGTGCTAAAGTGCCCTCTAGGAGCCAAAACGTGTGCTAAAGTGTCCTCTAGGAGCCAAAACTCCAGATAAAGTGCCCTCTAGGAGCCAAAACGTGTGCTAAAGTGCCCTCAAGGAGCCAAAACGTGTGCTAAAGTGCCCTCAAGGAGCCAAAAGTGTGCTAAAGTGCCCTCTAGAAGCCAAAACGTGTGCTAAAGTGCCCTCAAGGAGCCAAAACGTGTGCTAAAGGAGACAAAACGCGCGCTAAAGTGTCCTCTAGGAGCCAAAACGTGTGCTAAAAGGAGCCAAAACTGTCCTCTAAAGTGTCCTCTAGGAGCCAAAACCTCTAGGAGCCAAAACCCGTGCTAAAGTGTCCTCTAGGAGCCAAAAACGTGTGCTAAAGTGTCCTCTAGGAGCCAAAAATGTGTGCTAAAGTGTCCGCTAGGAGCCAAAACGTGTGCTAAAGGAGACAAAACGCGCGCTAAAGTGTCCTCTAGGAGCCAAAACGTGTGCTAAAGTGTCCTCTAGGAGCCAAAACTCCTGATAAAGTGTCCTCTAGGAGCCAAAACTCCTGATAAAGTGTCCTCAAGGAGCCAAAACGTGTGCTAAAGTGTCCTCTAGGAGCCAAAACGTGTGCTAAAGGAGCCAAAACGTGTGCTAAAGTGTCCTCTAGGAGCCAAAACTCCTGATAAAGTGCCCTCTAGGAGCCAAAACGTGTGCTAAAGGAGCCAAAACGTGTGCTAAAGTGTCCTCTAGGAGCCAAAACGTGTGCTAAAGGAGCCAAAACGTGTGCTAAAGTGTCCTCTAGGAGCCAAAACGTGTGCTAAACTGTCCTCTAGGAGCCAAAACTCCAGATAAAGTGCCCTCTAGGAGCCAAAACGTGTGCTAAAGTGTCCTCTAGGAGCCAAAACTCCAGATAAAGTGCCCTCTAGGAGCCAAAACTCCTGATAAAGTGCCCTCTAGGAGCCACAACGTGTGCTAAAGTGTCCTCTAGGAGCCAAAAATGTGTGCTAAAGTGTCCGCTAGGAGCCAAAACGTGTGCTAAAGTGTCCTCTAGGAGCCAAAAACGTGTGCTAAAGTGTCCTCTAGGAGCCAAAACGCGTGCTAAAGTGTCCTCTAGGAGCCAAAAACGTGTGCTAAAGTGTCCTCTAGGAGCCAAAAATGTGTGCTAAAGTGTCCGCTAGGAGCCAAAACGTGTGCTAAAGTGTCCGCTAGGAGCCAAAACGTGTGCTAAAGTGTCCGCTAGGAGCCAAAACGTGTGCTAAAGTGTCCGCTAGGAGCCAAAACGTGTGCTAAAGTGCCCTCAAGGAGCCAAAACGTGCGCTAAAGTGTCCGCTAGAAGCCAAAACGTGTGCTAAAGTGCCCTCAAGGAGCCAAAACATGTGCTAAAGTGTCCTCTAGGAGCCAAAACGTGTGCTAAAGTGTCCTCTAGGAGCCAAAAACGTGTGCTAAAGTGCCCTCAAGGAGCCAAAACGTGTGCTAAAGTGCCCTCAAGGAGCCAAAACGTGTGCTAAAGTGCCCTCTAGGAGCCAAAACGTGTGCTAAAGGAGCCAAAACGTGTGCTAAAGTGTCCTTTAGGAGCCAAAACTCCTGATAAAGTGCCCTGTAGAAGCCAAAACGTGTGCTAAGATTTTTCCTTTTCTCCCCTGCCCTTCAAAAAGTCTGTGCATGCCACTGGTCCTTTACCGTCTGGAGTCACCTCAGCTGGTGTATCCCGGACATCAACGCTGGAAAATGTGAAGATCTGGGACCTCAGGAGGTGACGGAGACGAGGAGGAAGAGGAGGAGTCTGGCAGGTGACCTGGAGACGGATGAAGGTTGAGTTTGTGCAGCAGATAAGAAGAGAAAACGAAATGGAATCACTAACGTCCTCGACTCCAGTGCCACCTGAGGAAGAGAGCGAGAGTAATGACTCCATTATCTTCATCTTCATCACCTCCCGACAGAGGCTTCTGTGTGGCTGAAGATAGAAAGTCTGCTTCTGCTTCTGATCATTTATTCATTCATCTCTGTGAGCCAGCGCCTGACCGGCGGTCGGTCGGTCCACTCACCTGAGGACGACTCGACACAAAGAGACGACAAAACCCTGTCACCATCAACCCCAGGGTTCCTAAACATCACGGCCCAAACCCGGCACGACGTCATCTCTGAGTTCTAGAGTCCTGGAGCTGTCGGCCCGACTGTCAGCTGATCAGAAACTGAATAGAAACTTCCTCAACCACCAGATTATCAAGTCCATCACTCCTTTGGAGGCCGTGGTCCTGGTCTGACCCGGTCTGACCCGGTCTGACCCGGTCTGAACCGGTCTGACCCGGTCTGACCCGGTCTCTGTGTTAAAAAAAGAAAAAGAAAAAACATTTATAAATCAAAAACAACTGTTACATGGCTGCAAATCTGTTCTTTATTATGCAGATTCCCATGCAGTCCACCACAACAACAAGTATTTTGTTTCTCTATGTGCTGAGTTTGTTAAAATTGTTTGTACAAATAAACTCAACTTCTCATGAAAGCCACAGGTATAAGCTCTGAGCCTGAGAAATCCATTATTTAGTAGACGTTGACACTTCTGTTGAATTTCCAGACAAACTTCAGGTTTTAGGGGTTTATTGTAAAATCATCGGTTTTACAGGCATTTACAGGCGTTTTAGGCCTAAATGTTGTTCCTTGTATTTATTTCAATAGTTTCACCAAAGATGGAAAACTACAGTTTATTTTTTACTACTACTCCTTGTCTTCTAGTAAAGTTAGCAGCTAGTTACTGTGAGGCAGGAGGAAGGTTTTGTTTGTTTAAAAGTATTTGCAAATGATCGATTTTTTATTTTATTTATCTTTTTATGGTCTCTTTAGGGGTGAAGGCAGAGAGTGGGAGTGAAGAGCCGTGTTGGGTTAGACAGAGACTAATCCAGCTGTGCACTGGGCCAGAACACCAGCAGCAGGAAGTCAAGTTGTTCTGTGCAGAAGTATCAGAAATGCGTGAACGGCTCTAATTGGAAAAAGCCAGTGATTGATGAATGTGACGAGACTTTGTGATGAAAACGCTGCAGAGATGGAAACTCGATGAAAACCGTCAGTCATTATGTGGAGCGCTGCAGCATCAGCTCAGCTGTCATGGTGGTGGACGGGGTGCGTTTGATTCACGCCACGAGGACGGCCGTCTGCCTCGTAACGTATCAGAGCCTGTTTGACTAGAGCTCAAAGTGTTTCTTTATCTTATTCAGATATTTTATATTCAACCTGACTGCAGCAGCTGTGACGATAAGATTTCACCTGCTGAATATATCGACTAAACTTCTTAAACTTATTATTATTAAGAATAACAAGCAGCTCAAAACTACTTCTTGTGATCTCAGATTTAACTGATTAGTTCAGCAGTTGGTTTTATTTTTATATTTTTTTATCTTCTTACCAATAATTATATGATTTCTTTAATGTCTGACTGTTGCCAACTTTTTAGGATTATGTGTATAAGATGCTCTATGAATAATGATTATTATCAGTTATGAGAGTAGGTCTTTAAAGGGATAGTTCAACATTTTGTCCAATTGGCCCATCACCATAATCCCTATAGTCATAGCAGTAGGTTCATTACCTTTAATTGTCGGTGCAAGCTGTTTTTAGAACGGTGGAGCAGAGCCGTGAGCTGCTCAGAGCTACGCTACGGAGGCTCATTATGGGATTTCTTGGTTTCCCTCATCAAACTCATCAAATACACAATCCAACAACTCCACAACGCTCTGGTGGACAAGTTGTGACCTGCACATTCACCACGCTATGAGATAATAACACAACGTTACCACACAGAGTTGTTTTAGAGGGAAATTCATGTAAAACCGCTGATGCACGTTGCCTTCAGGGACAGTTTGTCATCAACAGTCTCTGTATTTCCCTCTAAAACAACTCTGTGTGGTAACGTTGTGTTATTATCTCATAGCGTGGTGAATGTGCAGGTCACAACTTGTCCACCAGAGCGTTGTGGAGTTGTTGGATTGTGTATTTGATGAGTTTGATGAGAGAAACCAAGAAATCCCATGAGCCTCCGTAGCGTAGCTCTGAGCAGCTCACGGCTCTGCTCCGCCGTTCTAAAAACAGCTTGCACCGACAATTAAAGGTGATGACTATAGGGATTATGGTGATGGGACAGTTTGACTAAATGTTGAACTATCCCTTTAAGTTTTTTAAAGCAACAACATCATTGGCTGGTCGAGGTCGTGGAGAAGAGTTTCCCAGATTGAACATCCTGAGCATCGTCAGGACGACCGTCGGCAGGAGCAGGAAGTTTTCAGAAAGTTTTCAAAGAACGAGCTGAAGTTCATCAAGATAACGACCGGAGTCCAAGCGTCGGCGTCCAGGACAAGAAGACGTGGAGTTGGAGGTCGATAGGTTCTCGTTGACAAAGAGTGTTAAATGAAGTGAAAAGCTCAGTCTCCTTCTCTCTGGATAAGATCTTTCTTTTTATTACAGTAAGCCCAGGCCTTGGCTGCTCTCTCTCCGCCTTGTGTCCGTTATCTCTGTCCAACACTTCATCTTTTCCTTCAAGCATCTGAATGAGCTGCTGAGAAAGAAACCCTGTCAGGAAAAGTCCCAGCATTATATTCCTGCAGCGTCCGGCTGAGTCTCAGCTCTACACTCCTCACACTTTGTAAAAACTTGTCCAGATTTTAAAGTCTTTCAGAAAAGTTCAGCTTCTCCTCCAAATCTAGTCCCTACTGGACTTAAAAACCTTCAGGAGTCAGGAGTCAGTTTCTGGACCTGGTTGGTCTGGTCTGGACTCTGTGGAGCTCTGGACTCTGAGTCCAGCTTTCATCCTCCAGACTTCGCTGAAGATGTGGACGTGGAATCAGACAATGGACTTGGAGCTCCTCAGTCTCCATCTGGTTTCCAGCCTCCTGGTTCTGGATCTGGCCTTTTCCTCTGGTCGACCATCTCCACAGTCCAGTCGACCTGGTGCTGACAGAACTCATGGGATCAAACAGAACTTTCATCCAACACCTTCTCCTTGTCAACCTTATTATGGTCTGTCTGAAGCAGCCTCTTCTCTTGTGTTTTTTGTTGACGCACTAGACTTGAATCAGGCCACGACTCTTCAGTCCGATCAACCCAGACGTTGTTGGTCCCGGTCCTCGAAGGCCACTGCTGCATGTTTTAGAAGTTTCCTGCTACAACACACCTGGTTCAAATGGGTGGCTCGTTATCAGGCGGCTGCAGAGCTTGATGACGAGCTGATCATTTGAACCAGGTGTGTTGTAGCAGGAAACTTCTAACCCCCGAGTTCCACTGGATCCGAGTCCGTTCCGTTCCGACCGACGCAGCAAATCCTCGCCTACTGAATCCGTTCCTGGTCTGTCTTTGATCCGTTGCAGTGCTTCGCGTGGTAATGGGCATCTCCCAAACAGACAAACAACAGACATTCTGAGGTTGATCTGCAGGTCACATCGAAGTTTTTGTGCTCTTTTCAACTCAGAATCTC
The DNA here is from genome assembly GCA_030347415.2 of Decapterus maruadsi. Taxonomy (NCBI): domain Eukaryota; kingdom Metazoa; phylum Chordata; class Actinopteri; order Carangiformes; family Carangidae; genus Decapterus; species Decapterus maruadsi. Next base: position 30,355,253 of record CM064893.1, read on the forward strand.
CTCGTCCATTGTCTCGGGACTGTGGCATCGGATGTGACGTGATGTTTACAAGCATTGTGTTTTATTTTGAAATTTACCGGATGCTTTGTGCGTTTCACTTCCTGTGTGGTGCGATCTAATCGCCGTTGATTGATGCATGACAGCTCCGTCATCCGGCAAAAATAGACCTCTGGCGTATTTCTGACGGACACCGGAGCGATGACGGAGCTGAGACGGAGCTGCAAGCCACGCGGTGGAATAACCAAGATTGATTCTAATGAGTCCCAATCGCTCCGGCGTTCGGAACGCAGTCGGAACGGAGTGGAGATGGATGCAGTGGAATTTGAGGGTAAAACATGCGAAGCAGTGGCCCTGGAGGACCGGGACTGGGAACCCTGCTTCAGACCTTCAACCTTCACTGAACATCTCCTTGTTCCTTTCTCTTGTTCTGGAGCACGGATCTCTTCACCGTCTGTTCCTCAACGAGCCAACGAGTCAAATGACAATGTTTTACATTTGCATGAAGAATCACGAGGGTCAAAAGGCTCCGACAGATGAGCTGAAGTGATGCGATCAGACGGTGTAGAGGGTAACGAAGCGTTCTTTAAACAGGAAGTGATCAGTAGACCAAACTGTTGTTGTTGTTGTTGCTGTTGCTGTTTTGTTGACTCATCATCGTTGTCGTCCCTTCAGTTAATCCCCAGTGATTAAAAACACGGTGGCAGCACAAACAGAAACAGATGAGCTGCCGGTCGCGGCTGCGTTCGTCCCTCGTCAGTGTAATTAGTGGATAATCAGCAGCGACAGCTCCGAGTCTGGTCCGCTGCCGTCCGACGGCGTGTGGGCGGGGATAAAGGCTGATTGACAGGTCCTGCTTTTCACCAGCTCTGGCATCGCCGCGGGACGAGGAGGCCGCCCGTCGTCTGTCAGCGGACGGATCAAACCAACCAGTCAGATCCAGTTCCATCAGCGGCTCTGTTTCTGTCACAGGAACGTCTCGTGTCTCTGAGGGACCGTCCGTCCTCTGACGCTGCTCCAAGACCTCCAACATGGACGGTCACGAAGGTCTGAAGACGGCCTCCAGGTTTATGAGACAGAACCCACACCAGAACCGACACCAGAATCAGTACCAGAACCAGTACCAGAACTAACACCAGAACCAGTACCCAAACTGACACCAGAACCAGAACTCGTACCAGAACTAACACCAGATCCAGAACCGGTACCAGAACCAGTACCTGAATTAGTACCCAAACTGACACCAGAACCAGAACCGGTACCAGAACTAACACCAGAACCAGAACCGACACCAGAACCGGTACCAGAAACGGTACCAGAACCAGTACCAGAATCAGTACCCAAACTGACACCAGAACCAGAACCGACACCAGAACCAGTACCAGAACCGGTACCAGAACCGGTACCAGAACCGGTACCAGAACCGGTACCAGAACCGGTACCAGAACCGGTACCAGAACCGGTACCAGAACCAGTACCAGAACCGGTACCAGAACCAGTACCAGAACCGGTACCAGAACCGGTACCAGAACCAGTACCAGAACCAGTACCAGAACCGGTACCAGAACCGACACCAGAACCAGTACCGACACCAGAACCAGAACCAGTACCAGAACCTACACCAGAACCAGAACCAGTACCAGAACCGACACCAGAACCGACACCAGAACCGACACCAGAACCGACACCAGAACCAGAACCAGTACCAGTACCAGAACCGACACCAGAACCGACACCAGAACCAGAACCAGTACCAGAACCGACACCAGAACCAGAACCAGAACCGACACCAGAACCAGAACCAGTACCAGAACCTACACCAGAACCAGAACCAGTACCAGAACCGACACCAGAACCGACACCAGAACCAGAACCAGAACTAACACCAGAATCAGTACCCAAACTGACACCAGAACCAGAACTCGTACCAGAATTAGTACTGTACTTTTCTCATTTTATTTTGTATTTTTTGTTTTTAATGTTTATCAAGATACAGTAAATTAAGTTTTTGTTTTGTTTTGTTATGCTTTGCTATTTGTGCAAGTATTTTTATAGGTGAGGTTTAAACATAAGCCCGTTTCTACCTCACCAGCACATGTATTTTCTCTATATTGTTATTTGTTGTTATTGTTATCTTTATAATTGTGCAAATAAACACATAAACACATACTGGTACCAAACCCAGTACCAGAACTAACACCAGGATGTAACTGGAACTAGTTTGAGCGGCGGAGGGATACAACTCTACTTCCTGATTTTACTGTGCATAAGAGAGAGACATTCTGCATTAATGAGACGAACACACACGTCCCTGCGGTGCAGAGCCTCTACACGTTGCACGAGCCCTGAGGTCAGTTGTGTATCGAACCGATGCACAACTTGTCGTGCAGCGTAACGAGGTCAACCAACCGGCGGCTGAAGGAGCGCCCACCGGGGAGACGACCTGTTCGACCCCGGCGTCAAGGCCGCGCTGCTCATTAGCTCCTGAAACGCTGCTCCAAAGGTCAGACGCCCCCCGATCGTTACCCTTCAGTACGACAACAACAAGCTGTCGGAGCGTTTAGCCGCCCCCCCCCCCCCCAGGGGCCGCCGCCACCGCCGCTGGTGTCAATCAGACCAGGCCCTGCCCCCCCCCATGAGACGAGCTGCAGCTTCCTGTTTATTTCCCCAGGGGTCGTTTGTCTCAGAGAGGAAGAAGAAAACAAACAGAAGCAGGTGAGTGATCAAAGATAAAGAGCCTTTAGTAAATACGCGTAATACGGCGTTTCAAATTAAAGGCCAGAATGTCGTTAATCTGATCGAAACAAACAAACGAGCATCTAGAAACTCAGCTTAAGGTGAGTTAACGTTATTACTCTAATAAACTTTTAGAAGAAAGTTACTGATCCTCTCGCCTGCTGCTGCTGCTGCTGCTGCTGCTGCACAGCGTTTAAAGGAGCAGTTCCTGCAAATCTTTCAGAATAAAAGCCTCCGATGTCCGATCACAGAATCTGAAACAGGAAATGAAACCTACAAGACAGAATAGATAGAACAAACCTTTAATATTCCTGATGAAAACAGAACTGAAGTGAATGTTTCTTGTTGGTTCTATCTGCTAAACAACATGTGACTCTACAGAGTTGAATCCTGATCTTTGTCTTGTTTCACTCACAGAAAAACAGGTTTATATGCTTGAAGATAAACACATCAACACCGGCTCGTCTCGTGCCTCTGGACCTCGTTAACTCCAGACGGAGCAGCACCAGCCAGATCTGATGGAGCTGCTTGTTTCCTCAGGTGCCTCTGATCCAAACAAACAGGTTGTGTTGTTGTGCTTCAGACTCTTCTTCCTCCTCTGTGGCGTTTTCCTTCAACATAATCAAGTGCAGACAGACGAACTCCCTGGATTCTCTTCCAATCAAGCCGGTCCTGCAGCTGCAGCTCAGCGCGACGATGCCTTCACTGACTCCACGTCTGTTTCCCAACTGGTGGCTTCAGTCTCGTCTTTGATCAGCTGGAAACATCTGGACGTGGCGGCGCGTTGTTCTCTGAAAGGAAGGAAAAGTAAACGATTGGTTTGAAGCCTGAAGAGCCAGGTGTTACAGCAGCTGAACACCTACTGGATATTTATTTATACTGATGTTTATCTGAACATTCATACATATACAGTAAATATACTTTCTATAGCTGAATATGGGACGAGCAGCAGGATCACGACCTGAATACAAAACACCTATAAATACCCAGAATTCTCTGCTTGGAAGCTCCTCAGTCTGCTGTGATTATTAAGCTGCTATTTACAATGTAGATCCACTCAGTGTTGGAACCAGTTCACAGCTCAGCTCTGTTGGTTTGTTCTGAAAAGTTCATTATTGTATAAACTGTGAGTCAATATGAGTAGTTCAGGTGTTTCTGAACCTTTCCCTGAGGAGTCTGAGCCTTTGAGTCTCAGCTGAGGGCAAAGAAGCCAATATGCCACATTAAACTTCACATGGACAAAGAACCTGAAGTTAAAGGGATAGTTCAACATTTTGGCAAATTGGCCCATTGCCATAATCGCTATAGTCATAGCAGTAGGTTTGTTACCTTTAATTGTAGGTGCAAGCTATTTTTAGAACAGCGGAGCAGAGCCGTGAGCTGCTCAGAGCTACACTACGGAGGCTCATGGGATGTCTTGGTTTCCCTCATCAAACTCATCAAATACACAATCCAACAACTCCACAACGCTCTGGTGGACAAGTTGTGACCTGCACATTCACCACGCTATGAGATAATAACGGAACAATACGAAACGGAGCCGTTTTAGAGGTAAATACAGGGTAAATGCGGAGACTGCTTGCTGAAAAACTGTCCCTGAACGCAACGTGCATCAGCGGTTTTGCATGAATTTACCTCAAAAACGGCTCAGTTTCGTATCGTTGTGTTATTATCTCATAGCGTGGTGAATGTGCAGGTCACAACTTGTCTACAAAAGCGCTGTGGAGTTTTGAGATTTTGTATTTGATGAGTTTGATGAGGGAAACCAAGAAATCCCATGAGCCTCCGTAGCGTAGCTCTGAGTAGCTCATGGCTCTGCTCCGCCGTTCTAAAAATAGCTTGCACCGACAATTAAAGGTAACGAACCTACTGCTATGACTATAGGGGTTATGGTGATGGGACAGTTTGACTAAATGTTGAACTATCCCTTTAAAGCTGAAGTTAAACCAAGTTTCTCATCATAATGAAATATACTTCCAGCTGAGCTTCTCTCTGTTGTTCATCATAGAAGATGAAATCAGCTGTTCATCAATAGTTGTGAAGGCTCCGTGCAGATCTTGACATTTGGACTCAGCCGGAGGATAAATGTGAGCTTTTTGTTGTGTTTTTGTTGTCGATGCATCCAAACTCTTATCTGCTGATAAAAAAATAATAAAAAACCTGCAGCACAAAGGTCAGGTCGATGGATGACCTTTCCACACGTCCACCGAGGACAAGATTCCCTCGTCAGTCATGACATTTCTCAGACGCTGCAGGAAACTGTGGATGCAGTTGAGAGACGACGGCTTCAGCTCAGATTTAATCTCCAGCTGCTCTGAGCGGCCGGACTCAGCTTCATCATAACATTAATACATTATTATACAACAAGTAGTTCCAACCAAGCAATCTGATTGGTCAATAAGACATTTAGAACGTGCTCAAATGAGCATTACAGCACGGCTGACTCATCACTAAAAATATTACTGCGCCATGTCATGTTGTTTAATACATCTCCATGGCAACATGGATTTGAAACGTCATTTATTACTCGTGAAAATAAAATCACAAACTACATTGACCTCCTGTAGGGTGTTACTGTCAGCTGCCAAAGTCACATACAACAATTACAATTGTTTTTAATATTGTAAAGCTCCCCGTTACAGCCGAGAGGATTTTTCTCCCTCATGTGTGTACAAAGTCGGAGAGACACGAGTTGTGATCGCGGTGAATGTTTTTTAAAATATGGTCCGGAGCTGAATATTTCATTAGATAAAACGTAAGTGATTACCTGTATGTTTCTCTTTCTCCCTCTCTCTCGCTTGCTCCTTTGGAGCTTTTAAATAACGTTAATCTGGAGTAATAGTCTGGCTTTCTCTATCAGCTGTGTCGGCGGCACGGCGCTATAACCTCATTAAACATGCACAGTTTGCGGTTGTAGAAGCTACATCTGTGAAAGGAAAAAAACGGCATCTTTGTTATAACTTGGGCGATCATTTGTGCAGTGTTGATTTAGTTCAGGAAAGTCCAAGACCGCGTTAAAACATGAACGTCAGCGCAGAGTTCACACAACTGGGACTAGAAAATCATTTCTGTTGCTAGGTCGTTACTAAGATTTGGACTATTTCCTGTAGTGGTGAACTACGTTCCATTACACATAGGAATCTACTGACGTGACTGGTTGTGTTTCAGGTATTAGTCAGACCCCATGTATTTCCATGGAAACGGGAAGCGCTCTCGCAAAAAACTTTAAATTTAGACGGCAAAACGTCCATCAACATGCATATATATTTAATTATACGCTTTATTATGTTGGTAATTGTTGTATAATCGCAATATTACCCTCGAGGATGTGCTTTAACGTCATTTGAGCACTTCGGTGATGCTTGCGGACCTCGGCGCAAGCGCCTCGGTCCTGACCGCATCACCGTCGTGCTCAAATGACGTTAAAGCACACCCTCTCGGGTAATATTGCTTAAATACGACCTATGACCTCGTTACAGCTCAGATCACTATCAACTATCTATCACTATCACTATCACTATCAACACCATCTAGTTTTTACTCATAAATGTCTGACTGACTTTAACCTTCAGTCATCGTTAACCCTCCTGTCGTCCTTCCTGCTTCCTTTTTCCTTTCCTTGTTTCCTTCCTTTCCTTTGTCCTCATTCCTACTTCCTTCCTTTTTGATTCAATGACCCAATCTGTTCCCTCCTTCCTTCTTTCTTTCCTTCACTTTCCCCTTCATCTTTCCTCCCATCTTTCCCTTTATCCTTCCTTCCTTCTTTCTTTCCTTCCTTCCTTCCCTACGTCCTTTCTTCCATCCTTCCTTCATTCCTTCCTTCCTACCTTCCTTCTTTCTTTCCTTCCTTCCTTCCCTTCATCCTTCCTTCCTACCTTCCTTCCTTCCTTCCTTCTTTCCCTTCATCCTTCCATCCTTCTTTCTTTTCTTCCTTCCTTCTTTCCCTTCATCCTTCCTTCCTTCTTTCTTTTCTTCCTTCCTTCCCTTCATCCTTCCTTCCTACCTTCCTTCCTTCCTTCTTTCCCTTCATCCATCCTTCCTTCTTTCTTTTCTTCCTTCCTTCCCTTCATCCTTCCTTCCTACCTTCCTTCCTTCCTTCCTTCTTTCCCTTCATCCTTCCTTCCTTCCTTCCCTACGTCCTTTCTTCCATCCTTCCTTCATTCCTTCCTTCCTACCTTCCTTCTTTCTTTCCTTCCTTCCTTCCCTTCATCCTTCCTTCCTACCTTCCTTCCTTCCTTCCTTCTTTCCCTTCATCCTTCCATCCTTCTTTCTTTTCTTCCTTCCTTCCCTTCATCCTTCCTTCCTACCTTCCTTCCTTCCTTCTTTCCCTTCATCCTTCCTTCCTTCTTTCTTTTCTTCCTTCCTTCCCTTCATCCTTCTTTCCATCCTTCCTTCCTTCCTTCCTTCTTTCCCTTCATCCGTCCTCCCTTCCTTCCATCCTTCCTTCCCTTTGTCCTTTCTTCCTCTTTCCTCCCATCTTTCCCTTCGTCCTTCCTTCCTTCTTTCTTTTCTTCCTTCCTTCCCTTCATCCTTCCTTCCTTCCTTCCTTCCTTCCTTCCTTCCCTTCATCCTTCTTTCCTTCCTTCCTTCCCTTCATCCTTCTTTCCTTCCTTCCTTCCCTTCATCCTTCTTTCCTTCCTTCCTTCCCTTCATCCTTCCTTCCTTCCTTCTTTCCTTCCTTCCCTTCATCCTTCTTTTCTTCCTTCCTTCCCTTCATCCTTCCTTCCTTCCTTCCTTCCTTCCTTCCTTCCTTCCTTCCTTCCTTCCTTCCTTCCTTCCTTCCTTCCTTCCCTTCATCCTTCCTTCCTTCCTTGACCCAGGAGGGCAACAGGAGGGTTAAACTAACTAGCGTTAAGCAACACTGACAGTTTAGCTCATGAAATGCTGATCAAACATGTGCTGTGATGCAGTAGCACAGTTTGCTTTGCATTTCACTATAAATATACAGGACGTAACAGGACGTAACAGGACGTAACAGGACGTAACAGGACGTAACAGGATGTAACAGGATGTAACAGGATGTAACAGCAGTCGGCTACAGTGTAAATCTGCCTCTGACTTTAAATATCAACAGTTTACTTTCATCATCTCTGTCCACTCTCGCTAAACGCTCTTTGGCGCCGACTCTTCTGCCACGTTGATGGTCAGTAAATCACCTCCCTGTTTAATCCTGCAGCATCAGCTGATACACACAGGGCTCAGAGCTGCAAAAATACAATATTAAAAGAGGAATATAAAAAAGAAGAATAATTCACTGCTTGGTTTCCTCGCTGGCTCCAGTTCAGCCTGAATCCACAAGACATTTGCATTTCAAATGATTTCAAATCATAAGTCTCATTCAGTCAGTGTGTTGTGTTCCTGTGGTACTTTGTCTCCGGCTCGTTCAAAGACACACACACACATTCCCATTCACACACATCCCATCATTCCTGTAGCTCTCAGCAGCTCTCAGGTAGCAGCATCACGTCCTCATACATATTTCATGTGCTGTTGAAAGCTGAAAGTGCTGCGAACAGACTGTAGTGAAACTGAAGCGAGGGGGCGTTTAAATAAAGATCTGCTCCGAGAAAATTCACATTTTGGTTTCATGTGGTTTGTTTTTCAGTTTTAGAGACACAAACGTCTTCATTAATGACTGCAGACTGACCAGAGAGCAGCGGGACGCGGTCTGACGTTTACACATGTGGAGCAGCAGCCGTTGAACCTGTTGCGATGTTGAACCTGTTGAGATGAGGCCGAAGGACGGAGACGACCACACATTAACGATGCTCGACTCCACGCCGTCTCTGCAGGAGTCAGAGCTGCTTCTGATAAACAGCTGCAGAGGGAGGTTCAGTCTGGAGCCGCTGCAAGGTGTCGACAGCAGGAGACGAGTGTCAACCTGTTGATCGTCAACAATCGAACACAGACTAGTTCCTGGTCCAGATGTTCAGAAGGTCCCTTGGATCATGTCGTCCATCTTTACTTTTATCTCAGTTGTTCAAAGCTCAGTTGGATTGGATCGGTCGGATCCAGATGTCTTTTCTAGATTAACAAATCCACATGTTTGTGTTAAAGGGCCAACGAGGAGTTTCTATTCGGTTATAAAACAGTCGCACATTAATGTGGATGAATCTATGCCACCCACACTTGTTAATCGTTCCATTTTCGATCAATATATCGTTTTCTGTCTATCGTTATTTTGTTATTATTAGTGGTTTCACAGACGCGATTTCACAGACGCGAATGAGAATAACAGCGATTATAGCGGCGTTATGGTCGGAACTACGACGGTAACTGAACCTCTTTGAACCTCTGACTTTAATTATTAATGAATGAAAACATGAGTCCGTCTTGCGCGAGGTGGAAGAATGCTACGGTGCGCATGGAGGCTCATAAATGTAGTGTGAAAACACTTCGCTTTTCCAAAACTCCTCGTTGTCCCTTTAAATGTGACTGTGTATCAGACTGAAGGCTGGTGGTTGTAAACAACAGAACAGCTGCATTGTTTGTGTCTTTTAAACAGCCAGACCTTTTCTTACATACAGTGTCTGGTCTGGCTCTTTACCCACAGTCAAATAACATATTAACCCTCAGGAGTGGTTTCTGGGGTCACCTTGACCCTTGACCCTTGAGGACAGGTCTAGTCCAGGAGGTGGACCTGAGAGATAAAAACCTGGGACTCCTCAACCAGTCTGTAGAACTGGAACCCTTTCAGATTTCAGATTAGGTGAAACGTCTTCAAGGAACCAAGAACCAAGTCCAGTTGGCTTCACCTCCTCCACAGACTCGTCTGATCCAGGATCTGCCGACCGGTCTGAGCTGATCTCCTGCAGACCGCTGAGACGTTTAACAGCAGAAGAACTCGTCCAGACCTGGAGAAACGTTCGCGGCCTGCAGACCTGTTGTTTGGAAGCTGGACTGAAGAATCTCATCATAAAAAGTGGTTTTCACTTTGGATGAGGAGCCACAGCTGCTGCGTGGCGGGTCAGAACCAGGCTGCAGCTTTAATGTTTCATAATGAAATCAGCAGAAGGAGAGGAGACATCAGAGGACTGAAGGGACCGGGGACGAACCGGAGCGTCAGTGAATTCATCTGTGACGTCTCATTAAGAACGAGGCGTTTGAGGTCCTCGTTAAGAGTCAGAAAATTGAATCTTTCAAGTTTTATTTCAATCTTTACCAAGAAGTTCCTGAGTCAGCAGCTGTGGATGCACCGTGATTGGTCGGTTGTGTTCTTCCATTGTAGGAGCATAAACCAGCCTCACTGGAGGAACTGTCGTAACCATGACAACAGAGTCAGATGATCTGAAGACAGAGATGTGAAACATGTCAAGTCTTTCCCTGCGGTCGTGTCTCTGAAGTTCGTCCTGAACAAACCTTCAGAAAACGAAGAGAAGAAAAGATGCTGAGCAGCAAATAAAGTCGTCAGACGCCGGCAGCTCGTTGACACGCCGCTGCCGTCGCCGCCGCTGCAGCCGCTGCTGCTGCTGCTGCTGGAACCAGCCTCAGAGCTCCAGTCGTCCTCAGGTCTTTTTACACAGTTTAGAGTTTAAAGTTTGACTGATTCTCTAACATCCATTAAAGAGCCAGGACTGATAGTCTAGATGGAAACAGGGGTTCACGAGCACATCGTGGATTTTTTTTCCCCACCTGATTTTTCTTAATCTTTAAAGTGTCTACTTTAAGACTCTGACAGGTACCAGGATGAAAAAATGTCCCATGGTGTTTATTTTTAACCCTTTACTGCACCTATCCCAAATTTGAAGCTGAAAAAACTGAAAGTGAAATTGGCATAGATCTTGAAGTAAACAACTCACAGAGACAAATTAACACATTTTTCTACACAATTTTGGGCCAAGGAATTCAATAGAACAGTTACTTTTAAGTTTTTAACACAAGCCGACTTGATTTTGGGGTAAAAATATCAAAAAATAGCTGAAAATTCTAAAATCTTACGTATATTTTCCCCTATACCAAAATTATGTGCACTGAATGAAAACATTTTGAGACTTTTCTTAATCTTTAAAGTGTCTACTTTAAGACTCTGACAGGTACCAGGATGAAAAAATGTCTCATGGGGTTTATTTTAACCCTTTACTGCACCTATCCCAAATTTGAAGCTGAAAAACTGAAAATGAAATTGGCATAGCTCTTGAAGTAAACAACTCATAGAGACAAATTAACACATTTTTCTACACAATTTTGGCTAAGGAATTCAATAGAATGGTTACTTTTAAGTTTTTAACACAAGCCGACTTGATTTTGGGGCAAAAATATCAAAAATTAGCTGAAAATTCTAAAATCGTATGTATGTTTTCCCCTATACCAAAATCCAAGCTCAAGGGGGGGTCAGTCACAATAAACCAGTCACAATAAAGCGAGGGAGCGGTCTGGAGACTTTAGTTCTTCTTCTTCTTCCCTGTAGAAGTTGTGCTTCGACAATAAGCTGAGTTTGTTTGGTTTAGAAGAACGTCAATATCACATGATCGGAGAGCCGCTAACGTTCGATAGCATGCTACGTTGCTAATAACAACAACAGCGCGTCTCGGGATACGGGAGGACATGGAGACCATGGAGGACACGGAGACCATGGAGGACACGGAGGACGGGTCCGATGCAGCCCTGAACACTGCTATGGACTGTTAGCTTAGCATTAGCCTTTAGCCTGGTCTCTCACTCTATTGTGTCCTCCAGAAACACTTCCTGTTGGGACTTTGTTTTGTTTTTTTGTCAAACTGATGAAGTTGTGTTCTTAGTTTGTTTTGGGAGAATAATGAAACCGACACCGACACATCAGTGAACATCTGACGGTGACAGCTGGAGTCAGAACATCTGGATCTCAGACTCCGTGCTGCTGCTGACGACGACTCTGACACATCTGGACAGGCTCCGATGGAACGGTCGACCGGTCGCTCCACAAAGAGAAGCAGCAGGAAGTGGATCTGATGTTGTGTGTGTGTGTGTGTGTGTGTGTGTGTGTGTGTGTGTGTGTGTGTGTGTGTGTGTGTGTGTGTGTGTGTGATGGTAGAGGACGGATGAGGAATCGATGCGGCGACCGGACGGCCTGATAAGACGTGAAGGGCGTCGCGTCGGCTCAGGTCGCCATGACACTAATGAAGACAAGAGTTTACACGTTAACAGTTCAGCTTAGCAACTCACCATGGCAACCACCGTTTAAATACCAGAGAAGAAGAAGAGGTGTTTATTATGATATAGAGTATTATTATTATCACATATTTGTTTTGATCCAGGAGACAGACCATCTCCTCTCTTTCAGCTTCTCTCTGGAGCTCCAGTAACAACAGGTTGGTCTCGACCAATCAGGAGAGAGGAGGAGGCTCTGAGCCTCTCTTCTGATTGGCTGACTGGTTTCTAAAGTCATTCAATAAAAAAAACAGAGTAGATTTCAGAATAAAATACTCAAAGAAACCAAATCCTGCAAGTTGTTGTTGGAGGTGGTGAGGGGGCGGGGCTTAGTTGTGACATCACAAAGTACTGTTTTTAAGCCACTGCTTAAAAAATTCCTTGGAAGAGCCTTGGAAAAACTGCTGCACACAACAATAACCTGTTACACCATCAATAATGAATATCCTGCTCCTAAACAACAGGTGATGTAAAGACAACGGGAGTCGACTGCTGCTCAACAGCTGTGAAGGATGAATAATCAAACAGCACCTGAAGGCATCGAAGTGACTGTATAATAATACTGAACACACACACACACTGATCTGTGATCACATAAACAAAGCTGCAGCAGGACGGACGTTGGATCAGCCAGGAATCAGATTATTATGACACGACTTTAGTTCAAAAGCTGCTCGTCAGAACAAACTCTTCCTTGTCATCAACGTCCATGTTTAGTCTATGTTTCTCGTGTGTGTGTGTGTCTGTGTGTGTGTGTGTTTCATTGTCACTGAGGACGAAGCTGTGTTTTAATGAGGCGTCAGAGCGACGTCACATGAATAAAGGATGAAGTCCTGACACCGTGACAGCTCCTCAGTCACTCTGGTCAACGGCACAGAATTCCCAGAATTCCGCAGAATTCAGCCTGGTGTCTTAAACATATCCACACTCTCATTTTGAATTTATGTGTATGTAAATATTATATATATATATACGTTTATATCTATAAGCTGAAGTGATGGTGGAACCTGTTGGTAAATATTCCACCAACAGTAACGGGACCTGTTTCCTTATGGAGACGCACAACGAGTGTTTTCACTCAGACGGCGCTCGTTACAACAGGTTGGAGAGAGAAAATCAATGTCCACAGGAGAAAAATAAAAAATCCAATATCAGTTGAAGTATTCATACTCTTTATCCGTCTTTACCCGAGCTTCTGCATTCCTACACAAGCACAGAACCACTTATTTTCAGTTAAACAAGTTACAGTCCTCGCCATAACCAGCTGGTTAGCTCAGCTCTTGGCCCAATGCCTCATTGCAGTAGGTTCGTTACCTTTAATTGTCGGTGCAAGCTGTTTTTAGAACGGCGGAGCAGAGCCGTGAGCTGCTCAGAGCTACGCTACGGAGGCTCATGGGATTTCTTGGTTTCCCTCATCAAACTCATCAAATACACAATCCAACAACTCCACAACGCTCTGGTGGACAAGTTGTGACCTGCACATTCACCACGCTATGAGATAATAACACAACGTTACCACACAGAGTTGTTTTAGAGGGAAATTCATGTAAAACCTCTGATGCACGTTGCCTTCAGGGACAGTTGTTCATCAACAGTCTCTTTATTTCCCTCTAAAACAACTCTGTGTGGTAACGTTGTGTTATTATCTCATAGCGTGGTGAATGTGCAGGTCACAACTTGTCCACCAGAGCGTTGTGGAGTTGTTGGATTGTGTATTTGATGAGTTTGATGAGGGAAACCAAGAAATCCCATGAGCCTCCGTAGCGTAGCTCTGAGCAGCTCACGGCTCTGCTCCGCCGTTCTAAAAATAGCTTGCACCGACAATTAAAGGTAACGAACCTACTGCTGTGACTATAGGGGTTATGGTGATGGGACAGTTGGACTAAATGTTGAACTATCCCTTTAAATTTAAGTTTAGTTAGTCACAAAGGCGATGTCCATCTTTGTTTACGGTCCACGCCACATGACCTGCAGCCGCCACGGCGCCACCTCCTCTGGCCACAGGGGGGCAGCGACGTCGCCCCAGATGGTTTACATTTAACTTTGTCTTCACTCTTCACTTGTTTTGGTTCTGATCGACGTCTGTTCTCAGCTTCAACTCTCGTCCATAAACAAATGGAGGGATTATAAAACACAGAGACAGAGTTAATAAAACAAACTCTTCCCTGTTTCTCCTGCTTCAGTCGACCATGAAAACACGAGGCTTTCTCTCCTCGGAAACTTTCCCTTCACGGCGGTGGCGGCGGCGGCGGCTCCTCTTCTTTTAATTAGACTCAGCAGCTCAGGAGAAAACCTCCCAGAGTGCTTTGCTGCTGCCGCTGCTTTATCTCCTGTACTTTCTCCACATTATTAACACCGGCCTGGTCCAGCAGCTCAGACCAGCACCGCTTCTCTGCATTTACATTCAACACATCAGACAGAAACACTGACAACTGCTGCTGCAGCTGCAGTCTGGTGTTTTATAGAGAGTCAACTGTACTTGTATCACTTGTATTTTTATATCAAGGACCCAAAATTGACACAATTGACCCCCATTGGACAAGAAATACACAAACAATCAGTGTATCTACGTGTACATCAGGCGTACATTTTTGAAAGATTATAGAGACATTTCTGGACAAAAGTGGTACAATTTCTCCCAAAAAAGTTGAAATATTTCTAGAAAAGTGGTTAAAAAAAATTCTCAAAAAGTTTACGTTTTTTTCAGAAAAAAAGTGGTAAAATTTTGCTTAAAGGGACAGTTCAACATTTTGGCAAATTGGCCCATTGCCATAATTGATATAGTCATAGCAGTAGGTTCGTTACCTTTAATTGTCGGTGCAAGCTATTTTCAGTACGGCGGAGCAGAGCCGTGAGCTGCTCAGAGCTACGCTACGGAGGCTCATGGGATTTCTTGGTTTCCCTCATCAAACTCATCAAATACACAATCCAACAACTCAAAAGTGCTGTTGTGGACACGTTGTGAGCTGCAGAACCACCACGCTATGAGATAATGATGGAACGATACGAAACGGAGCCGTTTTCGAGGTAAATACAGGGTAAATGCGGAGACTGCTTGCTGAAAAACTGTCCCTGAACGCAACGCGCATCAGCGGTTTTGCACGAATTTACCTCTGAAACAGCTCCGTCTCGTAACGTTCCGTCATTATCTCATAGCGTGGTAAATGTGCAGCTCACAACGTGTCCACAACAGCGCTTTTGAGTTGCTGTGTTGTGTATTTGATGAGTTTGATGAGGGAAACCAAGAAATTCCCCTCCATTGAATAGCCCTGAGCAGCTCATGGCTCTGCTCCGCCGTACTAAAAGTAGCTTACACCTACAATTAAAGGTAACGAACCTACTGCTATGACTATAGGGGTTATGGTGATGGGCCAATTTGCCAAAATGTTGAACTATCCCTTTAAAAAAAAAAAAAGAAAATCTGGTAAATTTCTCAGAATGATATTTTACAGAGATCATTTAAAGTTTGTATTTAATTTACAAAAGTAATGTGGGAGTTGAAGCTTTAGCCGAGGTTAACTTGACTCCACAGGACTTCGGTGTAAAAAGATGAACAAGAATATATTTAATCCTTGTTTCCAAAAGTATCCAATTACAGGACGAATCCAAAATCAAAAGGCGCTACGGTAAGAAAACTGTGTTGCTCGTTCCAACCAACTGCCTCTGTCTTCTTAAAGCGACATAACAAAGGTTAAAAAAGATTATTTTTAACTTATCATGAATTAAATCTAATATTATAATCAGCTGTTTATCCAAACTTTACAATATAAACAAACAAAACATGTAGAAGCACACAAAACACTCATTGGCTCCCACAAGTAATCAGTTACTTTACATGACTATAAATAAGACGGCGTTCAGACTGAGCTGCTCAGCGTTTACCCCAGAGGTCAGAGGTCAAGTGTCTTCACACCAGATCAGTCTCAGACTAAACAGTCTCTCTCATCCTCTCTTTGTGTCGACTGAATCTGCTGCCAACCGTTAATGTCTCTGTCTCAGAGGACGAGCCAGACCATAATAACCTCGTCACGGTGACACTGACACAAAACAGATCTCTGTCCCGCTCTCAGGATAAAAACACGAGCTGCTCTCAACTCAACGTCGCTCTGGGCCGAGGCTCGGGGTTTACTTCCTGGTCTCGAGCCTTTTGATTGGTCGATACAGCGTCGTCCGGGTGTGAGTTTGATGAGGGAAACCAAGAAATCCCATAATGAGCCTCCGTAGCGTAGCTCTGAGCAGCTCACGGCTCTGCTCCGCCGTTCTAAAAATAGCTTGCACCGATTGCACGGATTATGGCAATGGGCTAATTTGACAAAATGTTGAACTGTCCCTTTAAAACCTTCTGTCTTTGTCGTTCCCAAAAAGATGAGTTATACACGGATAAATATGAATTATGGTGATGGGCCAGTTTGACTAAATGTTGAACTATCCCTTTAAAAAGAAAGCCCCAGGTTGGATTTGCCTGGACTACCCATCATTCCAATACTATGACGTCATAAATTCCATAAAACCAGGGCTTTTGTCCCAGAATCCAGAACCCTCCCTCTTTGTGACATCATTCCAACATTGTGATGTCACAGCTGGATCAGATCAACCTAGAGCTCAGTCTTCACCGACCAACCAGCAGCCATGGCTCAGTCCAAACCAGTCAGCGAGTTTCACGCGCCCGGCGGCGTCTCGTCCGAAAGTCACGGCGAGCTGTCCATCATCCAGGACGTTCAGAGGAAACGGCGGGAGTCGTGGGCTCTGTCGGCCGTCGTCGAGGGACGCCGGCAGAAGCTGCAGAGCGCCTGCGACGAAGTCGACGGGCTGAGCGACCACCTGGAGCGCGTGGAGGCGGAGCACCAGGGCCACGACCTGCTCCTGAAGCACGAGGAGGCGGAGCGGGCGGCGCGCCGGGCGGAGGCGGAGCGCCGGGAGGTGGTCGCGCAACGAGAGGAGCTGCGGAGGCTGAAGACGGAGAAGACGGCGCTCATAGAGAGACGGCGGCGGCTGAAGCTGGAGCTGGAAGGCCTCGGCGAGTTCCGGGACATGATGAGCCGACTTCCCAAGTTCACCGACTTCAAGGACGTGGACGCGCTGACGGAGTACATGGAGAGTCTGATCCACTTCAACGACGAGCTGGTCAGTCTGTCGTTAGCCGTTAGCCCTTAGCCGTTAGCCGTTAGCCGTTAGCCGTTAGCCGCGACGGGTCAACGTTGAACACGTTCCAACACAACTCAACTGGTTCTGTCTCCTCAACTTCCTGGATGAGGGAAAAAAGTCCTGACGAATCCCATTAGGGGGAAGTTTGGAAAAAGACCGTAGTAAAACCCATTCATACGCCATTATTTAACACGTGAATAGGGTAAAATTTTTAACCTTTAGATATCTCCATGAAAATCACTGAGTTGATTACTGACATTAAGACAAACAAAAAACGTATTACAAGTTGTTTTAAATTCTTTGTTGACATGAGCAAATTTGCATAAATTTGCATAAATTCCACCGTTTTACCGGAGAAGGACACTTGTCTTCTGACGGTTGTTTTGATCGAGCAGTTCTTTAAAAAAACACTTTGCAGGAAGCGCTGGTTTTACATGGTAGCACAGTCTAGAATGAGATCAGATCAGTGCTAAATGTTCAGAAGTCACTGTAACGATGCGAAAGACTCCAGAGAGCCTTTTAAGAACTTAAAGGGATACGCCAACATTTTTTTTTTCATGTCTTGCCTCTCCAAGGAGACAAGGAGACAGGTTCAGATTCCTCCTCTGGTCTGTTGGAGGGGGAGGAGGGCGGTTCTGGTCCTGGTTCCGGTTCTGGTCCTGGTTCTGGTCCTGATTCTGGTCCTGGTTCCAGTTCTGGTTCCGGTTCCGGTTCCGGTTCCGGTACCGGTTCTAATTCTGGTTCCGGACCCGGTACCGGTTCCGATTCCGGTTCTGGTTCTGGTCCCGGTTCCGTTTCTGGTACCGGTTCCGATTCTGGTTCTGGACCCGGACCCGGTTCTGGTTCTGGTCCCGGTTCTGGTTCTGGTTCTGGTTCTGGTTCTGGTCCCGGTTCTGGTTCCGGTTCCGGTTCTGGTTCCGGGTCCGGTCCGGGCCCGGGTCCAGAACCAGAATCAGAACCGGTACCAGAAACGGGACCAGAACCAGAACCGGGACCAGAACCGGGACCAGAACCAGAACCAGCACTGGTTTTACATGTAGCCTCAGCTAAGCGCGCTAGCTCGTTAAAGCTACAGTTGGTAAATTGATGAAAGTGAAAGTAAACTCCTGTGGGTCCCTTTAAGAACCTGGAGTCGACTCAGTCCAGTTTTCACGCTGGTTCCACCATAGACTGTAACAGAATGGACGTCAAAATCCGTGGAATTTATCAAATTTATTGGTTTTGAATTTCAAAACTTTCGTTTTTTCCTCTCACTCAGGAAGTGGCGGACACAAACCAGCGAGTTTGATTCTGTTGCATCATGTTGCTCAACCCTGCCCACTGGGAGCAGGTGGAGAAGCCTGTCTCAGGAGCGCAGGAGCACGGACCTGATGAACGTTTCCGCGCCCTGATTGGCCAGAACCTGCCGCAGATGCAACAGCAAAACGAGCTGGCGCTGAAAACGGACCTGGAGGACACGCAGGCCGAGGCGGGGGAGAAACAGTGGCTGCACGTTGAGACCAAAAAGACGTTTTGGGACACCAGGATCTCCACCTAAATATGTTTTTGATGCTGTAAAGTCTGAGCGCCATTTTAACATGGGGACGGATGGAGAGTTGCTCACTTCCGGTAAGAAGAAGAATCGCGGGGGATTGCAGAACACGGAGTGAGCTTCACTTCTCAGACCGACAACTGCCCCCTTGGTTCCACCACAGCACCTTGTGTCGTCAAAACGGTGGAATTTATGCAAATTTATGCAAATTAACAACGAATTTCAAAACTTTCGGGGCTTTTTTCCTCTCACTCAGGAAGTCGAGGACACAAAACCAGTTGAGTTTGATTCTGTTGCATCATGTTGCTCAACCTTTTCTCCTGCAACGTGTGGAGCAGGTGGAGAAGGAGCAGGAGGCGCAGGAGCAGGTGGACCGGATGAAGCGGGAGCGCGCGGCGGTGACGAAGCAGCATCACCTGCTGCAGATGCAGCGCAACAACGAGCTGGCGCTGATGAGGACGGAGCTGGAGGACACGCAGGCCGAGGCCGCGCTGCTGGAGAAGCAGTGGCTGCACGTCCAGGAGACCGCCGCCAAGAAGACGCTCCGGCTGGGACAGATCAAGATCTCCACCTCCAACCTCACCCAGATGCTCCGCCGCGGCCTGAGCGCCACGGCGGACGGAGGGGAAGACGGCGCGGAAGAAGAAGAAGACGTGTGGGCGGAGAACACGGAGACGCAGCTGGACCGGATCATGACCTTCGTGCAGGACTACTCGGACATTTATGATTTTGTTTCAGATGACGGTCGGGCCGCTGAATTGCAATTCAACCTGGGATTTGAGTTCTGTGACAACAAGACGCGTTTTTGAAGAAACAGTGACGCTCAACTGATCAGGTTAAAAGACGGGTTTTCTCCGGGACGCTCCGGCTCGCCCACTTCTTAGAGCGACAAGTTCAAGAAAAAAAAGAAGCTGCACGTCCAGAAATAATAAATAATTCACTTCATCAGAGATTTGACTGGATGTGTCATTGTTCATAGTCGGTCCTGGGCTGTGTTCGAAATCACCCCCTATCACGGATGTAGTGCACTATATAGTGTGTTCGCCATTTTGTAGTGTTGTTCCGGACTGGACTCCGTTCCAGATAATTTCATCCACTATAGTGGATGACCCTTAAAAAAATTTATGGGACAATGCCATTCCGAACCTGAAAAAAAGTTGAATGTTTTACAAGCGACAGGTACACAACTTTCTATCAAATGTATCCCAGTGAATGTGGTTAGAATTCCCGTTTCTGATGCAGTGGATCAGGGTTCGAGGAGAGAAGACACATATTAACAGTGATTTTATTGGCCTTACCTAATCTTTTACTAAACTTAACCAACTATTTCAATTTAAACAAAAAAAGCACAGAGCAAGGACATCCGAGCATTAACAGGCAGCATTAAATCAATGTAATAAAGAAACTGTAGTAGAATATGGAGTAAATCCATGGCTAACAGCTAAGGCAGGAAGTCAAACCACGAAATCCGGTCCATTTTCTCACATTCGGGACACACAGCAGCAGTTAACCAAACCAAACTTCGGATATTTCAACAGTTTATTGTCTGAGAAACACAACCACACAGAATCACAGCCTTAATGTTCCCGTTCAACAGTGACGGTTTTTCCCATTTTGTGACTTTATTTTTTTTGGCTGCCAGACAGTTGAACTTCCCGTCAGGAGGAGGATTTCAACTGTTCCATAGCAACATGAGCAGATTTATCCATTTGTCTTTGTGATGGTCCTGCAGCCCTGACCAGTCCCGCCTCAGGCTCACCCTGTTTGTGATGTGTTCCTGTCACCGTGGAGACGTCTGTGTCCGCCATGTTGTTCTTCTAACTCAGAGGGAGACGTCAGCTTCATATGGACTGACTGACATGAGGTTGGAGTCTGAGTCTGTTGAGAAAAACTTTTTGTTTTTCTCCTGCAAGACTATAGTAAACACTTCCTCCGCCCTGACATTTAATTGAATCTGCGTTTCCTCCTTTGTTTCATACGGCCATCCTCCTCCTTTGTTTCCATGGTCCTCCTCTTCCTCCTGCTTCCGTCACAGCAACACCTGGCGCATCAGCTGATGCAACCACGTCCAGAAAATTACCGTGTAGTGTCCGAATTCTCCTCCTGTCGTTCCCTACATCGTGTACATGATGTAGTGGAGAGGGAGTGAGTGAAGGAGTGGATGATTTCGAACACAACCCTGGTCTCTGTTCTCCCTGTAGAACCGGTCAGGGCAGGTTTTCAGAACCGACTGGAGCCAAATGCAGAAACTCAGGAACAGGTCGGTGAACGAAACGTCTTTATTTTACAGCGCTGACTTACGAACACCAGGAGGAACAGGACCGACAACCACAGGGACGAGACGGGACCAGTGTGACCTGCATGGGGACCGCTGGTCGAGGACGTCTGGGATCTTCATCCCGGTGAATGACCCAGTCTGTTCATTTGTGTCCTTCCTTCCCTTCATCCTTACCTCTATTTCACCAGATCCAGTTGTGGTCTGTTCCCTAAAAACCCTCTGCATCTTCTTCCCTGGTTGAAACCGGACTGGACGGTTCCAGGGTGCCACTCCTTCCTTCCTTCCCTTCGACTTTAATTTGTCCTTCCTTCTGACCCAATCTGTTCTTAATTATTTATGGGAAAAGGGTTTTCCCCCTTCCTTCTTTCCTGAAAAAAAGTTGAATGGTTTAAAGCACTTCCTTCAACCAATCGGAATGTTAAAACAGTGGTTAGAATTCCCGTTTCTGATGCAGTGGATCAGGGTTCGATTCCCGGGGAAGACACATATTAACAGTGGTTTTATTGGCCTCTAACTAATGTTTTTACTAAACTTAACCAACTCCTTTCTACATCGCCTAAACCCAACCAAAGCACAGAGCAAGGACATTTATTTTCAGGGAATATCCAGGAAAAGCCTCGGCTTAAACCTCTCATCACTTCTCAGCAAACACTTTGGAGGCGGAGGCGGAGGGGCAGGGGGGGGGGGGGCGTAGATCCAGTGGTAAATGTCAGGAAGTCAAACCACGAGAGAATCTGGTCAATTTTCAAAATAAAATATGCAACATTTTGTTTTCATGTCTTGCCTTTGCCTCCAAGACCAGCAGATAGGGACCTTAGTTGTGACATCGGACCGTGACAGGAAGTCCCCCCGGACTGGGCTGTTTGAACATGGAGGCTGTGCCGTCTGCAGACCCTGGAGGTTTCATAGTCGTTCAACAGGTGGATGTGAAGGTTTTTCCCACCGAGCCGTCAGTGTGACTCCGGGTTCATGACGAGCTGCCAGACCGTTGAACTTCCCGTCAGGAGGAGCTTCATATGGACTCATGGAGAGAGATGAGAGTCTGAGTCGGAATACTGATCAGCTGTTGAAGCTGTTGGTCTCCATCAGTCTCCTCTTCCTCCTCCTCCTCTTCCTCCTCCTCCTCCTCCTCCTCCTCCTCCTCTTCCTCCTCCTCCTCCTCCTCCTCCTCCTCCTCCTCCTCCTCCTCCTCCTCCTCTCCTCCTCCTCCTCCTCCTCTTCCTCCTCCTCCTCCCTCCTCCTCCTCCTCCTCCTCTTCCTCCTCCTCCTCCTCCTCCTCTTCCTCCTCCTCCTCCTCCTCCTCCTCCTCCTCCTCTTCCTCCTCCTCCTCCTCCTCCTCTTCCTCCTCCTCCTCCTTGACCCAGTCTGTTCCCTTCCTCTGTCCTTCCTTCCTTCTCTTCATCCTTACCTCTTCTTCCTTGATCCAGTTGACCTGGTCTGTTCCCTAATCCTCCATCTTTCTTTCCTTCCCTTTTCCCTTCCTTCTTTCCACAATCCTTGTTTCCTTCCTTCCTTCCTTCCTTCCTTCCCTTCGACTTTACTTCTTCCTTCCTTCTTGACCCAATCTGTTCCCTCCCTCCTTCTATGTTTCCCTCCTTTTCCCCCTTCCTTCTTTCCCTTCGTGCTTCCTTCCTTTCTTCCTTCAACAGGAAGGTTAAAACCAGCTCAATCCGCTCCCTCTGGGCCGTCGAGGTCCTCTTCCTCCTTCCTCCTCCAACCTTCATCCTCCAAATACAGAGACACGTCTAACTGGTCATGTTATTGACTTCTCTTCCTCATCTTCCTCCTCCCTCCTCCTCCTCCTCTTCCTCCAGCTGTTTTCTTCTTCTCTTGTCAAACAGATGTTGATCAGTGATCACAGGTCTAACAGGAGATGAACTGAATTAACCCAGAGGAACGTTTCACTTCTGCACTTAGTGATGCTGGGAAGATCCAGAAAAGCCTCGGCTTAAACCTCTCATCACTTCTCAGCAAACACAGAACATCCCAGACGCAGCGGAGCACATGGTAATGAGAGGAGGGGGGTCGGCGAGGGGCGGGGGGGGGGGGTAGATCAGATCAGTGCTAAATGTACACAAGTCACTGTAACGATGCGAAAGACTCCAGAGAGCGTTTCTGGAACTGGTTCTGGTCCCAACATTTTTTTCCGTTTCTGTTCTTGCCTCTGGTCTGTCCTGGAGGGGTCCTGGTTCTGGTTCTGGTTCTGGTTCCGTTTCTGGTTCTGGTTCTGGTTCTGGTTCTGGTTCTGGTTCTGGTTCTGGTTCTGGTACCGGTCCCGGTTCTGGTACCGGTTCCGGTACCGGTTCCGGTTCTGGTACCGGTTCTGATTCTGGTACCGGTTCTGATTCTGGTACTGGTTTCTGATTCTGGTTCTGGACTTGGTCCCGGTTCCGATTCCGGAACCAGGACCGGAACCAGAACTGGGACCGGGACCAAGTCCAGAACCGGTACCAGAAACGGTTCTGGTTCCAGAACCGTTCTGGTCCTGGTCCCGGTTCCGAAACCAGAATCGGTACCGAGACCGGGTCCAGAACCAGAATCAGAACCGGGACCAGAAACGGAACCAGGACCAGAACCAGAACCGGGACCGGAACCAGAACCAGAACCAGAACCGGGACCAGAACCAGAACCGGGACCGGCATCGGAACCGGGACCGGGATCAGAACCGGAACCGGAACCAGGACCAGAACCAGAACCAGAACCGATACCAGAACCGAACCGGGACCAGAACCAGAACCGGGACCGCCCTCCTCCCCCTCCAACAGACCAGAGGAGGATGTTGACCACTTGGTGTCCGTCCTCTCCTTCCTGTCTCCTGTCTCCTTGTCTCCTGTCTCCTTGTCTCCTTGTCTCCTTGTCTCCTGTCTCCTGTCTCCTTGTCTCCTCCTTGTGTCTCCTTGTCTCCTGTCTCCTTGTCTCCTTGTCTCCTCCTTGTGTCTCCTTGTCTCCTGTCTCCTTGTCTCCTCCTTGTGTCTCCTTGTCTCCTCCTTGTGTCTCCTTGTCTCCTGTCTCCTTGTCTCCTTGTCTCCTCCTTGTGTCTCCTTGTCTCCCTGTCTCCTGTCTCCTTGTCTCCTGCCTCCTTGTCTCCTTGTCTCCTTGTCTCCTGTCTCCTTGTCTCCTTGTCTCCTGTCTCCTTGTCTCCTGTCTCCTTGTCTCCTTGTCTCCTGTCTCCTTGTCTCCTTGTCTCCTGTCTCCTTGTCTCCTGTCTCCTTGTCTCCTTGTCTCCTTGTCTCCTGTCTCCTTGTCTCCTTGTCTCCTGTCTCCTTGTCTCCTTGTCTCCTCCTTGTGTCTCCTGTCTCCTTGTCTCCTGTCTCCTTGTCTCCTTGTCTCCTCCTTGTGTCTCCTTGTCTCCTGTCTCCTTGTCTCCTCCTTGTGTCTCCTTGTCTCCTTGTCTCCTTGTCTCCTTGTCTCCTTGTCTCCTTGTCTCCTGTCTCCTTGTCTCCTTGTCTCCTGTCTCCTGTCTCCTTGTCTCCTGTCTCCTTGTCTCCTTGTCTCCTTGTCTCCTGTCTCCTTGTCTCCTTGTCTCCTGTCTCCTTGTCTCCTTGTCTCCTGTCTCCTGTCTCCTTGTCTCCTGTCTCCTTGTCTCCTCTGTCTCCTCTGTCTCCTGTCTCCTTGTCTCCTTGTCTCCTTGTGTCTCCTTGTCTCCTTGTCTCCTCCTTGTGTCTCCTTGTCTCCCTGTCTCCTGTCTCCTTGTCTCCTGTCTCCTTGTCTCCTTGTCTCCTTGTCTCCTCCTTGTGTCTCCTTGTCTCCATGTCACCTTGTCTCCTTGTCTCCTGTCTCCTTGTCTCCTGTCTCCTTGTCTCCTCCTTGTGTCTCCTGTCTCCTTGTCTCCTGTCTCCTTGTCTCCTTGTCTCCTCCTTGTGTCTCCTCTGTCCCTCGCTCCCTTCACCGTGGCTTTGTCGGTTTCCCTGGTTTTTAATAAAGTTTTTTCACATCCCAGGTCACAAACAAACGGTGAAAATGAAAGTGGCTCTGACCTGTCGACTCTCTGATCCTCCATCCCATAACGCTCTTCTTATTCCTACAGTCGTCTGACGTTATTGTTTTTCCTCTTTATTGCCTTCTGCGTCGTAAACGACCTGAGACACGAGGGGACGAGAGGACGGCGTGCAGGAGGGACAAGTCCTTTATTCATCATCCAGCTCATGTCAAACGTTCCAGTTTTCTCAGAGTTACATTACATTATATATTTCCTCCGCCTGCAGATTCGATTTCTTCTGCAATAATGAACAAAAAAGGGCGAAGATTTACCCAGAATATGTAAAAAGTGTTTAAGATGCAGATGGAGACGGAATAAAAGCAGAAAGCAGGTGCAGCCGTGGAGCTAATTAGAAGCATGGAGGAAATTCAAATCAATCAATTAATTTGGATTAAAATAAGCAGCGATGCCGAGAGGCTCTGAGGCCGGCGGCAAAAACACAACCGAGCAGCGGTGGTGGAGTGTGTGTGTGTCTGTGTCTGTGTGTTCCTGTGATTGTTGACTCACTAATGCAGCTCTTTATTGCACTGACAGTCAAAGTTTGCACAGATGCATCAAAATGTAAAAAATAAAATAGAACAGAATATTTATTTTCATTCATATTTATCCGTGTAAACAACTCGTCTTTTTGGGAACGACAAAGACAAAAGCTTTTAAAGGGATAGTTCAACATTTTGTCAAATTTGCCCCTTTGCCATAATCCGTGCAATCGGTGCAAGCTATTTTTAGAACGGCGGAGCAGAGCCGTGAGCTGAGGCTCATGGGATTTCTTGGTTTCCCTCATCAAACTCATCAAATACACAATCCAACAACTCCACAACGCTCTGGTGGACAAGTTGTGACCTGCACATTCACCACGCTATGAGATAATAACACAACGTTACCACACAGAGTTGTTTTAGAGGGAAACACAGAGACTGGTGATGAACAACTGTCCCTGAAGGCAACGTGCATCAGAGGTTTTGCATGAATTTCCCTCTAAAACAACTCTGTGTGGTAACGTTGTGTTATTATCTCATAGCGTGGTGAATGTGCAGGTCACAACTTGTCCGCCAGAGCGTTGTGGAGTTGTTGGATTGTGTATTTGATGAGTTTGATGAGGGAAACCAAGACATCCCATAATGAGCCTCCGTAGCGTAGCTCTGAGCAGCTCACGGTTCTGCTCCACCGTTCTAAAAATAGCTTGCACCGACAATTAAAGGTAACGAACCTACTGCTATGACTATAGGGATGATGTGATGGGACAATTTGACTAAATGTTGAACTATCCCTTTAAATATTCTAAAAAGTTCTCAAACTGCCAGTGTTTTGTCTGATCGTGTCGGAGCTGAATGTTTCCAGACAGGATTTGTCTCACGCTCACAGCTCCACCAGATAAAGCCTCCTCCTCCTGGTCCTCCGGGGGGGTCGGGGGGGGTCGGGGGGGGTCGGGGGGGGGGGGCGACTCACCGGGGGCCATGACGATCTGCCACACACGTCAGCTGTGATGAGGGTTTGGCTACATTTCCTGTCACCAGGATCCAAATTCCAGTTCTCCGACCATCTGGGGAGTTCAGACCTGGACCCGACACAGCGCGGTCCAGACAACAACATTTCCATTTCCAAAGATCACAATGCAAACACACACACACACACACACACACACACACACCCCACAAACTCTGCAGCCGAGGAACTGATGCAGATGAACCACCGCTGCCCCGACTCAGTGAAAATAAAACGTAATTTAAAGTCTTAAATCCTTTAGTGAGACAGAAAATCCACTGGAGAGAAACTGATCTCCAGGAGAAGACACGTCATTCTAACACGTCAAACTCAAGATTAATGAAAATGTTAAAGATATGGGACGTAATAGGCTTAAAGTCTTATTTCTATTCTAATAAGAAAGTCCTTGGGAAATAAGTTTTAACCACTAATAAAAAACACAATGGAGCTGTAAGTCTTTGGAAATCTTCTATTTCTTGTAAGCTTTGATTCTGGGTTTTTTCGGGGACATATTATAATATTCTTTCATTTAACTCAATAGATTTATACACTTCAGGTTTCTCAGAAGACATTATTGTTCTTTTTGACCTACAATACATTATTGTTTTAACCCTGACGGCACTGAATTAATTATTGATTATTATCACTAGTACAAGGTTTTATGCACTTGTTTTTATACACTTCTTTTTAGCCATTAGTATTAGCAAGTATTTTTAAAGGTGCTGTTTATTTATTCTGTCTATTTATTGCTGTGTTGTTTGAATGAATGTCATTATGTCCTTTGGAATTAATATAGATTATCCCATTTAATTAAATTCAATTATCTATCTATCTATCTATCTATCTATCTATCTATCTATCTATCTATCTATCTATCTATCTATTTATCTATCTATCTATCTATCTATCTATCTATCTATCTATCTATCTATCTATCTATCTATTTATCTATCTATCTATCTATCTATCTATCTATCTATCTATCTATCTATTTATCTATCTATCTATCTATCTATCTATCTATCTATCTATCTATCTATTTATCTATCTATCTATCTATCTATCTATCTATCTATTTATCTATCTATCTATCTATCTATCTATCTATCTATCTATTTATCTATTTATCTATCTATCTATCTATCTATCTATCTATCTATCTATCTATCTATCTATCTATTTATCTATCTATCTATTTATCTATCTATCTATCTATCTATCTATCTATTTACCTATCTATCTATCTATCTATCTATCTATCAACTATCTATCTATTTATCTATCAACTATCTATCTATCTATCTATCTATCAACTATCTAGATTCAAGATTCAAGATTCAAATTTGCTTTATTGGCATGACAGTTACAGGAACTATGTTGCCAAAGCATAGGAAACAATGAAAGCAAATACAACAATATATACAGATACAAAATATACAATATACAAATAAGTATACATGAAATTATTTACCCTATGCATATACACGTGTGTTACTGTAATACTGTAAAACATACACATATTTTTCTAAAATGATGAAATTAATAATAAAATAAAATAAAAAACAACAGCAATATTAAATGACATCAATAATACATTCATGTGTTTTTCTGGTGTCATGGCAGAATTTTACATATTGTGCAGCTAATTTGGTAAACTGTGGATCTTCTCCCAGAAATACCTTTAGCAGATCATCCCCTGTTTTCCCCAGATAGGATGGATCTGCTGCACTTATCTTTTGCATGAACACCTCTCTCTCACTTTGGTATAGGGGGCAGGAGAGGAGGAAATGGGCCTCAGTCTCTGTTTCTCCTGAAGAACAGTGTCTACATGTCCTCAGTTCTCTGGGCTTCCATTCCTTTTTATGGCGACCTTTTTCCACCTCCAGCTGATGGTCGGAGAGTCTGTACATTGTCAATGTGTGTTTTTGTTTGGGGTTTTGTACGCTTATTAGGTATTGTGCTGGAGAGAAATCTCGATCCAGTGAGCGATAGCATTCCAATTTGTCTATCTATCTATCTATCTATCTATCTATCTATTTATCTATCAACTATCTATCTATCTATCTATCTATCAACTATCTATCTATCTATCTATCTATTTATCTATCAACTATCTATCTATCTATCTATCTATCTATCAACTATCTATCTATCTATCTATCTATCTATCTATTTATCTATCAACTATCTATCTATCTATCTATCTATCAACTATCTATCTATCTATCTATCTATCTATCTATTTATCTATCAACTATCTATCTATCTATCTATCTATCAACTATCTATCTATCTATCTATCTATCTATCTATTTATCTATCTATCTATCTATTTATCTATCTATCTATCTATCTATCTATTTATCTATCTATCTATCTATCTATTTATCTATCTATCTATCTATCTATTTATCTATCTATCTATCTATCTATCTATCTATCAACTATCTATCTATCTATCTATCTATCAACTATCTATCTATCTATCTATCTATTTATCTATCTATCTATCTATCTATCTATCTATCAACTATCTATCTATCTATCTATCTATCAACTATCTATCTATCTATCAACTATCTATCTATCTATCTATCTATCAACTATCTATCTATCTATCTATCAACTATCTATCTATCTATCTATCTATCTATCTATCTATTTATCTATCAACTATCTATCTATCTATCTATCTATCTATTTATCTATCTATCTATCTATCTATCTATCTATCTATCTATCTATCTATTTATCTATCTATCTATCTATCTATCTATCTATCTATCTATCTATCTATCTATCTATCTATCTATTTATCTATCTATCTATCTATCTATCTATCTATCTATCTATTTATCTATCTATCTATCTATCTATCTATTTATCTATCTATCTATCTATCTATCTATTTATCTATCTATCTATCTATCTATCTATCTATCTATTTATCTATCTATTTATCTATCTATCTATTTATCTATCTATCTATCTATCTATCTATCTATCTATTTATCTATCTATCTATCTATCTATCTATCTATTTATCTATCTATCTATCTATCTATTTACCTATCTATCTATCTATCTATCTATCTATCTATCTATTTATCTATCTATCTATTTATCTATCTATCTATCTATCTATCTATCTATCTATCTATCTATCTATCCATCTGTCTATCTATCTATCTATTTATCTATCTATCTATCTATCTATCTATTTACCTATCTATCTATCTATCTATCTATCTATCTATCTATCTATCTATCTATCTATCTATCTATCTATCTATTTATCTATCTATCTATCTATTTACCTATCTATCTATCTATCTATCTATCTATCTATCTATCTATCTATCTATCTATCTATTTATCTATCTATCTATCTATCTATTTATCTATCTATCTATCTATCTATTTATCTATCTATCTATCTATCTATCTATCTGTCTACTATCTATCTATCTATCTATCTATCAACTATCTATCTATCTATCTATCTATTTATCTATCTATCTATCTATCTATCTATCTATCAACTATCTATCTATCTATCTATCAACTATCTATCTATCTATCAACTATCTATCTATCTATCTATCTATCAACTATCTATCTATCTATCTATCAACTATCTATCTATCTATCTATCTATCTATCTATCTATCTATTTATCTATCAACTATCTATCTATCTATCTATCTATCTATTTATCTATCTATCTATCTATCTATCTATCTATCTATCTATCTATCTATCTATCTATCTATCTATCTATCTATTTATCTATCTATCTATCTATCTATCTATCTATCTATTTATCTATCTATCTATCTATCTATCTATTTATCTATCTATCTATCTATCTATCTATTTATCTATCTATCTATCTATCTATCTATCTATCTATTTATCTATCTATTTATCTATCTATCTATTTATCTATCTATCTATCTATCTATCTATCTATTTATCTATCTATCTATCTATCTATCTATCTATCTATTTATCTATCTATCTATCTATCTATTTACCTATCTATCTATCTATCTATCTATCTATCTATCTATTTATCTATCTA
Organism: Decapterus maruadsi; assembly: GCA_030347415.2. Classification (NCBI taxonomy): domain Eukaryota; kingdom Metazoa; phylum Chordata; class Actinopteri; order Carangiformes; family Carangidae; genus Decapterus; species Decapterus maruadsi. The sequence goes on from CM064893.1 coordinate 30,385,614, forward strand.
TCTATTTATCTATCTATCTATCTATCTATCTATCTATCTATCTATCTATCTATCTATCTATCCATCTGTCTATCTATCTATCTATTTATCTATCTATCTATCTATCTATCTATTTACCTATCTATCTATCTATCTATCTATCTATCTATCTATCTATCTATCTATCTATCTATCTATTTATCTATCTATCTATCTATTTACCTATCTATCTATCTATCTATCTATCTATCTATCTATCTATCTATCTATCTATTTATCTATCTATCTATCTATTTACCTATCTATCTATCTATCTATCTATCTATCTATCTATCTATCTATCTATCTATCTATCTATCTATCTATTTATCTATCTATCTATCTATTTACCTATCTATCTATCTATCTATCTATCTATCTATCTATCTATCTATCTATCTATCTATCTATCTATCTATTTATCTATCTATCTATCTATCTATTTACCTATCTATCTATCTATCTATCTATCTATCTATCTATCTATCTATCTATCTATTTATCTATCTATCTATCTATCTATTTACCTATCTATCTATCTATCTATCTATCTATCTATCTATCTATCTATCTATCTATTTATCTATCTATCTATTTATCTATTTATCTATCTATCTATTTATCTATCTATCTATCTATTTATCTATCTATCTATCTATCTATCTATTTATCTATCTATCTATCTATCTATCTATCTATCTATCTATCTATTTATCTATCTATCTATCTATCTATCTATCTATCTATCTATTTATCTATCTATCTATCTATCTATCTATCTATCTATCTATTTATCTATCTATCTATCTATCTATCTATCTATCTATTTATCTATCTATCTATCTATCTATCTATCTATCTATTTATCTATTTATCTATCTATCTATCTATCTATCTATCTATCTATCTATCTATCTATCTATCTATCTATCTATTTATCTATCTATCTATTTATCTATCTATCTATCTATCTATCTATCTATTTACCTATCTATCTATCTATCTATCTATCTATCAACTATCTATCTATTTATCTATCAACTATCTATCTATCTATCTATCTATCAACTATCTAGATTCAAGATTCAAGATTCAAATTTGCTTTATTGGCATGACAGTTACAGGAACTATGTTGCCAAAGCATAGGAAACAATGAAAGCAAATACAACAATATATACAGATACAAAATATACAATATACAAATAAGTATACATGAAATTATTTACCCTATGCATATACACGTGTGTTACTGTAATACTGTAAAACATACACATATTTTTCTAAAATGATGAAATTAATAATAAAATAAAATAAAAAACAACAGCAATATTAAATGACATCAATAATACATTCATGTGTTTTTCTGGTGTCATGGCAGAATTTTACATATTGTGCAGCTAATTTGGTAAACTGTGGATCTTCTCCCAGAAATACCTTTAGCAGATCATCCCCTGTTTTCCCCAGATAGGATGGATCTGCTGCACTTATCTTTTGCATGAACACCTCTCTCTCACTTTGGTATAGGGGGCAGGAGAGGAGGAAATGGGCCTCAGTCTCTGTTTCTCCTGAAGAACAGTGTCTACATGTCCTCAGTTCTCTGGGCTTCCATTCCTTTTTATGGCGACCTTTTTCCACCTCCAGCTGATGGTCGGAGAGTCTGTACATTGTCAATGTGTGTTTTTGTTTGGGGTTTTGTACGCTTATTAGGTATTGTGCTGGAGAGAAATCTCGATCCAGTGAGCGATAGCATTCCAATTTGTCTATCTATCTATCTATCTATCTATCTATCTATTTATCTATCAACTATCTATCTATCTATCTATCTATCAACTATCTATCTATCTATCTATCTATTTATCTATCAACTATCTATCTATCTATCTATCTATCTATCAACTATCTATCTATCTATCTATCTATCTATCTATTTATCTATCAACTATCTATCTATCTATCTATCTATCAACTATCTATCTATCTATCTATCTATCTATCTATTTATCTATCTATCTATCTATTTATCTATCTATCTATCTATCTATCTATTTATCTATCTATCTATCTATCTATTTATCTATCTATCTATCTATCTATTTATCTATCTATCTATCTATCTATCTATCTATCAACTATCTATCTATCTATCTATCTATCAACTATCTATCTATCTATCTATCTATTTATCTATCTATCTATCTATCTATCTATCTATCAACTATCTATCTATCTATCTATCTATCAACTATCTATCTATCTATAAAATATCTATCTATCTATCTATCTATCAACTATCTATCTATCTATCTATCAACTATCTATCTATCTATCTATCTATCTATCTATCTATCTATTTATCTATCAACTATCTATCTATCTATCTATCTATCTATTTATCTATCTATCTATCTATCTATCTATCTATCTATTTATCTATCTATCTATCTATCTATCTATCTATCTATCTATCTATCTATCTATCTATTTATCTATCTATCTATCTATCTATCTATCTATCTATTTATCTATCTATCTATCTATCTATCTATTTATCTATCTATCTATCTATCTATCTATTTATCTATCTATCTATCTATCTATCTATCTATCTATTTATCTATCTATTTATCTATCTATCTATTTATCTATCTATCTATCTATCTATCTATCTATCTATCTATTTATCTATCTATCTATCTATCTATCTATCTATTTATCTATCTATCTATCTATCTATTTACCTATCTATCTATCTATCTATCTATCTATCTATCTATCTATTTATCTATCTATCTATTTATCTATCTATCTATCTATCTATCTATCTATCTATCTATCTATCTATCTATCCATCTGTCTATCTATCTATCTATTTATCTATCTATCTATCTATCTATCTATTTACCTATCTATCTATCTATCTATCTATCTATCTATCTATCTATCTATCTATCTATCTATCTATTTATCTATCTATCTATCTATTTACCTATCTATCTATCTATCTATCTATCTATCTATCTATCTATCTATCTATCTATCTATCTATCTATCTATCTATCTATCTATTTATCTATCTATCTATCTATCTATTTACCTATCTATCTATCTATCTATCTATCTATCTATCTATCTATCTATCTATCCATCTGTCTATCTATCTATCTATTTATCTATCTATCTATCTATCTATCTATTTACCTATCTATCTATCTATCTATCTATCTATCTATCTATCTATCTATCTATCTATCTATCTATCTATTTATCTATCTATCTATCTATTTACCTATCTATCTATCTATCTATCTATCTATCTATCTATCTATCTATCTATCTATCTATCTATCTATCTATCTATCTATTTATCTATCTATCTATCTATCTATCTATTTATCTATCTATCTATCTATCTATCTATCTATCTATCTATTTATCTATCTATTTATCTATCTATCTATTTATCTATCTATCTATCTATCTATCTATCTATTTATCTATCTATCTATCTATCTATCTATCTATTTATCTATCTATCTATCTATCTATTTACCTATCTATCTATCTATCTATCTATCTATCTATCTATCTATTTATCTATCTATCTATTTATCTATCTATCTATCTATCTATCTATCTATCTATCTATCTATCTATCTATCTATCTATCTATCCATCTGTCTATCTATCTATTTATTTACAGTTTTTCTCAATCGCTTTGGTGCTATTCTCACCTCACTCTTAACATTTGCACAACAGTTAGTGCATTTCTCAAAACAATTGTTACAAACTGCAAAACCTAGTGGACAACCTGCAAAAGTGCATCACTTGCTCAAAATGGATTGTCCATCCCTCAAAAGCAAGTACTGATGTCAGTGAAACTGTCAGTGTCGTCAAAATTAGAAGTCCTGACACCATCGTATATGAGCATGATAGTCAAATGGCTTTGTCATGTTTTCATTATGACACTTTATTCTCTGTGTTTTCCAATGCAAAAAGTGATGATACTACCTGAAAATGCTCAAGACAGCACTATAAACTACTTGTACAGCCACAGTAAGGTTACACATTACTGTAGTGGAGTAACTGATACTGAATATGTATGTTTCACATTTTTACTGCATATGCTCATTGCAATTCTGATTTGTTCACAGCGTTTTGCAAAAGAAAAATACACTACAGTCATCTACAACAGACATAAGAAACAGCCTTTGAGTACAACTTTACGTAAATCTGGTCTCTAGTGAAGCCGAAAGTCTAAATGTACAGTAAATGTAAAAAATTCTTTCCCACTGTATCTTACAGTAAAACCTGACACAATGAGCAGTGCAGATTGTTTAGTGCTGAATTACTGTCCAATACTATACACACCTGTTCTTCCTGAAATGTTTGAATACAGTCTTCTACCAACATTTACAATGAGTTTGACAGATTTTGAAAACTAGTTCAACAATTTTGTATGTGATGACTGAAGCGAT
>CM064893.1:30392606-30522606 GCA_030347415.2 Decapterus maruadsi
GCTCTGAAATGCACTTTGCTCAATAAAGAGTAAAATGAGTTTTTAAAGGGATAGTTCAACATTTTGGCAAATTGGCCCATTGCCATAATCCCTATAGTCATAGCAGTAGGTTTGTTACCTTTAATTGTGGGTGCAAGCTATTTTTCTTACGGCGGAGCAGAGCCATGAGCTGCTCAGGGCTACGCTACAGAGGCTAAGGGAATTTCTTGGTTTCCCTCATTAAACTCATCAAATACACAATCCCAAAACTCCAAAACGCTTTTGTAGACAAGTTGTGACCTGCACATTCACCACGCTATGAGATAATAACGTAACGATACGAAACGGAGCCGTTTTCGAGGTAAATACAGGGTAAATACGGAGACTGCTTGCTGAAAAACTGTCACTGAACGCAACGCGCATCAGCGGTTTTGCATGAATTTACCTCTAAAACAACTCTGTTCCGTTATTATCTCAAAGCGTGGTGGTTGTGCAGCTCACAACGTGTCCACGACAGCGCTTTTGAGTTGCTGGATTGTGTATTTGATGAGTTTGATGAGGGAAACCAAGAAATCCCATGAGCCTCCGTAGCGTAGCTCTGAGCAGCTCACGGCTCTGCTCCACCGTTCTAAAAACAGCTTGCACCGACAATTAAAGGTAACAAACCTATTGCTATGACTATAGCGATTATGGCAATGGGCCAATTTTCAAAAATGTTGAACTATCCCTTTAAGGGCTTTAAAAAAATCTTGGTTTGAATTCTTTAAAAGTGACTCGCGATATCAGTGATCTGGCCGTTTTGTCTAACGCTGCGTTCAAGGCTTTTGAAACCGTAAGTTACAGCTTCAAGTCACGACTACGACTTTGTAGCGTTCCAGGTAACCTAGGTAACCTGTAACTGGTGTTTTTACCGTCCTGTTGCCTGTGAAAGTCACTATAACGGCCTCTCGTAACTTCCGACCCGTGAACTCGTACCAGACGGAACCGGTACGACTTCACAGGAAGGAAAAACACAAGTTAGGAGTTTCCTTGAACTCACCATGAGTTAGCAGCCCCCGCTAACGCCATTTGAAATGACGTCACAGGAAACGGTTGATAGCTGCTTTAAACTTCAGTTTTGATTCATTCGTGTGGTTCAAACTGAACACAGTCGTGTGTCGGAGACGAAGCTGTTTCTTTCTTCTAAACCCACAACGATTCTTTTTTCTTTTTACCGTATTAACATTTCAGTCAGACATCGTCGTCTCTGCAGCTCCGTCTGTTTGTTGTGAGTTGTGTCTTTGCATCTTTAATCCTGAGCGTTCAGTTTGTTCATCAGTGAATACTAATAATTATCATAATATTGTAACAACTCATTCCAGCTGTGACGGCAAAATTCACTTTCCATCTGCCACAATCAAAATGATTGTTTGCTTCTTCTTGAATAATATTCAGTCTTTCTTCTTCGTGTCTCTGGTGTTCTTAGTTTTTTAAGGTAAAAACCCAGATTTAAAGGACTCCACCTTAAAGGGATAGTTCAACATTTTGTCAAACTGTCCCATCACCATAACCCCTATAGTCATAGCAGTAGGTTCGTTACCTTTAATTGTCGGTGCAAGCTATTTTCATGAATTTCCCTCTAAAACAACCCTGTGTGGTAACGTTGTGTTATTATCTCATAGCGTGGTGAATGTGCAGGTCACAACTTGTCCACCAGAGCGTTGTGGAGTTGTTGGATTGTGTATTTGATGAGTTTGATGAGGGAAACGAAGAAATCCCATAATGAGCCTCCGTAGCGTAGCTCTGAGCAGCTCACGGCTCTGCTCCACCGTTCTAAAAATAGCTTGCACCGACAATTAAAGGTAACGAACCTACTGCTATGACAATAGGGATTATGGTGATGGGACAGTTTGCCAAAATGTTGAACTATCCCTTTAAAGCTTATGGAGGTTCAGTTAAACCAGATCCAGAACTTCTTGACTTTGTGGTTCAGGCCTCGGGACAAACAACATCAGTAGCGACGGGACTTTGAGTCGGAGCGTCGGAGCGTCCCGCCGGGAGCTCGCTGCCTCGGAAAATAACCTTTGTAAAGAAAACCCAGTGTCAAACTGTGCTGGGTTTGTGAAGCCGTGTTTGAACAGAGCAGGGAACCTGCTTGGAATGAATTCCAGCCGCTGAGCTCCTTGTGTGTTTTCCTGGTGGCGGAGGAGACGGAATAGATTTCCTCCTGGCATCGGAGAACACGCCGTCTTTCAGCTCCGGTATCGTACAACTCTCTGAAACCTTCCCTGACCCTCATATTAAGTAGCCGTGAGCCGCGCCACCGCGCCGCGCCGCGTGTCCAGCCTGCAGGAAGCAGCTCCACCAGGACACGCCGTCCTCCTCGCTCCGGAACGTCTTATCAGCGTCTCCAGGTTCCAGAGCATCGCAGGCTTCAGGAAAATACACGACCTTCGGAGGAGAAACTCTTAACTTTTAAACTTCAAGTGACATTTAATTTCTCAGTGATGCATTGAAAGTGTTGGTGGGAGAAAAAAAAAGACTAAATGAAAGAAGCTGCTGAGCATTATGGTCTGTTCTCTGCTCTGGCTGCTGGTTCTGTCCTGATGGACTGATGCCTGTGGGTGTTGATGTTTCAGTTGTAGTTGAAACAACTTTACCTCAAGATGCACAACACGGTTCATCTGTTAACTGTGATTTTGTCTTTAAAGGTGGAATCCGTAGGTTAGGAACCAGTTCTTCTTCTAAAGGTGCGTTATTATTTTACATATTCAACATTTAGTCAAACTGTCCCATCACCATAACCCCTATAGTCATAGCAGTAGGTTCGTTACCTTTAATTGTCGGTGCAAGCTATTTTTAGAACGGCGGAGCAGAGCCGTGAGCTGCTCAGAGCTACGCTACGGAGGCTCATTATGGGATTTCTTGGTTTCTCTCATCAAACTCATCAAATACACAATCCAACAACTCCACAACGCTCTGGTGGACAAGTTGTGACCTGCACATTCACCACGCTATGAGATAATAACACAACGTTACCACACAGAGTTGTTTTAGAGGGAAATTCATGTAAAACCTCTGATGCACGTTGCCTTCAGGGACAGTTGTTCATCATCAGTCTCTTGCCTCATGCAGCTCACGGCTCTGCTCCACCGTTCTAAAAATAGCTTGCACCGGCAATTAAAGGTAACGAACCTACTGCTATGACTATAGGGGTTATGGTGATGGGCCAATTTGCCAAAATGTTGAATTGTACCTTTAAGAAGAAGAAGCATGGAAAGCTTGTATAGAAACTCCAAACATTTTAAGTCGACTAAACATTAGAAATCGTGTCAGAACAAATATGAAGTCCACTGTTGTTGTTGTTGCGTTACAGAGGCACCAATAATTAAAACATACTCATCGTGTTTCCTGCAAAGTTTTCTGGATGTGTTTATTGTCGTGCATGTTGACATCACGACAAGATGGACTGGGCCATTAAACCCTTCTCCACTTCGACCAACAAACTTCTCCTTTGAACATTGGAGACTGGGCGCCTTCAAGACGGAGAAACGGTCGATACACACGGCCAAGAAAAGTAAATACAGCTCATATTTCTGTTGTATAATTTTGTCTTTAAAGAAATTCCTACAGACTGTATCTTTAAAGTCAAAGTGAAAAGTGAAATATCTGCCAGTTCTGCTCCGTCGTACTAATCCAGTTTTGTGGAGAAAACAGTTTTTTGGACCCATTTTTTGAGAAGAGACGAGTGTTTAAGCTCAATCTGTCCAGTCTGCAGAGCCGAGTCGTTATCTGTAGAAACTCTGCAGATTCCTGCAGCGGTTTGTAGCAGCTCTGATCTGACAGCAGCAGAAAGGCTTTGTGTGGAGGTTGATGCTGAGAAAGAGGAGCTGTTACATTAATTGGTTTATTCCAACATGGTTCCTGTTGTTGTCTGAACAGAAACACGCTCTGCTGGATCTCTTTTATCTTGAAAACTTTAGGGTGGTTTCACAATTATAACATAATCGCCTGATTGCAGTGATTTGGGCAGTTGTTGTTCATAATAGTTATGATGTTTTTCCATTCCTCTGTACAAACAGCTGGACGGAAAATCATTAATCACAATCATTTATTTGGAAATCAATCGTCCACTAAAACTTCATGATTGTGACCGACTGAAAGAAGAAGAGACGTTTACTGGCTCTGACGCTAAAGAAGAAGAAGAAGAGTGATGATGTCATTAAAAGATCAATCAAACCTCAAACGGAGGAAAACGTTGAGGAAACAGATGAAATATGAGCTGTTTTTATACAGATGAATGGAAACCAGTTTGTAATGATTGATGTCATGGTGATGATGTCATAGCCGTGTGTTGGTCTGGACGGACTTGGCTGGAGTTTCCCTCCTTGCAATTTCGTCCTAATTGGACGGTAAAAGCTGACGTCAGGGACCTCGTTACCGAGCGTTTAGAGCGACTGGAAACCACGTGAAGTCTCATTGGTGGATGACGACCAGACCCCCGTAGCTCATGTTGTGCATCTTTGCAGAGGTTCAGCATGGACATGTGGCATTACAACATTGTAACCCTGTTCTAAAACAGTGCTTCTCAACCTTTTGTACATCAAGGACCCTAAATTGACACAAATTAGATGACGGACCCCGATTAGGTCAAATTAAACACCAGAAATACACAAATATTTGTTCTGAGAAAGAACATTACTTTCTTATACTTTTAAATTGGGGCCAATTTTTTGGAAATATTAGAGAGAAATTTCTGGAAAAAAAAGTTATCCAATTTCTCCAAAAACATTTCTAGGAAGAAGTGGTAAAAATTCTCCAAAAAATAAAAGAAAAAGTAAAAGTTTTCTCAAAAAAAGTGGTAAAATTTCTCGTAATAAATGTTCAAGATAAAAAGTTTTTCAAAAAATAGAAAAAAAATTTAAAAATCTAAAACAAAAAAGTAGAAAAGAAAAATCTAGAAAAAGTGGTCAAATTAATAAAAAAAAAACCTTCCAGAAAAAAGTGGTAAAATTTCTCGTAATAAATGTTCAAGATAAAAAGTTTTTTAAAAAATAGAAAAAATGTTAAAATTTCTAAAACAAAAAAGTAAAAAAGAAAAATCTAGAAAAAGTGGTCAAATAAAAAAAAAAAATTCTAGAAAAACGTGGTAAAATTTCTAGTGAAAAAATGTTCAAAATAAAAAGTAAAAATTTTCTAGATAAAAATGGTACAATTTCTAAAACAAAAAAATTAAAATAAAAAAAATCTACAAAAAGTGGTCAAATTAAAAATAAAAAAAAACTTATAGAAAAAAGTGGTCAAATTTCTCGTTAGAAATGTTCAAAATAAAAGAGTAAAAAATTTCTAGAAAAAGTGGTAAAATTTCTAAAACAAAAAAAGTTTTTAAAAAATCTAGAAAAGGTGTAAAATTAAAATAAATAAATAGCCTACTTGTTGAAAAAAGTGGTCAAATTTCAAGAAATAAATTGGGGACCCCCTTCAGATCTCTCAAGGACCCCTAGGGGTTCCCAGACCCCACGTTGAGAACCACTGTTGTCAAACAGCGTAGTTTGTCTCCTTTAAAGTTGTGTTTTTGTGAGTAATGGAGCTTTGTTGGTTTCTTTGGCTCAGAATTTCCCGATCGATGTCTCCTCAGTCCCAAACCACAGGTTTACAGACGAGGAGCTGAACAAAGAGTCTTTCCGTGTCTGTCAGACAGAGGAAGAGGAGAGGAGTAACACCATTCAGCCTCTCTTCTTCTTCTTCTTCTTCTTCTTCTTCTTCTGCACTAAAAGACTCTTTTTTTAGCTGCATTTAACTGGAGACACTTCACAGACCTGCTTCGGTCCCCGTGTCTCTGGAAGACTTTAGTTCTAGTGTCGCTGTGGCGGCGGCGCTGCCAAGACACAAGCTGCTCCTGTTCAAACCCAACTGGAGCCTCGGAGCAGCTGGAAACGTATGAAACATGTCAGAACAGAGGAGCTGCTTCTGTTCCTCCCCTCACTCGGAGGAGGAGGAGGAGGAGGAGGAGGAGGAGGAAGGTGGGTGCTGACCGTCTAATGAGGCGTCCAGCTGCACCAGCCTCATCATCAACAGCTTTATATTCAATATTCCATACACTCCATCATGTTGTACATCCAGCTGCTTTGCTGCTTTACGACCTGTTTCCCCCCAAAGGACTCATTCATGTTCCACTAATCTTTGCTGTGCAGAGCATGAGGATGATGAAGATGATGATGATGATGAGGATGATGAAGATGATGATGATGATGAGGATGAAGAGGATGGTGATGATGATGTTCACCTGTGGCTGGCAGCGTCTCCTTCATCCACTGCTCTGTGTTGTGTTGTGGGGTTTGGTGAAGGCGAGTGGGCGGCGGCTCCGTGTCTTCCTGCAGCCTCGGGCTTCATTAAAGGGGCAACGCTTCAAAACCCACACATCGTCGGTTTTATCCTCCGTGTGCAGTTTGTGGGTTTGCTTCGCTGCGGCGGCGAGAGGAGGCGGCTTCGCCTCGTGAGTCTCAGCGGAGTTTAAGTGGGAGTAAATCAGATGTATGAATTAAAGGGATAGTTCAACATTTTTGGCATATTGGCCCATTGCCATAATCCCTATAGTCATAGCAGTAGGTTCGTTACCTTTAATTGTCGGTGCAAGCTATTTTTAGAACGGCGGAGCAGAGCCGTGAGCTGCTCAGAGCTACGCTACGGAGGCTAAGGGAATTTCTTGGTTTCCCTCATCAAACTCATCAAATACACAATCCAACAACTCCACAACGCTCTGGTGGACAAGTTGTGACCTGCACATTCACCACGCTATGAGATAATAACACAACGTTACCACACAGAGTTGTTTTAGAGGGAAATTCATGTAAAACCTCTGATGCACGTTGCCTTCAGGGACAGTTGTTCATCAACAGTCTCTGCATTTCCCTCTAAAACAACTCTGTGTGGTAACGTTGTGTTATTATCTCATAGCGTGGTGAATGTGCAGGTCACAACTTGTCCACCAGAGCGTTGTGGAGTTGTTGGATTGTGTGATGAGTTTGATGAGGGAAACAAGAAATCCCATGAGCCTCCGTAGCGTTGTGAGCAGCTCACGGCTCTGTTGTTGGAGCTTGCACCGACAATTAAAGGTAACGAACCTACTGCTATGACTATAGGGGTTATGGTGATGGGACAGTTTGACTAAATGTTGAACTATCCCTTTAACATATAACGTCCATCAACCAACTACAAAGAAATCCACTCCGTCGTCTCTCAGATTTCCTGCTTAAGACCAAAGAGCTGCACAAACCCACTGCTCGTCAGTTAAACCTGCTGCAGGACAGAGGATGAATCAGGCGTTTGGAGTATTTTATATTCTCTGAAATTGAAACATCTATATTTAAATAAACCTAAATATGGCGTTAATGAGCCGTAACCACCTCTGAGGTCTCTCTGCAGGCAGCTGGCTGTCAGTCACAGGTCGATGTTTCTATTAAAGCTCCATCGCTCCTTAAAACCACAACTCACCTTGTTATGAACATCAGACTCAACAGGAAAGTGTCACTTTAAATGTATTAAACCATAAAACTTTAACTTTAACTAAAGGTACATTCTGTAGAGCAGTGGTTCTCAACCTTCTGTACTTCAAGGACCCTAAATTGACACAAATTAGACCACGGACCCCCATTAGGTCAAATTTAGAAGTAAACACCAGAAATACACAAATATTTGTTCTGAGACTGAAGAACATTACTTTCTTATACTTTTAAATTGGGGCCAATTTTTGGAAATATTAGAGAGAAATTTCTGGACAAAAAAAAGTCGTCCAATTTCTCCAAAAACGTTTCTAGGAAGAAGTGGTAAAAATAAAGATTTTCTCAAAAGATAAAAATGAAGATAAAAAGTTAAAAAAATTAGAAAAAATTTTTCTAAAATTTAAATAATAAATAGAAAAAAGTGGTAAAATTTCAAATAAAAAAAAGTAAAAATAAATAAATAAATAGAAAAAAGTGGTAAAATTTCTCGTAAAAAATGTTCAAAATAAAAAGTAAAAATTTTCTAGAAAAAAATATTAAAATTTCTACAACAAAAAAGTTAAAATAAAAAAAATTTAGAAAAAGTGGTCAAATTAAAAATAAAATAAAAATTTTCTAGAAAAAATGGTAAAATTTCTAAAACAAAAAGGCAAAAAAAAATCTAGAAAAAAGTGGTAAAATTAAAATAAATAAATACTTCTAGAAAAAAGTGGTAAAATTTCAAGAAATAAATTGGGGACCCCCCTCAGATCTCTCAAGGACCCCTAGGGGTCCCCAGACCCACGTTGAGAACCAGTGCTGTAGAGTTCCTCCCTCTAGCGTTGTGGTTGTATATTCTTCATGCTGCATTCAGGTGAAATCGGGCAGAAGGACGACGGCCGCTGCAGGTAACGGCGTAAACAAGCCTCTATGTAAACAAGTGTTCCGTCAGCACGAGGCAAGACAATGCACGTGACAATATGTTGTCATGGCGATGTGGTATTGTTTCACCGTCTTTCTCTGGACGTCTGTGACTAAAACGACATCTGGTTTGTTAGCGACGGCCGTCTGCCCGACTGCACCTGAATGCAGCATCAGTGTAACGCTCCATTTGACAGAATGTCCCTTTAACAACATCTGCTCTAAATCCATCCAACCTGCACAGGAACGTGTTGTTTTTCATGAAAGCTGTAAAACAAACACACCGACAGTAACTTAAACATTTATTTATTTATTTATTTATTTATTTATTTATTTATTTATTTATTTAGTGTATTTTGGAGCGAGCGCTTGCAGCTACTATAAAATCCTGCAGAGGCTGGTGTTGGAGCCACAGGTCCGTCTCTCTGTGTGAGATCAGAGCAGCCGTCTGGCAGCGCAGCAGCAGTGCATGATGGGAAAACGCTGCTGTGGGCCATCTGGCTTCATTAACTCAACCTGCAGCAGGTGAGTTAATCCACTTGACTCACTTCCTGAGTGAATGCAGCTGCTGCGCTGCTGGATGCTGATCGGCCTCGCGCTCGCTCTCAATAAATGATTATTTTATTTTTTACGAACGACTCCAATCACATATTTCATCGCCGTCTGCCGCCTCGTTAATAATTTTAATTGGCATCTGCTGCACGAAGCCCCAGCTTTAAAGGTTTTAAAAGATTTAATAGTTTATTTTCAATATTAAAATGTTGTTTTGAGAGAAAAACTAAATAAATAGAAATAGAATTAACAGTTTGAATCAGAAGAAAGCTTTAATACAAACATCTACCTTTATTTTTTTTAAAAATCTAATTTAAAACACATTTTGTTTATTGGAAAAACAACAATGTAAAATTGAACTCACCGTATTAATAAATAAAACATGTCACCAGCTGCTGCAGCAAAAACAGAAATTAAAAACCTGAGACAATTAACTTTTAAATCGGGTTTTATTGTTGTTGTTTTTAATATTCCATCAAATAAAAAGTTATTAACTTTTCCTGTAGACGTGTTTTTCACTTCTGTTTGATAAATATTAATCTCAGCTGTGCCACTTGTAAATAAATAAAGTTTTTAAACCAATCAGAGTGGTCTCAGTAATTGGGGGGTCGGGGGGCCTCAGGGGCCCTTAAACCTCTTCCTCCGGCCCTGCTCCCCGTCACACTGCAAAGACTCTACACCTTACCAAGAATATTTGTCTTATTTCTCGTCAAAATGTCTCATTTCTGGTCAAAACTAAACTCTTTCCACTTAAAATCAGACTCATCACCTAAAAATCAACTTGTTTCCAGATTATTTTCACTTGTTTCAAGTTTATTCTTAGGTGATGAATCTTATTTTAAGTGGAAAGAGTTTAGTTTTGACAAGAAATAAGACAAATATTCTTGGAAAGGTGTAGAGTCTTTGCAGTGTGACAGAGTCGCTCTTTCTCCAGTTGAAAGTCCTCCTCTTTGGCACGCGCGTCCTCGGGCACGAGCGCCACCATAAAGTGAGCAGCACGCACACGGGGCTCGGCAGTGAAGCAGAGAACAGCAGAGTTTACAGAGCGGAGATGAGCAGCGCGCAGGAAGCCTCTGTTCTCCAGGAGCGCAGGAGGTGATGCCTGCTCCTCCTGCTCCTCCTCCTCCTCCTCCTCCTCCTCCTCCTCCTCCTCAGGTCTGACCATGGCGGAGCTGCAGCAGTGGAGCCACAACTCCTCCTGGAACCGCTCCGGCTCCGGAGGACAGAACCAGAACCGGTTCAGCAGCCTGGATGACATCGACGTGCCGGCGGACGGCTCCCCGGCGCTGCGCATCCTCATCTCCATCGTGTACTCGGTGGTGTGCGCCGCCGGGCTGGTCGGGAACCTGCTGGTCTTCTTCCTCATGAAGGTCCGGCGCTGCGGCAGGAAGAAGAAGCGCTCCAGCATCAACCTGTTCATCCTCAACCTGGCCGTCACCGACTTCCAGTTCGTGCTGACGCTGCCGTTCTGGGCCGTGGACACCGCGCTGGACTTCAGCTGGCCCTTCGGGAACGCCATGTGTAAGATCATCCTGTCGGTCACGGTGATGAACATGTACGCCAGCGTCTTCTTCCTCACCGCCATGAGCGTCACGCGCTACTGGTCCGTGGCCTCCGCGCTGAAGGACCGGACCCGGCGCAGGGTGTGTCCGGTGCGCTGGGTGATCGCCGGGCTGTGGGTCTCGGCCACGGCGGCGTCGCTGCCCACGGCCATCTTCTCCACGGTGAAGAGCGTGGCCGGGGAGCGGCTGTGCCTGCTGGGCTTCCCGGACGGCCAGTCGTGGCTCGCGCTCTACCACCTGCAGAAGATCCTGGTGGCCTTCGTGTTCCCCATGCTGATCGTCACCGTGTGCTACCTGCTGCTGCTGCGCTTCGTGCGCCTGCGCAGCATGAACAACAACCAGGTGAAGCGGCGCTCCAGGGTCACGCGCTCCGTCACCATCGTCGTGCTGTCCTTCTTCATCTGCTGGATGCCCAACCACGCCATCACCTTCTGGGGCGTGCTGGTCAAGTTCAACCTGGTCAACTGGGACAAGACCTACTACATGGTGCACACCTACGTCCACCCGGTCACCGTGTGCCTCGCGCACACCAACAGCTGCCTCAACCCGGTGCTGTACTGCCTCATGCGCCGGGAGTTCCGGAAGAAGATGAAGGATCTGTTCTGGAGGATCTCCTCCCCCACCGGGACCAACACCTGCCACCTGCGGCCGTTCTCCGGCACCGTGAGGGCCGAGGAGCCGGACGACACGCAGGTCGTCATCCCGCTCAACAACGTGGAGACGGAGAACTGTCGGCTGTCGGTGCTGACGGACCACGGCGACACGGAGGCGCTGCAGAGCTGAAGCGGCCTTAAAGAGAAATATATACATATAAAGGTCCAGACTGGACCTGCTGCGGGACCGCGGTGGATCTTCTGTTTAGTTCTGGACGCTGGAGTTTTACCCTCTTGCGTAAAGACGCGTGATCCGGAGAGCAGCTGTGCCAAAACTGTGCCAACAAGTGCGTGTTAAAAACAAAAAAAATATTTATGTCATATAAACGTGGCTCATTAAACGTGTTTCACTTCGCTTCAGGTGGATTTTTAATATATTTTTGTCACATTTCAAAGGCGTGAAAAAGAAAAAAAAAAGGAGAAGAAAATAAGAGATGTGCGTAAAATGCGCATGGAGACGTGAAGCGGCCTTAAAACCAGACTGGACCTCCTGCAGGACCGCGGTGGAGTTTTACTTTTATTAAAGACGCTTCATGGACGAGTTCCAGCTCAGTGATCCGGAGAGCAGCTGTGCCAAGACTGTGCCAAGTGCGTGTTAAAACAAAAAAAATATAAATGTCATATAAACGTGGCTCATTAACGGTGTTACGCTTTGCTTCGGGTGGATTTTTTATACATTTTTGTCACATTTCAAAGGCGTGAAAAAGAAAAAAAAAGGAGAAAAAATGACAGACGTGCGTAAAATGCGCGTGGAGGCGCTGCGTAAAAGCGTCCAGCTGCTCCACGGAGCCGCAGCTCCCACGTGACAGTCATGTTGGTGTTTTGTCTTTTTGTGGTTTTGGGGAAACCAGATGTTTTCCCGCGTGCAGACTCAGTGTCTCATCAACGCTGCTGCTCTTTGAGGATCCAGCTGATGCTGCTGCTGCTTCTAACATCTGTCTGTGGAGGTTTATTCACGTCTGTTGTGTAACATGTACAAGCTTGAGCAAGTGAATGTAAAAAAAAAAAAAACAAAGAAACAAAAACAACTGCCAGTGCGACCTTAAAAAAACTGTTTGGAGAATAAAATCTTTCATTTGTGTTGAACATGAGCTGCTGTGGAGGTTTTTGTCCGTCTGGTCCAGGATCAGATTCACTGGCAGAGACTGACGTGGAGTGTTTACATGGCACTGGCCTTGGGCTGCACCCCCCCCCCCCCCCCCCCCACTCTGCTGCAGAGATAATCCTAAAAAGGAGTTTTATTTGAAGACTTGAAGGTAAATGTTTATTTTGAAAAGTTTAGGTCACATATTTGTGGGGGGGGCGAGGGAGGGGGCGAGCACTTAAAAAACTATTTCTGTAAATGTTCACGTCAGGATCAAAGATGTTTAATTTAAAGGTCAGACTCTGTTTCCAGAGGTCGAGTTTAAAATGACTGCGTTTTCCAAAACATCTTGGTTTAACTGAGCGAGGTCGCGTTAAACCAGCAACCAAACGTTTAATTACAGCTCAAATAGGTAGAAATGTTAGGGACGTTTTCTAAATGAATAGTTTGAATAAATAGAAAATTGATTAATTGATTACTGTGGATTTTATAAAATCAGTAAAAAGAAAGGGGGAAAAAGTCATAACTTGAAACTGAAATCAAAATCTGGAAATGTTAGAAACTTAAAGACTGAATAAATTATCAAGCAACAAATCCTGAAACTGAAGGAAAATCCAGTAAACAACAAATTGAGTGTTGACTTGGTTGAATGGCCGACCAATCAGGGTCGAGTATTTGTACCTACCCTTCAAAATATTACAACTTATATGTATTTGGTTCATTCTGGGAATGTTTTACTTCGGTAAAATGAATTAAGACTGAATGTTTTTTTAAGTGATTCAATAAAAATAGAGCAGATTTCCCCATAAAACACTCAGAGAAACCAAAACACAAACATCTACCTTTATTTTGAAGGAGCTTTAATACAAACATCTACCTTTATTTTGAAGGAGCTTTAACACAAACATCTACCTTTATTTTGAAGGAGCTTTAACACAAACATCTACCTTTATTTTGAAGGAGCTTTAATACAAACGTCTACTTTTATTTTGAAGGAGCTTTAACACAAACATCTACCTTTATTTTGAAGGAGCTTTAATACAAACATCTAACTTTATTTTGAAGGAGCCTAAATACAAACATCTACCTTTATTTTGAAGGAGCCTAAATACAAACATCTACCTTTATTTTGAAGGAGCCTAAATACAAACATCTACCTTTATTTTGAAGGAGCTTAAATACAAACATCTACCTTTATTTTGAAGGAGCTTTAACACAAACATCTACCTTTATTTTGAAGGAGCCTAAATACAAACATCTACCTTTATTTTGAAGGAGCCTAAATACAAACATCTACCTTTATTTTGAAGGAGCTTTAACACAAACATCTACCTTTATTTTGAAGGAGCCTAAATACAAACATCTACCTTTATTTTGAAGGAGCCTAAATACAAACATCTACCTTTATTTTGAAGGAGCTAACATCTACCTTTATTTTGAAGGAGCTTTAACACAAATATCTACCTTTATTTTGAAGGAGCTTTAACACAAACATCTACCTTTATTTTGAAGGAGCTTTAATACAAACGTCTACTTTTATTTTGAAGGAGCTTTAATACAAACATCAACCTTTATTTTGAAGGAGCTTTAACACAAACATCTACCTTTATTTTGAAAGAGCTTTAACACAAACATCTACCTTTATTTTGAAGGAGCTTTAACACAAACATCTACCTTTATTTTGAAGGAGCTTTAATACAAACATCTACCTTTACTTTGAAGGAGCTTAATGTTAATAACTGTCTTTGGGTGTCTTTTAAAATGACACGACAGTGTCTAATCTGAGTTTTAATGTGTCTATAAACCAATAGGCGAACGCTGCGATGTTGTTTTGGACGATGATGATGATGATGATGATAATGAACCCATTTAAAACCAACAACCTGCAGCTCCTCGCAGCCTTAATATCATTTTATTCTCCTGTTATGTAAAAAAGACCTAATTTGCACCGCAGCGGTCATTATTCCGTGTGTTGTGTCTAATTTGCTCAGATATAAGCAGCTCTCTGTTGTAATGGTGGAAATGTGCAGTAACAGGCTGCACTGATCCATTTCCCTGAAAACATTTTCTTTCATTTTCCGTCATCGAGATTTTTCTCTCCGTTAACAACAAAAGGAAAAAACACAACAAAAAAAAACCAAAACATAATTTGCAGAAATGTCCTCAGAGTTCATGGTGATGTGTTCCCGGCTGCAGGAAATGAAGATGGAATGACTCCATTGACTCTTTGACTCTTTCTGCTGCAGTTTCATCTTAAAGGGGAATTTCTCTTTTTTACAATCTGGACCTTATTTCTATCATAAACTCCGATCATTTCCTCCCCAGATAACTTGGTGTCGTTCCAAGTGGTTGTGATGAAATGAGCTCCATCCAGACGTATATCCGTATAATGGAGTCTACAGGGAGCAGAATGGCCTGCTGACCTCTGACCTGGATGATTATCTGCAGAGAAACTCCTTCTTTCACCAAGATTTAGTTCTGATAGGCAGTGCCTGGACTCAGAGGGGAACAGCACTGAGTCCAGGTTGCAAAGGATGGAAAATTTCAACAAATTAACAGTAAATTTTCGAAACTTTCCATGGGAAATTGACCTGGATTTTGTATCCCAAATTGGAAATTTTCCAGGAATTATGGGAATTTATGGGAATTATTGGGAATTTGACCTGGAATTAACTAGAAATTTGGGGTAATGAAACAAACTGTATCAAAAACAAATCTTGTCTTTAACATTTTGTTATTATTTAGTGGTCTGACCTCTGACCTGGATGATTTCTTAGTTCTGGTTTTGACCTGCTGACCCTGTGATGGAATAATGTCACCAAATCATCCAGGGTCTGTAGGTCCAAGACCTTCACCGTGACTCATGACCTGGATGAACACACTGTCAAAAACTCCTGGTTGTCCCTTTAAATGAAAGGAGCCCTCTGACCTGTGCTGGGGCTGATGTCATCTCTGGGTTGAATCATCTGTGCATGTGATGGATGAATGTCATCAGTGCATGTAGGGGGCGTGACCTGCAGACCTGCAGGACCTGGATGATGTCATCTCAACATCTGGGAAGTCTGTAGGGGGACCTGGACCTCTGACCTGGAGGAAGTCATCTGCATGTAGGGGGACCTGGCCTGACAGCCTGACAGGGATGATGTCATCTCAACATCCCTGCAGGAAGCAGTGTGCATGTAGGGGGCGTGGCCTAACAGCCCTGCAGGAAGCAGAGATGTAAAACACAACAACTCCTGCAGGAAGCAGTGCATGTAGGGGGCTTCCCCAGAACAGCCCTGCAGGAAGAATAAATTAGCTCCATAAAATGAATGAATGAATTAACTTTATTAATCCATGTAGGGAAAATGCTTCAGTCCTGAAAAAAGATATTTATATAACTGTAGGGGGCGTGGCCTAGCCCTACAGGAAGCATGAATGAGGGGGTCAACAGCCTGCAGGACCCTGGATGTTGAGATGACATCATCCCTGCAGGAAGCAGATGGAATCAGCAGAGATATTCAAGTTGCTTGCATTAAATCTGGATTGTTTTAGAAGATGATGCTCAATCCATTTTCTCAACTATATTTAAGTTCCCTGTTACAGACCCTGGATTTTGAAATTTCATTTATTCCAGTTAATCAGAATTCCCAGGTTCAACCTTAACCCCATGGAAAGTTTCCAACTTTGAAAATTCCCGGAATTTTGCAACCCTAAGCACTAGCCTATCAGAAATCTTGGTGAAATGAAGGAGTTTCTCTGCAGATAATGTGTTATTTAGAGGCTGCATTCTGCTCCTGTAGACTCCATTATACAGATATACGCGGCTCTGGATGGAGCTCATTTCATCACAACCACTTGTAATGACACCAAAGTTATCTGGAGGAGGAAATGATCAGAGTTTATGCTAGAAATAAGGTCCAGGTTGTAAAAAAAACATAAATTCCCCTTTAATCAGAAGAGCCAGCAGCAGAGCAGCTGGTCTACTGCCATGCTGCAGAGACAGAGAGGGAGCGACCACAGAGCAGGACGTAGTGGACGTTATGTAAAGCTGGTGATAAACACGGAGCTGGACTTTGGTCCCTTTGGAGCCGCGGCTCCATCAACCTTTCATCACATAAAAAGCCGCCAAGACACAAGGAAACAAGTGGTGTGTGAAAACACAGCCGGTTTAACGAGATTGCAGCTCCTCTGTCAACGTGTTGAAGTCTGAACTGTGACGAGGTCACCGCCCACCGGCCTGTGTACACGAACACCCAGACCCTCCATGAGCCTCTCAGGCAGAGCCGGGCTGCAGGTGGGAAGATTCCCAGTGACCCATGAATGCACCGCCGTGCGCTGCACCAGAGAAGAAGAACGTGGTTGATTAACTGGTCTCAGAAGTCAGACACATAAAAACCTTCTGCACTTCGGCCTCTGTTCACCTGGAAGATGGAGCTGTTTTGATACATTTTTTATCTCATTTGTAGAAGGATTTCTTGGAAAAAGAAGGTAGACTACATGAGTTTGCTTCTTTCTCCCTTCTTTCATTCAGGGGTTGCATTATCATTTTAGTTTTAAACCGTTTTTCTTTTCTTTTTTCAATGAATAAAACAACTTCACTAAAGGGATAGTTCAACATTTAGTCAAATTGTCCCATCACCATAATCCCTATAGTCATAGCAGTAGGTTCATTACCTTTAATTGTTGGTGCAAGCTATTTTTAGAACGGCGGAGCAGAGCCATGAGCTGCTCAGAGCTACGCTACGGAGTTTCCCTCATCATGTTCCCTCTGTTTTTTCTTCCCCCCCCCCCCCCCTCCACCCCCGGCCCAGAGCAGCATCTCTCTCTCGTCTCTCGTCTCCAACACTCAGATGACGAGTCGTTTGTTTCCATAGCGAAGAAGGAGTGTGTGATAATTTAAACGACACTAATTATCTGAAGATTTTCTCGTTTCTGTGACGTTGGAAACTGAAACTGATGATTCACTTGTTATCAGTGTGTGTGTGTGTTTGTTCTGTGTGTGTGTGTGTGTGTGTGTGTGTGTGTGTGTGTGTGTGTGTGTGTGTGTGTGTGTGTGTGTTTCTTCAGTGTGTGTGTGTGTGTGTGTAGCTGCAGGCTCCTCTCAGTAATTGCTCTGTGTGTATCAGTGTCATTAGAGTCAGTTTGTTAACACACTCTCTGTCAGACCGACCGACGCCCGCGGTGTCGTGTCACGACCCCCACCCCCACCCCCCCCCCCCCCCCCCCCAATCCTGATGAGCCGTCTAACAAGGTTCAACCAAGCAGGAAAAGTCGATTACCGCCCAGAGTGATGATGGGATGTGAGGCAGGGAGCAGAGCTGGATCCTATCGTTGTCGCTGTACACGGCAAAAACTCTTTCTGAGAATATTTGTCTCATTTCTAGTGAAAACTAAACTCTTTTTACTTAAAATCAGACTCATCACCTAAAAATTTACTTGTTTTTAAACAATTTTCACTTGTTTCAAACTAATTTTCACTTGAAATCAGTAGAAAAATCTGCCAGTTTTTTGTGCTTGTAAAAACTTGCTCCACTTTCAGATTTTTCTACTTTTTCAAGTGAAATCTGCTCAGGAAACGCTTTGAAGGCTCGACCGCGCTGTTTAGCAACGGTCGACGCTAACGTTGACAAGGAGCCTCCAAGCCGTTGCCTAGACCAGTGGTTCAACCTTTTGTCCTTCAAGGACCCTAATTGACACACATTAGACCACGGATCCCCATTGGACCAAATTTAGAAGTAAACACCAGGAATTTTCTCAAAAAAGTTCTAAGACTGAAAATTTACTTTTTTATAAAATTTTCAAAATATTAGAGAAAATTTTCTGGAAAAAAATGGTCCAATTTCTCCAAAACAAAAAAGTTTGAACATTTCTTCGAAAAAGTGGTCAGATTAAAAATTTAAATAAAACTTCTAGAAAAAAGTGGTCAAATTTCTCGTAAAAAAATGTTCAAAATAAAAGAGTGAAAATTTTCTAGAAGAAAATGGTAAAATTTCTAAAACAAAAAAGTTTAACAAAAAAAATCTAGAAAAAGTGGTCAGATTTAAAAAAAAAAAAACTTCTAGAAAAAAGTGGTAAAATTTTTAAAGCAAAAAAGTAAAAAAAAATCTAGAAAAAGTGGTAAAATATTAGAGAGAAATTTTTGGAGAAAAAGTGGTCCAATTTCTCCAAAAACATTTGAACATTTCTAGGAAGAAGTGGTCAAAAATTCTCAAAAAAAAGTAAAAAAAAAAAAAATCTAAAAAAAAAAAGTAAAATAAAATTCTAAAAAAAAAAGGTAAAAATTCTCGTAAAAAATGTCCAAAATAAAAAGTAAAAATGGAAAAATTTCTAAAACAAAAAAGTTTAACAAAAAAATCTAGAAACAAGTGGTAACATTTTTCGTAAAAATTATTCAAAATAAAAGAGTCAAAATTTTCTAGAAAAAGTGGTAAAATTTTTAAAGCAAAAAAGTAAAAAAAAAAATCTAGAAAAAGTGGTAAAATATTAGAGAGAAATTTTTGGAAAAAAAGTGGTCCAATTTCTCCAAAAACATTTGAACATTTCTAGGAAGAAGTGGTAAAAAATTCTCAAAAAAAGTAAAATAAAATTCTCAAAAAAAAAGTGGTAAAAATTCTCGTAAAAAATGTCCAAAATAAAAAGTAAAAATTTTCTAGAAGAAAATGGTAAAATTTCTAAAACAAAAAAGTTTAACAAAAAAAATCTAGAAACAAGTGGTAACATTTTTCGTAAAAAATATTCAAAATAAAAGAGTCAAAATTTTCTAGAAAAAGTGGTAAAATTTCTAAAACAAAAAATTAAAAAAAAATCTAGAAAAAGTGGTAAAATTTAAACACATTTCTGGAAAAAAAAGTAAAAAAACTTTGAAAAAAGAAGTGGTACAATTTCAAAAAAAAGAAAATAAAATTCTCACCCCCATCAGATCTCTGAAGGACCCCAGGTTGAGA
The DNA here is from genome assembly GCA_030347415.2 of Decapterus maruadsi. Lineage (NCBI taxonomy): Eukaryota > Metazoa > Chordata > Actinopteri > Carangiformes > Carangidae > Decapterus > Decapterus maruadsi. Next base: position 30,411,744 of record CM064893.1, read on the forward strand.
ACTGTCTAAAAAGTCTAGAAGAAAATCCTAAAATTTCCTCTGTAAAAGCTTAACAGGAAATTTAGACCCGGTGTCCTTTGAATATTAATGAGGTGAAATATAATTCTGATCAGAGGCTTTTTAATGAAAAACAGTTTAGGTGTGAGAAAAAGTGGTAAAATATTAGACTGAAATTTTTGAAAAAAAGTGGTCAGATTTCTGGACCAACATTTGAACATTTCTAGGAAGAAGTCACGTCCTCTGGACTTTCCCTCAATATTCACCCACATAGTAACCTGGAAACAACCTGGAAAAAAAATTGGTAAAAAATGTCCAAAATCAAACAGCTTTAAAAGTTTTCTGAATGGCTCATTCACTGAAACGAAAAAAGTTTACCATAAAAATCTAGAAACTGGTTATTTTTAAGTTTTTTGTGTTTGTAAATAACTGAGTCAAAATTTTCTAGAAAAAGTGGTAAAACTTCTATTTTAAAAAAGTTTTTTGAAACAAGTGAAAATGATCTGAAAACAAGTTAATTTTTAGGTGATGAGTCTGATTTTAAGTGGAATCACATGTCGGTCCTGCAGCTCAGACCAACACACTGTTGGACCAGTGAACATTTACAGAACCACTGTATATATTTCAGAACATTACAGATATTTGTACATTAACTGTGTAAAAGGCCCAGCCTGCCTGCGGGGGAGGGGGGACCTCAGTTCACCCCCAGCAGGACAACACTATAGTTGATGGTGATTAATGAGAGGCTGACGTTCATGTGCACCAGGCTGATCAACCAGTAGCTGTTCCATCGTCTGTGGGCTCGGCTGGGCTCGGAGCTGCAGGTCCAACACCACAGCGTTAATGAAGTCTGTCACTCAGACTCTCGCTGCCTCCTCAACCAGAGAAAAGCTGCTCCAGCTCTCAGCTTCAAACTTCACTCCCTCACTAAATGTTCATGTTTGGTAAACAAAGACTTTTATTTTGGCGAGCTGCCTCACTGCAGCAGAGCAGAGTTTACACTTTGATGTTGATTTACATTATTATTTATTTATTTATTTAAATCAGATCATAATGTAGATTTCATTCCAACCAGAGCGGCAGCCATATTGTTTTCAGCCCATCTGTCCATCCATCCATCATCCATTCATCCATCATCCATCCATCATCCATTCATCCATCATCCATTCATCATTCATCATCCATCCATCCATCATCCATCATCCATTCATGTGGTTTCATCATCCATGCCATCTGCTGCTGGGCTCCATCCATCAGGTCCAACATCCATCATCCATCCATCCATCCATCCATCATCCATCCATCCGCTGCATCCGGCCATCCGGCTAAACAAAGATTTTCCATTTGGCATCCATCCATCATCTCATCCATCATCATCCATCATGTTGATTTATCATTATTATTTATTTATTTATTTAAATCATCCATCATCCATGTATTTCATTCCAACCAGAGCATCATCCATCCATCATCCATCCATCATCCATTCATCCATCATCCATCCATCCATCCATCCATCATCCATCCATCCGTCCATCATCCATCCATCATCCATTCATCCATCATCCATCCATCCATCATCCATCCATCATCCATCCATCTGTCCATCCATCATCCATTCATCATTCATCATCCATCCATCATCCATCCATCATCCATTCATCATCCATTCATCATCCATCCATCCATCCATCCATCCATCATCCATCCATCATCCATCATCCATCCATCCATCCATCATCCATTCATCATTCATCATCCATCCATCATCCATCCATCATCCATTCATCCATCATCCATCCATCCATCATCCATCCATCATCCATCCATCCATCCATCATCCATCCATCATCCATCCATCCATCCATCCATCATCCATCCATCATCCATCATCCATCCATCCATCCATCCATCATCCATCATCCATCCATCCATCATCCATCCATCCATCCATCATCCATCATCCATCCATCCATCCATCCATCCATCCATCATCCATCCATCCATCCATCCATCCATCCATCCATCCATCCATCCATCCATCCATCCATCCATCCATCCATCCATCCATCCATCATCCATCCATCCATCCATCATCCATCCATCCATCCATCCATCATCCATCCATCCATCATCCATCATCCATCATCCATCCATCCATCCATCCATCCATCCATCCATCATCCATCCATCATCCATCCATCATCATCCATCCATCATCCATCCATCCATCATCCATCATCCATCCATCCATCCATCATCCATCCATCCATCATCCATCCATCATCCATCCATCATCCATCCATCCATCCATCCATCCATCCATCCATCCATCCATCCATCCATCCATCCATCCATCCATCCATCCATCCATCATCCATCCATCATCCATCATCCATCCATCCATCATCCATCCATCCATCATCCATCAACCATCCATCATCCATCCATCATCCATCCATCATCCATCCATCCATCCATCCATCCATCATCCATCCATCCATCATCCATCCATCATCCATCCATCATCCATCCATCCATCATCCATCCATCATCCATCCATCCATCCATCCATCATCCATCCATCATCCATCATCCATCCATCCATCATCCATCCATCCATCCATCATCCATCCATCCATCCATCCATCCATCCATCCATCATCCATCCATCCATCATCCATCCATCATCCATCCATCCATCCATCCATCCATCATCCATCCATCCATCCATCCATCCATCCATCCATCCATCCATCCATCCATCCATCCATCCATCCATCATCCATCCATCCATCAATCATCCATCCATCCATCCATCCATCATCCATCCATCCATCCATCCATCCATCCATCATCCATCAATCATCCATCCATCCATCCATCCATCATCCATCCATCCATCCATCCATCCATCCATCCATCCATCCATCATCCATCCATCCATCAATCATCCATCCATCCATCCATCCATCCATCCATCATCCATCCATCCATCCATCCATCCATCCATCCATCCATCCATCCATCCATCCATCCATCCATCATCCATCCATCCATCCATCCATCCATCCATCCTTCATCCATCCATCCATCATCCATCCATCCATCCATCCATCCATCATCCATCCATCATCCATCATCCATCCATCCGTCCATCATCCATCCATCCATCATCCATCCATCCATCATCCATCCATCCATCCATCCATCCATCATCCATCCATCCGTCCATCATCCATCCATCCGTCCATCTGTCGTCCTCTTGTGGTCATGATATCTCAGCAACGCTTCAGTGAAACTTCTTCAGATTTGGTGGAAACCTTCACTTGGACAAACTCATTAAGTTCTGGTGGTTAAAGGTCAAAGGTCAGAGGTCAGTGCGTCTCCAAAAAGCACTTTTTTTTAAAGCTCAAGACAGAACTTCCCTCTGCTGTTTCTTTTATTTTACACGACTCCGGAGTAGCTACAGTCGAGGAGGAGGAGGAGGAGGAGGAGGAGGGGGGGGGGGGGGGTTGTTGTTTGTATTTTTCCAGTGATTTGTGAGACTTGCTGAGTAAATGGTTTTTACACCTCAGTGGAGAGTGTGAGGACAAACACAACGTCGCAGAGTGACTGAGACTGTCGGCTGGAAGCCTTTCACCCAGTTACAGTCTCCTCTTCCTCTTCCTCCTCCTCCTCCTCCTCTTCCTCCTCCTTCTCCTCCTCCTCCTCCTCCTCCTCCTCTTCCTCCTCCTCCTCCTCAGCACGGTATAATTCACTGTGAATGATGATGGAGCAGCAGAGAGAGGTTTCATCATCTCAGAAACAGGATGAAACCGGCTGCAGAGTCAAACCATGTTCTCTGAGAGGAGGGATGTTGCTCTGAGCCTCCTGCGCCCAGATGTTCAGAAGGAGTTATTAAAACCTGAAAACTGGATGGATTCTGAGATCTTGGTTTTAATCTGGATCAGACCAGTTTGTGTTGCTCTAACCTCGTTAGTAGGATCTTCAACTTTGATCCAAACAATTTAGGATCATTTGATGGATTCAGGAACAAAATGAGGGGAGAAAAGATTGACTGAAATAACGAGTTTATATATATTTTTAATGCATTTACATATTTATTCTTTTATGTATGTGTTTCTATCAGACCTGTGACCATTGACCTTTGACAAACCAAAAGTCACCGGCGACATATTGAAAAATAAGGACAAAAAACCAGAAAAGCTAGCAGGTGTTAGCGTTAGCTCTGTTGTTAGAGCTCCCCCTAGAGGCCTGGAGGGTTTTACCATCACATATCCAGCCTCCTTTCATCTGCACATCATTCCTGTTGGCGTGCATGTGTTGCATATATTTGTACATGTTTTAAATGCAGTAACAGGCAGAGAAAAGACACAAAACTCGTCTTCTCCTGTTGCATTGGATTTATTTCTATTGTCAGATTTATTCACATAAAAAAAAAGTAAAACCTAAAATCTCTTCAACGTAACACAACGTAACACGGCGTCCTGACGGTGAAGGAACAGAGAGAGGATGTGGCTCCACGTCACGTGATGATGATGATGTCAGCGTCTGGAAGAGCAGCGAGTCACCGCTTTAGCGAACTTCTCGCAGTGGACACGCCCATCAGTCCCGACTCCCGCCTCCCGCAGCAGCTCGTCCACTGAAAACACACACGCAGCTGTCAATCAAACAGGTTTCTGCTCTCTGACGTCACCGCGACACGTTGAGTCCATGGAGACTGACTCATTGTTAAAGACTCGCTCTAGTGGCCAGGAGAGGAACTGCAGCCTCCTCAATAAAACTAAAATGTAACGTCTGTATTCCCACATTCCCACCAGACCTGGAGAAACCGTCTCTCAAAGTTCTGTAACAGCAGGAGAAGAAGAAGCTCCATGGCCCAGACATCCAGTTCAGAGTCAGAATACTTTATAAATCCCAAGAGGCCAGTTCATCATCGGTCCATCCATAATAAATAGAATAAGAGATAATAAAGACAACAAAAGGTTTCTCAACTGTTTTTTAGATTAATGTCCTTAATAACAAACAATTGACACAGTTTGACACTGAAAGGAGTCATTTTCAGGATGGCATCAATGTCAATGTAATGGGTCCACACAACCTGTTTTGGTGAATAGGTTTTTAAAACAGAACCATGAAACTTCAGGATTTATCACTTACATTAAGACAAATATTTTTTGTATTATCAAGTTTTGTCAAATGTTATGTTTAAATATGTAAATGAGGCAATAACTAATTAAATATGGTGAATTGCATACTTTTCCAGAACTTTTCCAGATCCACTGGCACTGAAAACCAAACCTTCCAGTTTGATCATTTTCCATATTCTGAAGGTTTTTACAGAGTTGTCCCAAGTCATTCACAGCCTCAATTATACAATATTTGAGTCCTGAAAACATGAGGAAATGTGATTTATTTAGGGCTGGTGACAGTATTTTCTCATTTACAAAGTGATAAAAAGAGATATCCAAAATCTCCTCAGTAAGACCTTCTGACTCTAATGTGTCAACAAAATAAAACAAGACTTTTGAAAGTGGCTTTATCCATTAAATTTTTTCGATCTGAAATGAAAAGTATCAGCAATTTAGGCATATTTAATTAGTTATTGCCTCATTTACATATTTAAACATAACATTTGACAAAACTTGGATACAAAAAATATTTGTCTTAATGTATAAAATATTGGGAAGTTTGTAATACATCATAGACAAAATGTTTACCCTTTCACCTGGAGCGTTTCTGGAACCTTTATTGACATTAGTGTCCTGAAAATGACTCCTTTCTAGTGTCAAACTGTGGTCAACTTTTAGTATGTTATTAAGGATCTAATACTATAAAAAACAACTGAGAAACCTTTTGTTAGAATTTTTTTACGGTCAAGTCATAAATGCACCCGACTAATACATAATAAATAGAATAAGAGATAATAAAGACAACAACCATAGATACAGTAATCTACAATCAAGCTTCCTGACAGCATCATCAATTGTGAATCATTGTGAAACACATGGTCAGTTTGGTGCACGAGTCTATTGACCTTCTGGATCTTTTTGTCCTTGACAGATAAACATAAAAGCAGCATTTAAATGAAAATGTTAAAAGTTTGGTCAAAGGAAGATAAAATATCCTGACGGCAAAAACTATTTCTGAGAATATTTGTCTCATTTCTAGTGAAAACTAAACTCTTTTTACTTATAATCAGACTCATCACCTAAAAATTTACTTGTTTTTAAACAATTTTCACTTGTTTCAAACTAATTTTCACTTGAAATCAGTAGAAAAATCTGCCAGTTTTTTGTGCTTGTAATAAAAACTTGCTCCACTTTCAGATTTTTCTACTTTTGGAAATCTTTTTGTCCTTGACAGATAAACATAAAAGCAGCATTTAAATGAAAATGTTAAAAGTTTGGTCAAAGGAAGATAAAATATCCTGACAGACACCAGAAGAGCTCATTTACCTCAGAAAATTAAGTCTTTGTTGTACAGTTTGTACGTTCCTAAGCCTGAATAAAGCCTGACGCTGCTCCTCCTAAAATCAGTAATGACTTCCTTTGTTTCTGACACATTAAAGGACGCCGTCTTCACACCATCCGTCCCGTCTGTCTCACCCTCTCTGTCCGTCAGCTTCTCTCCCAGCCCGGTCAGCTTGGCCCTCAGCTCGGCGGCCATGATGAAGCCTTTCTGCTCCTTGTCGGCCATCCTCATGGCCTCCAGGATCTCCTCCTCCGGCGCCTCCTGCTGGAGCTGCCGGTGCATGACGCCCAGGAAGGTGGAGAAGTCCAGCTCTCCGCTCCAACCTGCAGGAACCACATGTTGACTTTAGAGCCGTGTAATCGTCTCACATGTCAACGCAGCAGGAGATAAGGACACTTAATTGACCTGTCGGAGTATGACATCCCATCATTATCACAACATCAATATGAAATAAGTTGTTCAAACAGTGCAGCAGTAAAACAGCAGGTGAGGAGCGGAGCTGCCACAGTTTACATACTTTAAATAAACTGTCCATGTGGAAACTGAGCAGCTAATTACAGACGGTACACACGGCGTTGCCCTCGGAGACGGAGAGGTCAAATACCAGGAGGAAATATTAACGAGACGTCAGGAGGACGTTTCAGGACAAAGAGTCTGAGATAAGACGACAGCTGTGTCCTCGTCCCAGACTTCCTCCACCTGGATGATCATTCCTGTCAGGAAAACAGAGCTGGTGGATGGATGGATGGATGATGGATGGATGATGGATGGATGGATGATGGATGGATGGATGGATGGATGGATGGATGGATGGATGGATGGATGGATGGATGGATGGATGATGGATGGATGGATGGATGGATGATGGATGGATGATGGATGGATGGATGGATGATGGATGGATGGATGGATGGATGATGGATGGATGATGGATGGATGATGGATGGATGGATGGATGGATGGATGATGGATGGATGATGGATGGAGGGAAGGAGGGAGGGATGGATGGATGATGGATGGATGGATGGATGATGGATGGATGGATGGATGGATGGATGGATGATGGATGGATGATGGATGGATGATGGATGGATGGATGATGGATGATGGATGGATGGATGGATGATGGATGATGGATGGATGGATGGATGGATGATGGATGGTGTTGGAGGTGAACAGGTGAACAGGTGAACAGGTGTTGCAGGTGAACAGGTGAACGGGTGTTCCAGGTGAACAGGTGAACGGGTGTTCCAGGTGAACAGGTGAACAGGTGTTGGAGGTGAACAGGTGTTGCAGGTGAACAGGTGAACAGGCGTTGCAGGTGAACAGGTGTTGGAGGTGAACAGGTGTTGGAGGTGAACAGGTGTTGGAGGTGAACAGGTGAACAGGTGTTGGAGGTGAACAGGTGAACAGGTGTTTCAGGTGAACAGGTGTTAGAGGTGAACAGGTGTTGGAGGTGAACAGGTGAACAGGTGTTTGAGGTGAACAGGTGAACAGGTGTTCCAGGTTAACAGGTGAACAGGTGTTCCAGGTGAACAGGTGTTAGAGGTGAACAGGTGTTCCAGGTGAACAGGTGAACAGGTGTTCCAGGTGAACAGGTGAACAGGTGTTGGAGGTGAACAGGTGTTAGAGGTGAACAGGTGAACAGGTGTTAGAGGTGAACAGGTGAACAGGTGTTCCAGGTGAACAGGTGTTAGAGGTGAACAGGTGTTCCAGGTGAACAGGTGTTAGAGGTGAACAGGTGTTAGAGGTGAACAGGTGTTCCAGGTGAACAGGTGTTCCAGGTGAACTGGTGTTGGAGGTGAACAGGTGTTGGAGGTGAACAGGTGTTCCAGGTGAACAGGTGTTAGAGGTGAACAGGTGAACAGGTGTTCCAGGTGAACAGGTGTTGGAGGTGAACAGGTGTTCCAGGTGAACAGGTGTTCCAGGTGAACAGGTGTTAGAGGTGAACAGGTGAACAGGTGTTGGAGGTGAACAGGTGTTGGAGGTGAACAGGTGTTAGAGGTGAACAGGTGAACAGGTGTTCCAGGTGAACAGGTGTTAGAGGTGAACAGGTGTTCCAGGTGAACAGGTGTTCCAGGTGAACAGGTGAACAGGTGTTAGAGGTGAACAGGTGTTGGAGGTGAACAGGTGAACAGGTGTTCCAGGTGAACAGGTGTTCCAGGTGAACAGGTGTTAGAGGTGAACAGGTGTTGGAGGTGAACAGGTGAACAGGTGTTCCAGGTGAACAGGTGTTAGAGGTGAACAGGTGTTGGAGGTGAACAGGTGTTAGAGGTGAACAGGTGTTCCAGGTGAACAGGTGTTAGAGGTGAACAGGTGAACAGGTGTTCCAGGTGAACAGGTGAACAGGTGTTAGAGGTGAACAGGTGTTAGAGGTGAACAGGTGTTAGAGGTGAACAGGTGTTGGAGGTGAACAGGTGTTAGAGGTGAACAGGTGTTCCAGGTGAACAGGTGTTAGAGGTGAACAGGTGTTAGAGGTGAACAGGTGTTAGAGGTGAACAGGTGTTGCAGGTGAACAGGTGTTGCAGGTGAACAGGTGAACAGGTGAACAGGTGTTGCAGGTGAACAGGTTAACAGGTGTTCCAGGTGAACAGGTGTTCCAGGTGAACTGGTGTTCCAGGTGAACAGGTGAACAGGTGTTGGAGGTGAACAGGTGAACAGGTGTTGCAGGTGAACAGGTGTACCTATGTTGTGGCTCAGCAGGTGGCGCTGGACCTCGGAGGGCGTGGGGTTTGAGCCCAGACACCTCATCACGGTGATCAGCTCCCGGGCTTCGATCTTTCCTTTCCTCTGACGGTCGTACAGAGAGAAACACTCCTTGAACTCTGCAACAACAACAACAACAACAACACACAGACACACAATCAGCTGAGAGAAGTGGCCTCTTTCTCATCAACATCAAAGTTCTTTTAAAGGACGCCATGAAGCACGGGACCGGTCTGGGGCCTTCAGTTGTTCTTCAGAAACACAAGTTGTTTTCTGAGTTTGTATGTTTGTGTGTTTTGACCCTTCAGGGCCACCGTAGTTCACGCCTTGAAGCAACTTCATTAAACAACAACAATAACAAAATGTCACACAAGTCGTTAACATTTAGTCGGAACAGGAACTAGTCTGAGCAGCGGAGGGATACGAGCATGAGGAGGAGGAGGCTGTGGTTCTGGTTCTGGTTCTGGTTCTGGTTCAGCTGTGTTTAAATCAGATGACGCCTCTTGTTTTCAGTCAGTCATCAACACTATGACCAGACAGCGACAGCAGAGCCGCAGCGCTGTGAACGCAGCTTCTCCTCATTAGTCTCAAAACTTTAGTCCACATAACGAGTCTTTGTGTTTCATCACGTTAACGACCCGAGGACGACGGCGCCAACTCAGAACAGGAGCAGCTTTGTGATGAGGAAACTCTGCCGGATGATTAAATACAACTCTGCTGCCCCCCCCCCCCTCCTCCTCCCACCTCGGCTCGTCTGATCTCTGGAACCCCTCCAAAATAAAAGCCCCAGCACGCTGACAGAGCCGAGCAGACGCAGCAGGTCTTACCGTTGATCTGATCCTGGGTCAGGAACTTGGCCTGTGGAGGAGAGGAAGGTTACAGCAGGTGGGAACATGGAGGACAGCGTGAAGCTTCACACACACACACACACACACACACACACAGTGCAGTCGTTATCTCACCATTGTCTCTCAGAGTGTGAGTGTGTGGACGCCGGCTGCTGCTGCTGCTGCTGCTGCTGCTCAGGAAACTGATCCCGGCTGTAAGATGAGGACGGTAATGGAAGTGGACGGACCATCCAGGAGGAGGAGGGAGGAGGATGACACCCCCCCCCCTCCCCCCTCCCCCCTCCCTCTGAGGATGAATGATATCTACATATCACAATAAAGTTCCTCCAGACAACAATTCACTTTGTTAAAGTGCAACGATGCCCACGCAGATGCAGATTTACTTATAAATTAAATGAATAACTAAATCAGTGGTGCAAACACTCTGCAACTGCAGTTCATCTTTAACAACAGGATGTTTTCTGTTTAGTTTTTTGGCACCAAATGTTTTTAAAACTGTCCAAATCATTTATCATCTTGTAAAAGCTGAACTCCAGCCTCAGTCTGCAGCTGAGAAGAAGGACAAGAGGAAGAAGACGATGAAGGAGAAGAAGGAAGCGAGCAGAAACAGTTTGATTCCTGATGTGCTCTCAGACAGCTGAGTCCTTCATTGTCCAGATGTTCTACATGTGCAGGTGTCGTGTCCTTCAGGTTGATGGAGGATTTACAGATGTTGATCGGAGCTCAAACACAGCACTGACATTTTTTGCCATATTTTTATTGTTTAAACCATTGTAGAATATATTGTATTATAAATTTCCTCTTTGTATTTCATTTTTTTTCCTTTGCACATTTATTTATTTTTCTTTAGGAGACCAGCAGACCGTGACCCCGCCCCTTTTAGGAGACCAGCAGACCGTGACTCCGCCCCTTTTAGGAGACCAGCAGACCGTGACTCCGCCCCTTTTAGGAGACAGCAGACCGTGACTCCGCCCCTTTTAGGAGACCAGCAGACCGTGACTCCGCCCCTTTTAGGAGACCAGCAGACCGTGACTCCGCCCCTTTTAGGAGACCAGCAGACCGTGACTCCGCCCCCTTTAGGAGACCAGCAGACCGTGACTCCGCCCTTATTAGGAGACCAGCAGACCGTGACTCCGCCCCCTTTAGGAGACCAGCAGACCGTGACTCCGCCCCTTTTAGGAGACCAGCAGACAGTGACTCCGCCCCTTTTAGGAGACCAGCAGACCGTGACTCCGCCCCCTTTAGGAGACCAGTAGACCGTGACTCCGCCCCTTTTAGGAGACCAGCAGACCGTGACCCCGCCCCTTTTAGGAGACCAGCAGACAGTGACTCCGCCCCCTTTAGGAGACCAGCAGACCGTGACCCCGCCCCTTTTAGGAGACCAGCAGACAGTGACTCCGCCCTTATTAGGAGACCAGCAGACCTTGACTCCGCCCTTTTTAGGAGACCAGCAGACAGTGACTCCGCCCTTATTAGGAGACCAGCAGACCGTGACTCCGCCCTTATTAGGAGACCAGCAGACCGTGACTCCGCCCTTTTTAGGAGACCAGCAGACCGTGACTCCGCCCCTTTTAGGAGACCAGCAGACCGTGACTCCGCCCCCTTTAGGAGACCAGCAGACCGTGACTCCACCCCTTTTAGGAGACCTGCAGACCATGACTCCGCCCCCTTTAGGAGACCAGCAGCATAAGGTTTGAGTCTATTAAGACAGAGTTTTCCTACATTACCCAGAATGCTTTGCATCACTCCTAGGTTTCCGTCTTGGTTGTACTTTGGTTTAGGAGAGCTCAGTCCTGAATTCTTGTCTGTTTAATGTTTAATGTTATTGACCTTTAAACCTTATCTCATGTCTGATTGGCTGAGCTGCTGAGCTGAGACTGTGCAGAGACAACAGGCTGAAGATGGTTCTGTGACATTGTGTTTTCTCCTCTCTAGTCTGTATAACAACACCCCACCCCCCTCAGCCTCCAGCTCTATTTTCTGCTCCTGTGGGTGAACAAACAAACTGCTCTGATGGATTTCATGACGTTTCAGTTCAAGTCCTGTTTACAAAACCCAACTACTGAACCTCAGTGTTTCATACAGAAGATATTTTCTCCTCCAAACTGAATCCACTCAGTGATTCAGCTTCTTTTTCAGTTAGAGACTTTCTTTTCTTTTCTTTTTATTGTTGATTTGACAAGGACAATGCGCACATCGCATCATATACCGGATTTAGCTCAAAGATCATTTCCATCTGTAGTCCTCCTCACATTTAACAGACGCACCATAGAAGGAGAAACACAACAACAGGAAGCAGCGCTGCAGCTTCATGTCCTTTATTTGGGGACTTTTATTGCAGTTTTAATGAATGACCCTGAAGATGCTCCAGTCGCTTCAACACATGTTCAGGTTCTTCATCACCGTCACCTCCGTGAGCGCTGAGCAGCTCTGAGGCTCAGGGTGTAATTACTGATGCAGCTGCTACGAGGGGAAATCGAACATGTTGAGGAGGCGGCTGCTCTGATTAGAGTCTGACAACATGAACCATCAAGTGTTCTCTCTGAGAGTCACAAACTTCATCTGTGTCTTTTTTTTATTCTTAAATAGTCGGATAGAAAAGACAGAGGAGAGGAAACACAGGACAGATGTGCACAACTGGACCTGATGCAGGACGGGACCTTCAGGTCGTCAAATGCTGCTTTCGGGATGCTTTGAATGCAAAGTTTGTCCCGGTCCGACATGTTTTTTCTACTGGGAATGATCCGAGTTCCAACTCAGCTGCTGCTGGTTTGAAACTACAGAACAGGAACGTGCATCAGCAGTTTTGTATGAATTTATTAAAGGTAACGAACCTCCTCCTAAAACTATAGGGATTATGGCGATGGGCCAATTTGCCAAAAAATGTTGAACTATCCCTTTAAAGGCTCGGTAGGCAGAAATCTAGAAAAAAGCCTTGAGTTGAGTCCACACGGTTCTCATCCCCTCCGCCAGTCCGTCACTTTCTTACGTTTTAATATTTTTTCATGCGAGAAAGTGACGGTTTAGATTCCCAATCTGTGGTCAGTTTTTCCTAATAACGTCTGTAAGTATTGTTCCGACTTTTGTCGGAGGAGTGCAGAGCCACACACAAGCGGCAAACTCGTCACAGAGGCTGCAGCCTGGGAGCTGAGCTCATCGGCCGGGCAGCTTCTCTGTCCTCCTCCCTAACCAACCAACTTGCCGAAGCTTCTTTCTTTTCCTTTTTTCAATGTTATCCTCCATAATGTCCGAGTCACGGGTAAGAAAAACCTTTTTGAACACATGAACGATAACATAGTATTTATATTTCGTGTAAAATAATACGAATAAGAGCTGCTGCTCTGTGATTGGTCAAAATCTACCGTCACGGGTAGATTTCTTTGCAGGCTGAAAACAGAGCCTAGGGGAGACGCAGACGTCTGATCTTTTTTCACATCACTTCATTTACATTATCCTCAAGGTTATTGTGTAAGTTTTTGCCTAATACTGTCAAAAAAAAGCTGCCTACCTAGCCTTTAAGCTTCAAGTTGCTCTTTAAATGCTTTTGGTGAAGGTGCAGCAGCAGCAGTTCAGGTGAATCGGCTCCTGTCTTGGTCTCTGCAGCGTCTCCAGCGGTGTGCGTCAGGCGAGCGGCGCCTGGCGGCGGCGGCGGACGTGCAGCGTGTAGACGGCGCGCGGCTGCGGGACGTAGATGAGCCCGGGGTGTCTCCTCCGCAGGACGCCGTCGTCCCACAGAGACGCCACCCAGACCAGCAGCAGGAGCAGAGCTGCAGAGAAACTGACAGACACAGAGCTTCAGCGCGGCGAGCGCGGCGTGGCGTGATCGTAAAAGGTAACGATAAAATAAGATGAAGTAAAATAGAATAAATCTAAATTTATAGAATAAAATAGAATAAAGATAAAGAGTGACCGTCCTACGTTTTACCTGTAGAGCATGAAGAGGCCGTTGCCGTCGGGAACCAGGCCCCGCCTCCTCTGGTGCATCACCGTGGCCGCCATCGCGAAGAAGGTGAAGGTGAAGAGGATGAAGGTCTGACCCTCGGTGATCAGGTACCTGTTGCCGTGGGGAACACAGATGATGATGACGTCATCAGCTCGAAAAACATCTGCTGTTATTTCAAGGCTATTTCTGGACATTGTGACATCATTAAAGCGTTAATAATCATCATTAGTTGTTACATTTTTGCTTAAACTTAAACTTTCTGTTTCTTATGCCTGTGGCATGAATTGAGTTTGTCCGACTCTCCAGGGTTCCTTGAACACATCACCAAACAATTTCTGCAGCTTTTTCCACAAACACACTCTGAGTGTGAGATTTAAAAACGTTGTGAACTGAAATAAATAAAAACTCATGGAGGAAAAAAAACATGAGAGCGACTCAGCTTTTTTTTTACAGCTGAGTCGTGGTTTTTATTTAAAGGGATAGTTCAACATTTTGGCAAATTGGCCCATCACCATAATCCCTATAGTCATAGCAGTAGGTTCGTTACCTTTAATTGTCGGTGCAAGCTATTTTTAGAACGGCGGAGCAGAGCCGTGAGCTGCTCAGAGCTACGCTATGGAGGCTCATGGGATTTCTTGGTTTCCTTCATTAAACTCATCAAATACAAAATCCTAAAACTCCACAGCGCTTTTGTAGACACGTTGTGAGCTGCACATTCACCACGCTATGAGATAATGACGGAACGTTACGAAACGGAGCCGTTTTCGAGGTAAATTCATGCAAAACCGCTGATGCGCGTTGCCTTCAGGGACAGTTTTTCAGCAAGCAGTCTCCGTATTTACCCTGTATTTACCTCAAAAACGGCTCCGTTTCGTATCGTTACGTTATTATCTCATAGCGTGGTGAATGTGCAGGTCACAACTTGTCTACAAAAGCGCTGTGGAGTTTTGGGATGTTGTATTTGATGAGTTTGATGAGGGAAACCAAGAAATCCCATGAGCCTCCGTAGCGTAGCTCTGAGCAGCTCACGGCTCTGCTCCGCTGTACTAAAAATAGCTTACACCTACAATTGAAGGTAACGAACCTACTGCTATGATTATAGGGGTTATGGTGATGGACCAATTTGCCAAAATGTTGAACTATCCCTTTAAAGAGTCAAAACTCACGACCACTTTAATCTGAGAGCTCGAGGCAGAAACACCTGAGAAGTGAAACTGATCAATTATTACTACACACTCACTCAGGTGTCGCACTAGTTACAGGTTCAGTGTGTGTGTGTGTGTGTGTGTGTGTGTGTGTGTGTGACAGTCACAGTTAACTTCAGGTTGCTCACAGCTCATGTTCACTGTCGCTCCTCCAGGATCAATAAAGTTTTGGTTGAGCTGTTGTTTGTGTGTGTGTGTGTGTGGGCTCAGGCTCCGCCCCCTGGGACTCACCTGTTCACCACCAGGTGAGTCACATGACGCTGACTCAGCTGTTGCTGCTGCTGAGTCACCTTTTACTGTCAAACTGGAAAAACACCAGGGACCAGGAAGTAACAACCCTCTGTGTGTGTGTGTGTGTGTGTGTGCATCTGCATCACTGAACTTCAGAAACTGTCGGCTCAAGATCCAAGATGGCCGCTCTGTACGTCCACAGTGACTGGACTCTGACCTGAAGGCACCATCAGTCATATAGAACTGTTAAGAGCAGCAGCAGTACTGACCAGTAGTAGGCGCTGTTGGGCGCCAGCAGCAGCCAGGCTGCCGGGGGCAACCGCACCTCCTGACCGCGGCAGCAGAAACTACCACTGAAGAAGAGCAGGAGGACCAGGAAGAAGGGAACGTACCTGGAGGAGAGGAGAAGAAGAAGAAGACAAGAAGCTGCTTAGAATGATCCGTTCTGGTTCTGGTTCTGGTTCTGGTTCTGGTTCTGGTTCTGGACCAGACCGCGTCCTGGAGGAGCTGCTCTTCATCTTCAGACCAAGACATGAACTATTTCAAATATTTGGTTCAATTTATCAAAGTTATAAATATTATGAAACGAAGACAAGTGAGTTTGTTCTGGAGATAAACTGACTCCAGGTCTGTTTAGACATGTTTGTATTGAAGCGCCTTCAAAATAAAGGTAGATGTTTGTGTTAAAGCTCCTTCAAAATAAAGGTAGATGTTTGTGTTAAAGCTCCTTCAAAATAAAGGTAGATGTTTGTGTTACAGCTCCTTCAAAATAAAGGTAGATGTTTGTGTTACAGCTCCTTCAAAATAAAGGTAGATGTTTGTGTTAAAGCTCCTTCAAAATAAAGGTAGATGTTTGTGTTAAAGCTCCTTCAAAATAAAGGTAGATGTTTGTGTTAAAGCTCCTTCAAAATAAAGGTAGATGTTTGTGTTAAAGTTCCTTCAAAATAAAGGTAGATGTTTGTGTTAAAGCTCCTTCAAAATAAAGGTAAGATAAAGATGATTTTGTGTTAAAGCTCCTTCAAAATAAAGGTAGATGTTTGTGTTAAAGCTCCTTCAAAATAAAGGTAGATGTTTGTGTTAAAGCTCCTTCAAAATAAAGGCAGATGTTTGTGTTAAAGCTCCTTCAAAATAAAGGCAGATGTTTGTGTTAAAGCTCCTTCAAAATAAAGGCAGATGTTTGTATTACAGCTCCTTCAAAATAAAGGTAGATGTTTGTATTACAGCTCCTTCAAAATAAAGGTAGATGTTTGTGTTAAAGCTCCTTCAAAATAAAGGTAGATGTTTGTGTTAAAGCTCCTTCAAAATAAAGGTAGATGTTTGTGTTAAAGCTCCTTCAAAATAAAGGTAGATGTTTGTGTTAAAGCTCCTTCAAAATAAAGGTAGATGTTTGTGTTCAAGCTCCTTCAAAATAAAGGTAGATGTTTGTGTTCAAGCTCCTTCAAAATAAAGGTAGATGTTTGTGTTCAAGCTCCTTCAAAATAAAGGTAGATGTTTGTGTTCAAGCTCCTTCAAAATAAAGGTAGATGTTTGTGTTAAAGCTCCTTCAAAATAAAGGTAGATGTTTGTGTTAAAGTTCCTTCAAAATAAAGGTAGATGTTTGTGTTAACGCTCCTTCAAAATAAAGGTAGATGTTTGTGTTAAAGCTCCTTCAAAATAAAGGTAGATGTTTGTGTTAAAGCTCCTTCAAAATAAAGGTAGATGTTTGTGTTAACGCTCCTTCAAAATAAAGGCAGATGTTTGTGTTAAAGCTCCTTCAAAATAAAGGTAGATGTTTGTGTTACAGCTCCTTCAAAATAAAGGTAGATGTTTGTGTTAAAGCTCCTTCAAAATAAAGGTAGATGTTTGTATTACAGCTCCTTCAAAATAAAGGTAGATGTTTGTGTTAAAGCTCCTTCAAAATAAAGGTAGATGTTTGTATTACAGCTCCTTCAAAATAAAGGTAGATGTTTGTGTTAGAGCTCCTTCAAAATAAAAGTAGATGTTTGTGTTAAAGCTCCTTCAAAATAAAGGTAGATGTTTGTGTTAAAGCTCCTTCAAAATAAAGGTAGATGTTTGTGTTAAAGCTCCTTCAAAATAAAGGTAGATGTTTGTGTTAGAGCTCCTTCAAAATAAAAGTAGATGTTTGTGTTAAAGCTCCTTCAAAATAAAGGTAGATGTTTGTGTTGAAGCTCTTTCAGAATAAAAGTAGATGCTCTTTCTTTCAAAATAAAGGCATGTGTTTCCATTAAAGCTCCTTCAAAATAAAGGTAGATGTTTGTGTTAGAGCTCCTTCAAAATAAAGGTAGATGTTTGTGTTAAAGCTCCTTCAAAATAAAGGTAGATGTTTGTGTTAAAGCTCCTTCAAAATAAAGGTAGATGTTTGTGTTAAAGGGCCAACGAGGAGTTTCTATTCGGTTATAAAACAGTCTCACGTTATTGTGGATGAATCTACGCTACCCACACTTGTTAATGGGTCCATTTTCGATCAATATATCGTTTTGTCTCTATCATTATTTTGTTATTATTAGTGGTGGCGGAAATGCTGGTCGAGCCGACCAGCACTTATTACTTTCGGTTTCGCGGACGCAAATGAGAATAACGGCGATTCGGGCGGCGTTATGGTCGGAACTACGACGGTAACTGAACCTCTGACTTTAATCCTTGATGAATGAAAACATGAGTCCGTCTTGCGCCGGTGGAGGAATTCTACGGTGCGCGCGGAGGCAGCGTGAAAACACTTCGCTTCTCCAAAACTCCTCGTTGTCCCTTTAAAGCTCCTTCAAAATAAAGGTAGACGTTTGTGTTAGAGCTCCTTCAAAATAAAGGTAGATGTTTGTGTTAGAGCTCCTTCAAAATAAAGGTAGATGTTTGTGTTACAGCTCCTTCAAAATAAAGGTAGATGTTTGTGTTACAGCTCCTTCAAAATAAAGGTAGATGTTTGTATTACAGCTCCTTCAAAATAAAGGTAGATGTTTGTATTACAGCTCCTTCAAAATAAAGGTAGATGTTTGTGTTAAAGCTCCTTCAAAATAAAGGTAGATGTTTGTGTTAAAGCTCCTTCAAAATAAAGGTAGATGTTTGTGTTAAAGCTCCTTCAAAATAAAGGTAGATGTTTGTGTTAAAGCTCCTTCAAAATAAAGGTAGATGTTTGTGTTAAAGCTCCTTCAAAATAAAGGTAGATGTTTGTGTTAAAGCTCCTTCAAAATAAAGGTAGATGTTTGTGTTAAAGCTCCTTCAAAATAAAGGTAGATGTTTGTGTTAAAGCTCCTTCAAAATAAAGGTAGATGTTTGTGTTAAAGCTCCTTCAAAATAAAGGTAGATGTTTGTGTTAAAGCTCCTTCAAAATAAAGGTAGATGTTTGTGTTAAAGCTCCTTCAAAATAAAGGTAGATGTTTGTGTTAAAGCTCCTTCAAAATAAAGGTAGATGTTTGTGTTAAAGCTCCTTCAAAATAAAGGTAGATGTTTGTGTTAAAGCTCCTTCAAAATAAAGGTAGATGTTTGTGTTAAAGCTCCTTCAAAATAAAGGTAGATGTTTGTGTTAAAGCTGTTTTTGTGTTAAAGCTCCTTCAAAATAAAGGTAGATGTTTGTGTTAAAGCTCCTTCAAAATAAAGGTAGATGTTTGTGTTAAAGAAAATAAAGGTTGTTTGTGTTAAAGCTCCTTCAAAATAAAGGTAGATGTTTGTGTTAAAGCTCCTTCAAAATAAAGGTAGATGTTTGTTTCTTTCAAAATAAAGGCATGAATTAAAGCTCCTTCAAAATAAAGGTAGATGTTTGTGTTAGAGCTCCTTCAAAATAAAGGTAGATGTTTGTGTTAAAGCTCCTTCAAAATAAAGGTAGATGTTTGTGTTAAAGCTCCTTCAAAATAAAGGTAGATGTTTGTGTTAAAGCTCCTTCAAAATAAAGGTAGATGTTTGTGTTAGAGCTCCTTCAAAATAAAGGTAGATGTTTGTGTTAAAGCTCCTTCAAAATAAAGGTAGATGTTTGTGTTAAAGCTCCTTCAAAATAAAGGTAGATGTTTGTGTTAAAGCTCCTTCAAAATAAAGGTAGATGTTTGTGTTAAAGCTCCTTCAAAATAAAGGTAGATGTTTGTGTTAAAGCTCCTTCAAAATAAAAGTAGATGTTTGTGTTAAAGCTCCTTCAAAATAAAGGTAGATGTTTGTGTTAAAGCTCCTTCAAAATAAAGGTAGATGTTTGTGTTAAAGCTCCTTCAAAATAAAGGTAGATGTTTGTGTTAAAGCTCCTTCAAAATAAAGGTAGATGTTTGTGTTAAAGCTCCTTCAAAATAAAGGTAGATGTTTGTGTTAAAGCTCCTTCAAAATAAAGGTAGATGTTTGTGTTGAAGCTCTTTCAGAATAAAAGTAGATGCTCTTTCTTTCAAAATAAAGGCATGTGTTTCCATTAAAGCTCCTTCAAAATAAAGGTAGATGTTTGTGTTAGAGCTCCTTCAAAATAAAGGTAGATGTTTGTGTTAAAGCTCCTTCAAAATAAAGGTAGATGTTTGTGTTAAAGCTCCTTCAAAATAAAGGTAGATGTTTGTGTTAAAGCTCCTTCAAAATAAAGGTAGATGTTTATGTTAGAGCTCCTTCAAAATAAAGGTAGATGTTTGTGTTAGAGCTCCTTCAAAATAAAGGTAGATGTTTGTGTTAAAGCTCCTTCAAAATAAAGGTAGATGTTTGTGTTAAAGCTCCTTCAAAATAAAGGTAGATGTTTGTGTTAAAGCTCCTTCAAAATAAAGGTAGATGTTTGTGTTAAAGCTCCTTCAAAATAAAAGTAGATGCTCTTTCTTTCTAAATAAAGGCATGTGTTGTGTTTCTATCAAAGCTGCTTTAGAATAAAGGTAGATAGTTGTATTAGGGGGTTCCTGTCTCTTTGTGATGTCACAACTAAGCCCCGCCCCCTCCCCACCTGGACGACACCATCAGGATCTGGTTTCTCTTTATGAACCTTTAAATCACCAGATTCTCATTAAAACCTAAAACCAAATCATCAATTATTATAAAATATGTTAATTTCTGATCAATTAGAATTTAGTATTCAATCAATATATGTTACCATGGAAACCCCTTACCACATCAGATGGCCCAGCGTGTGGTCGTAGTAGAAGAGGAGCTCGAAGGCGTCGACCTGAAATGAAACAACATCTGGATGTTCTTGTTGTCTCCGGATGCTTCCAGACAACATTCGCTCCGATATTGGATGAGGAATAAAATCCCAGATCACATTAGAGATGAAACACACACACACACACACACACACACACACACACACACACACACACACACACACACACACACACCGTCTGAAACAAACTAGAACTAAAATTAAAACTTCCAGGAGAGAGTTTCTACTTCACTACGACCCAATCAATCAATTAATAATTGATTAATCGGCCTCAGAACAAGTCGACCTTCAGCTGTGACATCATAGATGACGTCATAAATCCTCCTGTGTGTGTGTGACCCCACCAGGGCCGACGGCTCCAGGTTCGTCATCACCGGGTTCTCCCTGACGGACAGGTGCAGCTCGTAGCCAATCAGCAGCAGCCGTCGGGCCACGGAGTCCGCCACCAGGTGGAAGCCGGTCGCCATGACGACGGAGACGAGGCCGAGGTGCACGGCCACGAGGGGCGGAGTCCTGGGGCTGCGCTCGAGCACCTGCAGCAGGAGACGGAGGAGGAGGAGGAAGAGGAGGACAGGTGTGAGGAGGGGGCGGAGCCACTGGGGTCAGGCCATCGTCTCATTGGCTGCAGTCTCTGGTCACCTTGAGCAGCACGAGCGGCGCCGTGACGTTGTACAGGAAGTGGAGCCAATCCGCGGCTCCGGGCCGGTTCGGAGGAAACAGGTCGACGGGGACGAGGAGCTGCAGCCGGAGGGAAAACAGGAAGGAAAACAGAAAAATACTTCAATCTGAAACCACGACGAGTATGAGGGACAATAATTCACAGACAAAGTCACAATTTTACGAGAAAAAAAAAAGTCTAAATATTTGACTTTATTCTCAAAGTCTAACAATACAACTTTTTCTCCATGTGGCCCTACAGTAATACAGTGGTTCTCAACGTTTATTTTTGAAATTTTACCACTTTTTCTAGATTTCTTTTTAACTTTTTTTGTTTTAGAAATTTTACCATTTTTTCTAGAAAAATTTTTACTTTTTATATTGAAAAATTTTTACGAGAAATTTTACCACTTTTTTTGAGAAAATGTTTAGGCCTACTTTTTTTTTTCCTTTTTTTTGAGAATTTTACCACTTCTTCTTAGAAATGTTTAAATGTTTTTGGAGAAATTGGACCACTTTTTTCCAGAAATTATAATATTTACAAAAATTGGCCCTAATTTAAAAGTATAAATCTTTTTTTGTTTTAGAAACTTTACCATTTTTTCTAGAAAAATTTGTACTTTTTGTATTGAAAAATTTTTACGAGAAATTTTACCACTTTTTTCTAGAAGTTTTTATTCATTTTTAATTTGACCACTTTTTCTAGATTTTTTTTAAATCTTTTTTTGTTTTAGAAACTTTACCATTTTTTCTAGAAATTGTTTTACTTTTTGTAGTGAAAAATTTTTACGAGAAATTTTACCACTTTTTTTGAGAAAATGTTTAGGCCTACTTTTTTTTTTTTTCCTTTTTTTGAGAATTTTACCACTTCTTCTTAGAAATGTTTAAATGTTTTTGGAGAAATTGGACCACTTTTTTCCAGAAATTATAATATTTACAAAAATTGGCCCTAATTTAAAAGTATAAATCTTTTTTTGTTTTAGAAACTTTACCATTTTTTCTAGAAAAATTTGTACTTTTTGTTTTGAAAATTTTTTACGAGAAATTTTACCACTTTTTTTGAGAAAATGTTTACTTTTTTTATTTTTTACTTTTTTTTTGAGAATTTTACCACTTCTTCCTAGAAATGTTTAAAATGTTTTTGGAGAAATTGGACCACTTTTTTCCAGAAATTCCCAACAATTGGCCCCAATTTAAAAGTATAAAAAAGTATAAATGTTCTTCAGTCTCAGACAAATATTTGTGTATTTCTGGTGTTTACTTCTAAATTTGGTCCAATGGGGGTCCGTGGTCTAATTTGTGTCAATTTAGGGTCCTTGAAGTACAAAAAGGTTGAGAACCACTGCAGTAAAACTCCGACATAGTAAACAAACAGAAACTAATATGGTTGTCTTCCCGTTACCATGACAACGGGCCGGCCCACATCCAGGATCCAGCTGTGGAGGACGAGGCCGAGCCAGAGGTCCAGGTGGAACCGCGGCTTCGGCAGAACCCGGTCCGTCTCCGTGGAACCAGGCAGACGGCTGCAGGACGGAAACAGAACCTGAAGAACCAGAACCAGGACCAGGACCAGAACCAGAACCTGGACCTGGTTCCACATCTGGCCGCTAGAACCGATCCTCCAGATGTGGAACCACATGTTTACTGGTCGGTTACTGGTCCAGATGTGAACCGGTCTGAGATTAGCTCTGTCTCGGTGAACGACGT
Organism: Decapterus maruadsi; assembly: GCA_030347415.2. NCBI lineage: Eukaryota > Metazoa > Chordata > Actinopteri > Carangiformes > Carangidae > Decapterus > Decapterus maruadsi. Next base: position 30,434,616 of record CM064893.1, read on the forward strand.
GGACTCTCACATCTGTCACATGTGTGTGTGTGTGTGTGTGTGTGTGTGTGTGTGTGTGTGTGTGTGTGTGTGTGTGTGTGTGTGTTCACGTTGAAAATTCATTGTTAAATTCCAGTTTATTTTAGAAAAACAAGAATATTTGAAGTGTCGACTGATCCATTAATTCTTCAATTCCAGTTTGTTTTTGAACAAAACACAGATTTTCTCAGAATGATTATAGTGACAATTTTATTTCATTGTATTTAATTTTTCATTTTGATTGTCGATGTTTTTGTTCTTTTATTTTCATTGATTTTTTTTTTCTCATTATTTCTGACAAAGTCACAGCAGCTGCTTTAAAATCTCACATCGAGTCAAAACTAAACAATGAACAATATAAGAATAAAACAGTCACACAAAGACAAGATAATAATATATATAAGTATATAAAACTGTATTTATGTTTATTGTAAAGGAACTTAACTGAAATATTGCATAACACTAATATATTGATTATAAACGTATCAGTTTGTCTCAGATTATATTAAATATAAATGTGACTTTTCTTTACTCTCATAATATCAAAACTTTATTCTGAAAGTCCGGTCTGTGTGTGAGGTTCTAGTCTCTGAACTGGTCTCAGGTCTGTGGGACCAACGGGTTCAGACTGAAGCAGCTCGTTAACAGAAACAGGAAGTAGAAGCAGACGAACCTGAACATGAAGCCGGACGCTGCAGACGAGCTGGTCCTCCTGCAGCGGCTCATCGTCTTCATCACGTCTTCTTCACCTCCTCCGTCTCTGTCTGTGTCTGTCCATCCTCTGGAGCGATGGAGCTGCAGGTTTATCTGCTGCTGCTGCTGCTGTTGGTTTAATCCTCTAATCTGTGTTTCATTAGTCACATTAATCTGGTCTCAGATCAGCACGGTGAGGAGCTTACAGTTTAAAACCACAAACACCTGAAACAGGATTTTAATCTGGAAACTGGGACACGTCGCGAAACATATTCTGTCAATCATCTCATCCGGCTGATCCCAGGTCAGATCTGAGGTCAGACAGTTCAGGTTAAATCAAAAATGAACCTGGATGTGAAGATGAAAGGGAAAGAACGGAGGAAGGGATTAGGAAAGAAGGAAGGGAAAAGTAATTGTGGAAAGAAGGAAGGATGGAGGAAGGGAACAGATTGGGTCAATTTGGCAACAGGAGGGTTTTCATAAAAAGCACAGACCGTCAGACTGCAAAAATACAGAACAATACAGTGGTTGTGTTGTTGTTGTTGTTGTTGTTGTGTTGGAGGGTGATGACACACTTCCTGTTTGTTCCAGGTGGAGGACGCGTTAAAAGCAGCAGCAGCAGAAGAAGAAAAATAAAACACTAATGGTCGTCAACACGATGATGCTCCAGCTGTCAATCACAGGAACAAACAAGTGATGTCACAGCTGGGCAAGAGAAAGGTCTGTAACCTAGCAACAGACACACACGTTGTTGTTGTTGTTGTTGTTGTTGTTATGTGCTGCATGTTTTTTTCTCTGTAGGCTATTTTAAAACTGAAGTATTTGTAAAGAAGTGTTTTCTCTCTTCTCTTCTTTTCTCTCTGATGTTATGTTCAACTTTATTACTCACTAATTCCATAAAGCAGGATAAGAGGAAAAACAAAATATAAAAATATAGCCTATAATAATATATAATGGTGTATAAAGGTGTTACGTTTCTGACAAACGGTTTAAATCTTAAAATTTCACTAATTTGTTACACTAATTTGTTTTGTTTTTATTAAATAGGCTACATAAATGTTTGTTTGTTTTTAATCGTTTGTCATTTTGTCCTTTATTGATTTTTTTTTCCCTTCTGTCAACGTTTAAATAAAGTTTATTTTAAAAAACGTGGAACGTTCTTCAGCGGAGCAACGTTCCGTCCGGAGGTATTTTTCAGTTGAACGATAACTTCCGGTGGGTGACGAGCTAACAGAGGTGAAAACGGTCCAGTGAGTGAGTGTTTGTTGTGGTTTTCAGACCCGAGCCGAACCGAGCCGAGCCAGAGGAAGAGGAGGAGGAAGACCAGGAGGAAGGTCCGTTCATCCAGCCGAGTCACGAGCCGCCGGTCTGACGGTAACGGCACCGGGAGCGGCGGGTTAACGGACGTTGGTGAGTTAGCACAGGACGAGCTAACCGGCTAACACCGCTGACGTCAGGAGGAGGAGAACCGGTACCGGGACCAGCAGCAGCAGCAGCACCGGGACCGGGACCAGCACCAGGAGGAGGAGAGTGTCGGTGACCGGCGGTGGAGGAGGTTTTAACCGGTCCCGGTTCCATGTGAGCCCCGGGTCCGGTCCGGTCCGGGCGGTTTAATGGGAGCAGGCGGCGGCTCTCACTGCGGCCGTCAGCTGACAGGAGGAGGAGGAGGAGGAGGACAGAGGAGGAGCAGGTAGGTCCTTTACTTTACGCCATGTGTTCATTTAGATGGGACAGTGCACATTAAAGGAGAATTCCCATCATTTTTTACCCTAAATCGTTGTCCTGACGCAAAAAACGCGACTAAAATTGCTGCAGACAAACCAGAGTTACCATGGTTACCCGGCGCTAGCGATAGCCACAATGCTAACCCCTGGGGGCAATTCTTTCAACCACAACAAACACTCAGAAAACAACCAGATATCTCTGGTCCATGACTGGATCCTTAGAGACACTGAACTCATAGAGTTACAGTAGAAACAGTAGAAACTTTAAAGTCCTGGACAGACATTACTATCTGATCACAGAGCGCCTGCTCACTTTCTCCTTGTTGCGATGATTTCTTTACAACAATAACCGGTGGAGCAGAGCAGTGGTGATTACTATATTAATATCTATAACCGGTTATTGTTGTAAAGAAATCATCACAACAAGGACAAAGTGTTAGTTTGTGTGGCGGTGAGAGCAGGCGCTCTGTGATCAGATAGTAATGTCTGTCCAGGACGTTTCAGAGTTTGGCTATCTGATGTGATGACTACATGCAAAAACACAAAGTTTCTACTGTTTCTACTGTTCACTATATGAGTTCAGTGTCTCTAAGGATTCCAGTCATGGACCAGAGATATCTGAGTGTTTGTTGTGGTTGAAAGAATTGCCCCCAGGGGTTAGCGTTGTGGCTATCGCTAGCGCCGGGTTAGCCTCGTAAACCAGCCTCCGCTGGAAATGCATTTAATTCATTTCTCAGGGAGAGTCTGGCCTCGTCCCCATTGTAACCGTTTCGCCGAAACACTCCGCCTACCGAGCCAATCAGTACCTGATTGGCCAACGTGCTGTGATTGACACAGCACGTTGGCCAATCACGGACCAAAGAAGAACAGCGATAACGTCTTTTCCTCCAAGAAACTCAACAAGCGCCGACTCTTGCTCTAGTTTAAGTTCTGTAATTGATGGTATTTCATTTAGAACTTCCCTTACTGCTGTTTTTACGCCGCTGTTTGACGCTCCGCCATGTTTGTTGTAGGTGAGTCCAGTCCATGTAGTGATGTTTTCAGGCCCTGATTGGCCAACGTGCTGTGTCAATCACAGCGGCGACGCTGATTGGCTCGGTAGACGGCCGATTTCTGGCGAAACGGTTTCAACGGGGACGAGGCCAGACTCTCCCTGAGAAATGAATTAAATGCATTTCCGGGGGAGCTGGTTTACCAGGCTAGCGCCGGATAGCTATGGTGGAAAACAGTTTAGGGGTCAAAAATGTCCGGAATTCTCCTTTAATGAACATAAAAACATGTAAATGTGCTGGATTACAGCAGCAATGCTAACTTCTGTCCAGAGTCCCAGAACACATAATAATATAGACGACTATGACGGTATAAAACATATTAACACATTGACCGTCTCTGGTCCAGGTCCAGGTCCAGGTCCGGGTCCGGCGGGCTCCGGTTGGGGTCCAGGTCCAGGTCCGGCGGGCTCCGGTTGGGGTCCAGATGGAGTCTCTGGCGGGCTACGTGTACAAAGCGGCGAGCGAGGGTCGAGTCCTGACGCTGGCCGCGCTGCTGCTCAACCACTCGGAGGCGGAGACGCGCTTCCTGCTGAGCTACGTGACCCAGCTGTCGGGACAGACGTCCACGCCGCTCATCATCGCCGCCCGCAACGGACACGACAAGGTGGTCCGGCTGCTGCTGGACCACTACCGGGTGGACACGGAGCAGACCGGCACCGTCCGCTTCGACGGGTGAGACCAGCCTCTTCCCGTCTCTCCTTCCTTCCTCCTTTCTTTCCCTTCGTCCATCCTACTGCTCCCATTCTTCACCCAACCTGTTCCCTTCCTCCATCCTTCCTTCCTTCTTTCACAATTCCTTTCCGCTTCCTTCCTTCCTTCCTTGAACCAATCTGTTCCCTTACTCCATCTTCCTTTTTCTTTCCTTCTTTCCCTCCTTCCTTCCTTTCTTCTTTCTTCCTTTTTCTCTTCCCTCTTGCCACAATCCTTTTTCCCTTCTTCCTTCCTTCCTTCCCTTTGTCCTTACTTATTCCATCCTTTTTGACCCAATCTGTTCCCTCCCTCCATCTTTCTTTCCTTCATTTTTTCCTTCCTTCTTTCCTCCCACCTTTCACTTTGTCCTTCCTTCCTTCTTTCTTTCCACAATCCCTTTCCGCTTCCTTCCATCTTTCTTTCCTTCCTTCCTTCCTTACTTTTTCCTTTTCCTTCCTTCCTTCCTTGAACCAATCTGTTCCCTCCCTCCATCTTTCTTTTTTCCCTCCTTTTCCCTTTCCTTTTTCTTTCCTTCCTTCCTTCCCTCCTTCCTTCCTTTCTTCTTTCTTCCTTTTTCTCTTCCTTCTTGTCACAATGCTTTTCCCCTTCCTTCCTTCCTTCCTTCCTTCCTTCCTTCCTTCCTTCCTTAATTCCTTCCTCCCTTCCTTCCCTTTGTCCTTACTTCTTCCATCCTTTTTAACCCAATCTGTTTCCTCCCTCCATCCATCTTTCCTTCATTTTTTCCTTCCTTCTTTCCTCCCACCTTTCACTTTGTCCTTCCTTCCTTCTTTCCTTCCTTCCTTCCTTGAACCAATCTGTTCCCTTCCTCCATCTTTCTTTCTTTCTTTCTTTCTTTCTTTCTTTCTTTCTTTCTTTCTTTCTTTCTTTCTTTCTTTCTCCCTTCCTCCTTTCTTTCCCTTCGTCCATCCTTCTGTTCCCTCCCTCCACCTTCCTTCCTTCCTTTTATCCTTCCCTTTCTTTCCTTCATCCTTACTTCTTCCTTCCTTTTTGACCTAATTGACCTGATCTGTCCCCTCCCTCCATCTTTCTTTCTTTCCTCTTCCCCTTCCTTCCCTCCTTCCTTCCCTCCTTCCTTCCTTCCTTCCTTCCTTCCTTCCTTCCTTCCTCCTTCCTTCCTTCCTTCCTTCCTTCCTTCCTTCCTTCCTTCCTTCCTTCCTTCCTTCCTTCCTTCCTTCCTTCCCTCCTTCCTTCCTTCCTTCCTTCCTTCCTTCCTTCCTTCCTTCCTTCCTTCCTTCCTTCCTTCCTTCCTTCCTTCCTTCCTTCCTTCCTTCAGACATCAAAACCATGAAGGAACTTGTATAAAGAGTTGAACAAAGCAGGATTAGAAAGTAGACGACACTCCACGAGTCCCTTCATAGTTATATAGCTTTGTCCAAACATTGTTTGTTTGTTTACAACAGTTAATGTTGAGACTTGTTTACATAAAGTAACGTTAAACGGGAAAAGTCGACCTGAGGATTTCTATATTCTTCTTTATATTCAGATGAAAATGGATCCTTTGAACCTGTAACGATTCTGCTCCCGATAGTTTCAGTTTCACCTTCAGTGTCAATGGAGATGGAAATGAGACCGAGCCCCGGGGTGAGGGGGGGGGGGGTAGACTCCTGTTGTTTATTCTGTCTGATTAACAGCTCGTCCTGTTTGTGACGACGATCAATAAAGTTAATTCAACAAATCAAAACAAAGAGATAAGAGAGAAGTTAGACGAGTTTATCAGAGCAAAGATCAAGAAGTCCACTTCCTGTCTCTCTACGCTGTCCTTTAAGATTAAGATAAAATAAAAGTTCAACGTCCAGGTGTTTGACTTCCTGTCTGACTTCCTGTTTGACTTCCTGTTTCACTTCCTGTTTGACTTCCTGTCTCCGTTCTGCAGCTACGTCATCGACGGGGCGACGGCGCTGTGGTGTGCGTCGGGGGCGGGGCACTTCGAGGTGGTGCGGCTGCTGGTGAGTCACCGTGCCAACGTCAACCACACCACCGTCACCAACTCCACGCCGCTGCGGGCGGCGTGCTTCGACGGGCGGCTGGACATCGTGCGCTACCTGGTGGAGCACGACGCCGACATCAGCATCACCAACAAGTACAACAACACGTGTCTGATGATCGCCGCCTACAAGGGCCACGCCGACGTGGTCAAGTTCCTGCTGCAGCGCGGCGCCGACCCCAACGCCAAGGCCCACTGCGGCGCCACCGCGCTGCACTTCGCGGCGGAGGCGGGGCACCTGGAGATCGTGCAGGAGCTGGTGCGCTGCCAGGCCGCCATGGTGATGAACGGACACAGCATGACGCCGCTGAAGGTGGCGGCGGAGAGCTGCAAGGCCGACGTGGTGGAGCTGCTGCTGGCGCACGCCGACTGCGACGCCGCCAGCCGCGTCGAGGCGCTGGAGCTGCTCGGCGCGTCGTTCGCCAACGACCGCGAGAACTACGACATCCAGAAGACGTACCACTACCTGCACGCCGCCATGACGGAGCGCCACCGCGACCCCGACAACGTCATCGCCAAGGAGCTGCCGCCGCCCATCGAGGCGTACGGCGGCCGCGGCGAGTGCCGCACGCCGCGCGACCTGGAGGCGATCCGCGTGGACCGCGACGCGCTGCACATGGAGGGGCTGATGATCCGCGAGCGAATCCTGGGCTCCGACAACATCGACGTGTCGCACCCCATCATCTACCGCGGCGCCGTGTACGCCGACAACATGGAGTTCGACCAGTGCATCAAGCTGTGGCTGCACGCGCTGCGGCTGCGCCAGAAAGGAAACCGCAACACGCACAAGGACCTGCTGCGCTTCGCTCAGGTCTTCTCGCAGATGGTGCACCTGAAGGAGACGGTGACGGCGCCCGCCGTGGAGCAGGTGCTGAGCTGCAGCGTGCTGGAGATCCAGCGCAGCATGGCGCGGGTGGAGGCGGCGGCGGAGGCGGAGCTTCCCCAGGCGCTGGACAACTACGAGTCCAACGTCTTCACCTTCCTGTACCTGGCGTGCATCTCCACCAAGACCACGTGCGGCGACGAGGAGCGCGCGCGCATCAACAAGCACATCTACGACCTGATCCAGATGGACCCGCGCTCCCGCGAGGGCTCCTCGCTGCTGCACCTCGCCATCAGCTCCGCCACGCCCGTCGACGACTTCCACACCAACGACGTCTGCAGCTTCCCCAACGCACAGGTAGGACGCCACGGTTACCGCTCGGCGCTATTCACAGCCGCAGGAAACGCCACAATGAATGAAACTAAATATTTCTCAATGCCGATTTGTTTGGAGGGTTCATACATTTTTACACTTTTCTATTTTTTTTTTTTTTTTATTCAGAAATTTTACCACTTTTTTCTTTTTTTTTCTAGAATTTTTTTACCACAATTCTATTTTTTTTAATCCTTTTTTTTTTTTTTTTTAGAAATTTTACCACTTTTTTTTCTAGAAATTTTTTACCACAATTCTTTTTTTTAATCCTTTTTTTTTTTATTTTTTTTTATAGAAATTTTACCACTTCTTCTAGATAAAAACCACTTTTTTCTAGTTTTTTTTTCTAGAAATTTTTACACTTCTATTTTTTATTTTTTTTTACAAATTTGACTACTTTTTGTAGAAAAATTTAAACCTTTTCTTTGGAAAAAAAACAACTTTTTTCTAGATTTTTTTTTCTTCCACGTTTCTTTTCATAATAATATTTTTTTCTGAAGAAATCTTTACTTTTTTTATAGATTTAAAAAAAAACGAGAGAGAGATAATTTTGACCACTTTTTTATAGAAATATAATAATACATTTTGGAGAATTTGTGCTACATTTTTCTAGAAATGTCTCTATAATATCTCCAAAAATTCATGTTGGCCCTAATTTGAACGTAGATTGGCTGAAATTTTTCCACTTCTTCTAGATTAAAACCACTTTTTTTCTAGTTTTTTTTTCTAGAAATTTTTACACTATTCTATTAATTTATTAATTAATTTCTATTTTTTACAAATTTGACTACTTTCTGTAGAAAAACTTAAACCTTTTCTTTGGAAAAAACAACAACTTTTTTCTAGATTTTTTTTTTCTTCCACGTTTCTTTTCATAATAATATTTTTTTCTGAAGAAATCTTTACTTTTTTTTATAGATTTAAGAAAAAAAAACGGGAGAGATAATTTTGACCACTTTTTTATAGAAATATAATAATAAATTTCTCTATAATATCTCCAAAAATTCATGTTGGCCCTAATTTGAACGTAGATTGACTGTAACCTTCAGTCTCTTTTTGTTTATCTTTGGTTTTTGATTCAAAATTTTGGTCTAATTTGTGAATTTAGGATCCTTGATAGAAAAATAAATAAATAAAAATGTTTGACAACCACTGGTTTAGATGACAAATAATCACTGCAATAACATTTGCTGTACTAGTATTAGTAGTAGTATAGTATAGTATAGTATAGAAGTATTTAGATATTGTGCATATTATTAATGGGCTTAATGTAATTATATTTTGACTATATTTGAAATTAATTAATTAATGATAATGAGCGTCATAATCGTAACTCGTAGCAAGTGAATCTCTGATCACGACGTCTGTACGCGCAGGTCACCAAGCTGCTGCTGGACTGCGGCGCGGCGGTCAACGCCATCGACCACGAGGGCAACACGCCGCTGCACGTCATCGTCCAGTACAACCGGCCCATCAGCGACTTCCTCACGCTGCACGCCATCATCATCAGCCTGGTGGAGGCCGGCGCGCACACGGACATGACCAACAAGCAGAAGAAGACGCCGCTGGACAAGAGCACGACGGGCGTGTCGGAGATCCTGCTCAAGACGCAGATGAAGATGAGCCTCAAGTGTCTGGCGGCGCGCGCCGTCCGCCAGCACCAGATCACCTACCGCAACCAGATCCCCAAGACGCTGGAGGAGTTCGTCGAGTTCCACTGACGCTTTTAAAAAAGACAAACAAACAAACAAAAAACACTTTGTTATCGTTTTTCTAACAGACGACAAACACAAACACACGGTGCTGAGGACGAGGACGCGCGTTGGAGGGTTTTAATAAAGGTTTGCTCCGAAGAACCAGCAGCTGCAGCCCGTCTGTCCGCCGCCTGTCTCTGATTGGACGCCGTCCGTCCTCGTCCTGTTGCCTTAACGACAGAGAGACAGAGCGACGACCGACCTCACCTGTCAATCACATGGTTTTTATTTTTTAATATGAGATTTTAATTCTGTTTTAAATGAACTTTTTTTTTTTTAAAGGGGTTGTTTTCTTCTTCTTCTTCTTCCTGTTTGACTCGAACTAAACAAAGTGGCCAAAAGTGAGTGGACACACAAACACAAACACACAGAGTTAAATTTACACATTTAGGTTCATACAAAGATGAGTTTATTTATTTTGAAATGTCGACTCTTCTTCCTGTCGGCGATTTTTACAGAAGCTTCAGATCATCTGTGACGTCACAGTTTGACGTTTCAGCAAAAAAAAGACAAATTAATTCTGTCTAGGATTTAAATTAAATGAACATTTTCTGAAACACGTTGATGTTGAAGCGTCCGCACACTTTTGTCCACGCGTTAACGTCAGAACCGACGGTACCGACACGTCTGCCTGATGCTCCTTAACACGGGCTTTTATTTTGAAAAGGTGTGAGGGAAGGAAACCTGTAAAATGTTTAATGTTATATCAATAAGATCATCAGAGGTGAAGTCACACGTTTCCTCAGAGCTACTGGGTCACCTGGTCCAAAAACCTCAGACCATCGAAATTGATCAATTTTTCTGTGATCGTTTGATCTGTGATCGTTTGAGACGTCCTGAGTCGTCGTTTTTGGTTTTTTTTGTCCAATCAACTGTCAAGGACCTGACGACGCTGAACATTTTGGATCCGATTGGTTTAAATAAAATGTGTAGATCGGCTTTATTGATGATTAGATCCAGCTGTTGTTATTGATGAGCTCTGACCAAGCCAAAGATTGTGTGTGAGTGAAGACGCATCACTCTGTCACGTCTCTCCACGACCAGCAGCAGAAACTGTCTGTACTGTATAAAAGGATCAATCAGTGATCAATGATTCACACACCCTCAGCTTCAGACTTTGAGGTTTTAAGAAGTTAAATAGATTTTGATTCAGATTCAAACAAATTATTGACCCTGTCCCTTTAAATTGATCAGAAACAGGAAGTCACTGTTTTGAGGTTGGTGAAGCTCAGACCGAAGACGACTCTTCTTCTTCTTCTTCTTCTTCTTCTGTCTCTTTTAAACAGATTTTTTTTGAAGTCACACGTTCTCCGAAGCTGCTAATCGTAATAATAATACGATCGATCGCTTATTGATCGGTCGGTGTGCTGATCTGTTCTCTGGTCTGATTCCACTGTGTCAGCAGCCGGTTAGCTTAGCGGCGTGCTAACCCGTAGCTTCACGTCCTCGAGTGAATATGAGTTTATTTATTTATGTGAGAATCAAACTTGGATCAAAAACAGAACAGGAAGTTCAGATGTTTTCTGTCAGAACTCGTCCAAACTCCGAGGAGACAAAACAGATTACATTTTTTACGGGAAAAATCTTTTAATCTTTGATGTAAACAACTTCATCAACTGTTCAATCGATTAATTAACTGATAGTTTCACCTTTAATTCTCTGGTTCCTGTTGTTTTGAAATTGTCTCTGTCTCTTTGGAGTTTTGACGGTGGCCTCTGAGGGACATTTTTCATCTCATTCACTGAAACATTAAAGTTTAAAGAGTTGAATGTGAGTTCTGCTATCGCTACGTGGCTAACATTAGCATTGTGATGTGAGGCTAGCTTGTTAGCATGTTAGCCTCCTAGTTATGCTAATTTAAATAATGAAGTCTGAGACAGAGAAGCGAAACAAGCTAGGTAGCGTAGCGTAGCATTAGCAAAACTCACAAGTAGCTCCTTGTAAACAGTTAGCCGTTAGCTGTTAGCATTTAGCCACAGCCTCAACAGGTGAAGTGATGCAGCTGCAGGTCAGACCAACATCTGCGAACATCTGGACCAGTGTGACGATTCATTCCTGTGTAACAGCGGATTTAACAGATGCTAACGTTGGCTAAAGCTAATGAGTACTGAAGAGGATCAGAGACACTTTTATTTTATTTTATTTTTTTAAATTCTGACTTGAAAGCTCAGAATCTGAGGTAAAAAGTCAGCGACAGACGGACGAACAGACGGCGGATCAGCGTCGCACAACTGGACGGGTTTGATTAACGATGACGATGAGGTGTTGGTGGTGAAGATGAAGATGTGCCATTCAGAATGCTAATTTTATTTTTTAACTCGTCACAGTTTGTAATTTAACGCTGCAGAGTGTGTGCGCTGACAGGAGGTCTCACTCTGAACAGTTTTACCTGCCAAAGATTTTTCTCGCAATGTCGGGAAACGGAAGAGACTCCGGCTGTCGTGTACTTCCTGCAGAGTGAATGCTGTCAAAATAAAAGTCTGCATTCAATCCCTGTTCTCCTGTTGTTTGTTTCACCAAAGACGAAGCTGTGGTGGAGGTAAAAAAATATACCAGTGTTTTCAAAATAGACTTCAGGACTTTTAAAATAAAATACAAGTCCAAAGTCTGTAAAATAAAATTAGTTCCAGTGTCCCCGAAGTTTTCGAAATAAAAAATAGGTCTACCAGTAAGATTTTCAAAATAAAACACTCAAGAGCTTTCAAAATAAAATTGAAGACTAAACAGAACCCTAGAGTCTTCAAAGTAAAGAAAATAATCCAAATTTCATAATTGTATTGTTTTCTAAATAAATCCTAGGATTTTCAAATTAAAACACCATCCCAAAGCTTTCAAAATAAAACACAAAAAAATGTTCTCAAGCTGTGATGACTCGCTCTGACGTCCCTCAGCTTCAGTCCAGCGTCTCCACGAGACCGGAGCTCCATTAAAATCCAACATGGCCGACAGCTGTGAAATGTAATTATCACATTCATGTTCCTCAGAGGACAAAGTCTGAACAGACTCCTGTTGAGAGTTGAGAGAAGCGACAAAAAGAAACTGATGACTAAAGAGATGAAGTTGATTTAATGACAAACTATTATTATTGTAGGGTTCTCTAAAAATCCCTAAAAATGTGTATACATATTCATTTTTTTAATTTTACTGGGTTTCTATAATCTCAGGGATGTTAAAAATATACAGATTATCCCTTTTATATTGCTGTTAGAAGACAAAACAGAGTAGGACTTCATTTCCCAGAATCCTCTGGTCTTTATCGTTTTGCAATAGTCATATTAAAATAAATATTGTTCATTTATTAACGTGGTAATTCATGTATTATGTTGTTTAAAAATATTCTATGGTCCTTAAGAAAATATATTTTCCTGTTTAATAAAAAAGAGACTAGAACATTCTCCGGCAGGAAGTGTCCCACAGTTCACCGGGACAGTGAAGCAGCTGCTGCTTTCTCCTCGGCGGAGAGAAATAAGTCAATGTTTGGAGACTCGGACTAAAGGTTGGCCCAGATGTTGCACTGCCCAGAGAGACTTTAACCGACCAGAACACTCTTTTCACGTATCTCAGTCGAGTGTGTTTACTTTACACGACGGTGAAGTATTTTTCTCCGAGCCGCGACAGTGTGGTCTCCGCCGTTAGCTTAGCAGTGATGTTAGTTAGCTCCGCCATTAGCTTAGCAGTGATGCTAGTTAGCTCCGCCATTAGCTTAGCAGTGATGCTAGTTAGCTCCGCCATTAGCTTAGCAGTGATGCTAGTTAGCTCCTCGGCAGAGAGAAACCAGACGGCTTCACAACACGGACACGGACGGAGGAAGTTTCCACGGGACATTCGTGCGCGTGTGTGAGGACGGACTGGACGAACGGGACGAGCAGACGAGACAACGGCAGGAGCCGAGGACGTGTGGCAGGACGCAGAGAGGCGGCGGCGGGGAGCTGTGTGGACATCGCTCTGCGGCCTGGCTGCTACACCGCCATGTTGCTGCTACACCGCCATGATGCTGTTACACCGCCATGATGCTGCTACACCGCCATGAGAGGTCGCGTGAGTACTTGACATTGGAACGAGACCGAGTGCAGGACACAGGCACGAGACTGTGTGAAAACAGACTGTGACTGTCATAACTGCATAAAACCTTCATGTGCACCAACTCTTCAATGGGCTCCAACGGTTAAATTATCCAAGCGCTTGGGTGTAGACTTTTTTTTTTGGTATCATTATCTGTGTGAACTGTGAAAATTCTTTTGGTACACGTGTGGGTACTAGTACTGCATTTTGAGAGTACAAGAGCACTATTGGTGTATATTTTCTTTGCATTGTGGTTATTGCAATCATAATTCTGAACAGTTAAAGGGTGTGAGTACTGCTAAAATATTAAGAACACATCAAAGTAATTGTTTAATGTGAATGGTTTATTAATTTGATTTGGGTTAAAACTAAGCTAAAAACCTAATTTCATAGGTTTATTGTTTTCATTAAAAAGGATCGTGGTTGAGCTAAAAGCAAAAACATTTCATTTCATTGATGTAAAGGGTTAAAAACTCTCTTTTGATTAAAAATCATACGCACCTTGTGATTAAAAATTATTGGTGGGTTGAAATAAACTACAAACTGTTCTTTTGGTTTAAAAAGGGTAAAAAGAAAGCGTCTTGAAGCGTCATTACTGTGTTTTTGATGAAAGCATACAGAAGTGGGTTTGTTTGTTGTTTTTGTAATGGTACCTTTAAATTTAGCAGTGCTTAAGAAATGTACGTAGAAAATAATAAAGGGTTTAATAAAAATAAATGTCTGTGTCTTACCCTTTACATATTGTGGTTTAACATTCTTTTGAGCGTAATCTATATTTCTGAGGGCAGTAAAGTCTCGAAGAAGAAGAAACAGGAGACAGTTCGTTAACATTTTACATTCTCAGCTTTTATTTATTATTAACACTAGTTACTGGACGTGTGTGAGCGAGTGAATCTACAGGAAACAACAACAACAACATCATCTTCATATGCAACATTAATGCCACTATCCTCGTCATCATCATCATCATCCTCACCTTCATCAATCAGACACATGTTTATTTACAAAAAAAAGTTCAAGTTTGTCTTTATACAACAAAAGTGCTTCAGCTATAAATCTGGAAATAATAAACATGAAGTGTTTACGATGCGTTTACAGTCTGTCGAGTATAAAAGCAGCCGCAGGTCGACTGATGATGTCACAGTCACATGATGTCACCAGTTTAACCACGTAAACGTTGTTAGCTACTGGATAAAGAAAAAAAAACAAACTGAACAAACTGTTTGTGGTCGAAGGGAAGAAGCTGCAGACGACGTCAGCTGATGGTTCTGGTTTCACGCGGTCGGTCGCAGCGTGAACCTGACATTTCCATGACGAAACATGACCCCTAAACTCTCAATGTACACATTAAATATAGGAATAAAACTATGTAAAATGAGTTTTACACCACTGACTCGTATCATCAGAACAGACATGTGTCTTTCTACATCGGGCTTCAGGTTTGTGCGCGCTTCCTCCCGCTGATTAGAAATGTAAACCGTTTCGCATGAGACACATTTAGCTTTCAATCCCACCTTAAAATCTTCATCGTCTGCTGCCGTGGTTCTCAAACTCTAAATTGTCACAAATTAGACCATTGGAAACCATCTGAAATTGGAAATATTGTAGAGAAGTTTCTGGGGGAAGTGTTAAGATTTCTAAAAAAAAGAAAAAATACATTTTAAAAGTGGTAAAATTTCTCAATTAAATTTTTTATTCTAGAAAAAGTGGTAAAATTTCTAAAATTCTAGAAAAAGTGGTTAAAAGTGGTAAAATTTCTAAAAAAAAAAAAAAAAAAACTCCAATTTCTCCAAAAAAAAAGTTGAAAAATTATATAAAAAAGTGGTAAAATTTCAAGGAAATTCTTTTTCAAAATAAAAAAGTTGAAAAATTGTAGAAATAAGTGGCAAAATTTCAAGGAAAAAAAAAATCTCAAAAAAAGAATTTGAAAAATTCTAGAAATAAGTGGTAAAATTTCAAGGAAAACAAAATTCTCAAAAAAAGAATTTGAAAAATTCCAGAAATAAGTGGTAAAATTTCAAGGAAATTATTTTTTCTCAAAATAAAAAAATTGAAAAATTCTATTTAAAAAAGTGGTAAAATTTCAAGGAAATTATTTTTTCTCAAAATAAAAAAAATGAAAAATTCTACAAAATAAGTGGTAAAATTTCAAGGAAATTATTTTTTCTCAAAATAAAAAAATTGAAAAATTCAAGAAATAAGTGGTAAAATTTCAAGGGAAAAAAAATCTCAAAAAAAGATTTTGAAAAATTCTAGCAATAAGTGGTAAAATTTCAAGGGAAAGTTGGGGACCCCCTTGAACCGTGTCAAGGACCCCTTGGGGTCCCCAGACCCCACTTTGAGAACCACTGCTCTTCTGCACCTTGCAACGGTGGCTCGTTGATCAGATCAATGCGCCAGATTTGTCGATACAAACTTTTTATTTATCGATATTAAATCGACTACGTCGTTTTTACTAAGTGAGAGAACTTTCGAGGTGGTGGACTGAAGTTTCCAAGACTTTTCTAGACCTGGAAAATGACATTGTCAAATTCCTGTCCAGCGCTCTGGGGGGCGGAGCCACCGACCGACTGGCGGACCAGAGCTGAAGCTGATTGGCTGGTTCTGCTGACGCGTCTATTACATGTTCACGGCTGATTGGCTGACTCGTTACTGAGTTATTGATTAGCGGGGGAGGGGGGAGGGGGCGGGTGGGGGGGTGGAAGGGGGCGGGGCATCAGGGTCCCTGAGTGACAGGTGGAGGCTCGTGATGCGTTCAGGGTCTCCTCGCCTCGAGCATCACCTGAACGCAGCATCGGCGACGCCCACACGTTACAAATCCTCTGCTGCCTTCCCATTGGCTACGGGCTGCTGCTCCTCCTCTTCCTGTCTCCGCCTCCTGTTGAAGAAGCCGAGCTGAGGAGAAACAACATCAGCGTCAGGCTGCATCGTTATTGATTATTGATCATTGATTCTCTTGTTATTTTATAAGAACTAAACCTCAGAACTGCACCTTTAAGACTTCTGCTTCACTTTCAGAGTTTTCTTTCAGACTTTTCTGTGTGTGTGTGTGTGTGTGTGTGTGTGCGTGTGTGTGTGCGTGTCTGTGTGTGTGTGTGTGCGTGCATGTACCTTCCACAGCGCCAGCACCAGCAGCGCCAGCAGCAACAAACCGCCCAGCGAGCTGCCCAGGATGATCCAGAACGGGACCACGTAGTCCTCATCCTTCCTCAGCTCCAGGACGATCTGCAGTGACATCATCCATGACATCATCATCATCATCATCATCTGACTGTGACCTTCATCAGCTCCAGTTCATCTGGTTTTAAAGGGATAGTTCAACATTGTGGCAAACTGTCCCATCACCATAACCCCTATAGTCATAGCAGTAGGTTCGTTACCTTTAATTGTCGGTGCAAGGTGTTTTTAGAACGGCGGAGCAGAGCCGTGAGCTGCTCAGAGCTACGCTAGGTGAATGTGCAGGTCACAACTTGTCCACTAATGGGCCAATTTTCCAAAATGTTGAACTATCCCTTTAAACTTTATGAACTTGTTGATCTGAGACGTCACCAACACGTCACATGTGTTGATCAATAATCAATAGTTAAAACACAGAAGAAGAAGAAAGTGAGTAAAATGTTTATGATGTCAGTGAAGGCAGCATCACTGTGGTTGGAGCAGCAGAGGGCGCCACCGCTCCACCGCCGCTGTGTGTGTGTGTGTGTGTGTGTGTGTGTGTGTACCTGTCTGACAGGTGCGTCCTCCTGCAGGAACATGGGGCTGGAGGAGTTGAGTCTGATGGAGGCCGAGGTCAGCAGCTCCAGAGACCTGAAGGACACCTGGGACGGGACGGAGTACGTGTGTGTGTAATAACAGCTGTAATAACATGTGTAATAACAGGTGTGTGTGTGTGTGTGTGTGTGTGTGTGTTACTGCAGCGTCTCCATGGCGACTCACAGCGCGCAGAGCAGGAAGCTCCAGTTTCCCTCTGAGCGTCACCTTCACGTCTCTGGAGGACGGGACGTCCAGAAGACAGACGACCAGGAGACGCTCGCTGTTGCTCTGGTTCTACACACATTAACACACATTAACACACACACACACATTAACACACACACATTAAAGGAGAATTCCGGTCATTTTTGACCCTTAAATCGTTGTCCTGATGGTCACCCAGGGTTGGACGGGGCAATTTCGTCATGTTTTTTGCCCCTCCAACACTGGCTGACCATCAGGACGACGATGTAAGGGTCAAAAATGACCGGAATTCTCCTTTAACACACAGTCTGACTCTGATTGGCCGGGGCCTTACCAGCTGTGACAGGGGGGTCAGGTCCTCCACCGTCACCTGATTGGTCGATCTGAGCGGAGGCGGCGAACAGTGAGACGTTGTGCCCTGCTGAGGAGGAAGTGATGTCATCAGTACCTGTCAATCATCCTCAATAGATGAGCAGCTGATTGATCGATCGGGTATCGATCGGCGGTCTGACCGACCTGCGGCGCCGGCTCGATGCTGGACTCTGTGATCTGGACCAGATGGTTTCCTCCTCGCGTCACGGCCCAGATCTCCGCTCGGAACTGGAGCCCAGTCACCGGGAACAGACCCAGGTTCTGGATCTGTGGGTCCAGGTCCAGGTCCAGGTCCAGGTCCAGGTCCAGGTCCAGGTCAGAGGACAGAACCAGAACAGAGGCACGACAGACCGTTAAAAAAAAGCTTTCAATCCCACCTTAAAATCTTCATCGTCTACTGCCGTGGTTCTCAAACTCTAAATTGTCACAAATTAGACCATTGGAAACCATCTGAAATTGGAAATGTTGTAGAGAAGTTTCTGGGGGAAGTGTTAAGATTTCTAAAAAAAGAAAAAATAAATTTTAAAAGTTGTAAAATTTCTCAATTTTTTTTTTATTCTAGAAAAAGTGGTAAAATTTCTCAATTTTTTTTTTATTCTAGAAAAAGTGGTAAAATTTCTCAAATTCTAGAAAAAGTTGTTTAAAAAAAGTGGTAATTTCTAAAAACATAATAAAATAGTTGAAAAATTCTATTAAAAAGTGGTAAAATTTCAAGGAAATTCTTTTTTTTCAAAATAAAAAAGTTGAAAAATTCTAGAAATAAGTGGCAAAATTTCAAGGAAAAAATAATTCTCAAAAAAAAATTGAAAAATTCTATAAAAAAGTGGTAAAATTTCAAGGAAATTCTTTTTTTTTCAAAATAAAAAAGTTGAAAAATTCTAGAAATAAGTGGTAAAATTTCAAGGAAATTCTTTTTTTTTTTCAAAATAAAAAAATTGAAAAATTCTAGAAATAAGTGGCAAAATTTCAAGGAAAAAATAATTCTCAAAAAAAATTGAAAAATTCTAGAAATAAGTGGTAAAATTTCAAGGAAATTCTTTTTTTTCAAAATAAAAAAGTTGAAAAATTCTAGAAATAAGTGGTAAAATTTCAAGGAAATTCTTTTTTTTTTCAAAATAAAAAAATTGAAAAATTCTAGAAATAAGTGGCAAAATTTCAAGGAAATTCTTTTTTCTCAAAATGGTCAGAGGACAGAACCAGAACAGAGGCATGACAGACCGTTAAAAAAAAGAAAAGAAAGAAATTATATTTTCGTGTGTGTGTGTGACTCACGGTGTAGGTGAGGTTGAAGGTGTGTGAGCTGCCGTCTGTCTGGTCCCTGGAGGAAGAGGAGGAGGAGGAGGAGGAGAAGGGGGCGGAGCCTCCTCTGATGTTGAAGCGAGGAGTGGTGGTGTCTCTGTCAACACACACAGATGTTGTGAAGGAAACTCCATCACGCTGTGACATCACGCTGTGACATCACGCCGTGGCGTCGCTGCCTCACCTGGTGAAGAGCAGGTCAGTCTGGTATCTCAGAGGGAGGATGATGTCACTCAGGTTGTCGTCTGGGAAACCATCTGCACCCTCGCTGTTACACACACACACACACACACACTCAGGTTTACAGCCTCACCGACAGACAGGAAGTGACCTGTGACATCATCATCATCATCCTCACCTGACGGCTTCCATGACGACTCGTGCGTGGTCCATGACGACGGAGCGACTGAACTCAAACTCCACCTGGAAGGAAACCTGAGGGGGCGGAGCCACAGCTGTGACATCATCACAGGGACAGAACCTCCATCACCACCAATCAAAGACCTGTCTGTCTCTACTGGTCTTTACTGGTCTGTACTGGTCTCTACTGGTCCCTTATGGTCTCTAATGGTCTCTATTGGTCCGTACTGGTCTCTAATGGTCTCTACTGGTCCCTTATGGTCTCTAATGGTCTCTATTGGTCCGTACTGGTCTCTAATGGTCTCTACTGGTCCCTTATGGTCTCTAATGGTCTGTACTTGTCTCTAATGGTCTCTACTGGTCCCTTATGGTCTCTACTGGTCTGTACTTGTCTCTACTGGTCCCTTATGGTCTCTGCTGGTCTCTATTGGTCTCTGCTGGTCTCTACTGGTCTGTACTGGTCTGTACTTGTCTCTACTGGTCTCTAATAGTCCCTTATGGTCTCTACTGGTCCCTAATAGTCCCTTATGGTTTCTACTGGTCTGTACTGGTATCTGTTGGTCTCTGCTGGTCTCTACTGGTCTCCAGTAGTCCCTTATGGTCTGTACTGGTCTCTAATAGTCCCTTATGGTCTGTACTGGTCTCTAATAGTCCCTTATGGTCTCTACTGGTCCCTAATAGTCCCTTATGGTCTCTACTGGTCTCTAATAGTCCCTTATGGTCTCTACTGGTCCCTAATAGTCCCTTATGGTCTGTACTGGTCTCTAATAGTCCCTTATGGTCTCTACTGGTCCCTAATAGTCCCTTATGGTCTCTACTGGTCTGTACTGGTCTCTACTGGTCCCTAATAGTCCCTTATGGTCTCTACTGGTCTGTACTGGTCTCTATTGGTCTCTACTGGTCTCTAATAGTCCCTTATGGTCTCTACTGGTCCCTTATGGTCTCTACTGGTCCCTTATGGTCTCTACTGGTCTGTACTGGTCTCTATTGGTCTCTGCTGGTCTCTACTGGTCTCCAGTAGTCCCTTATGGTCTGTACTGGTCTCTAATAGTCCCTTATGGTCTCTACTGGTCTCTAATAGTCCCTTATGGTCTCTACTGGTCCCTAATAGTCCCTTATGGTCTCTACTGGTCTGTACTGGTCTCTATTGGTCTCTACTGGTCCCTAATAGTCCCTTATGGTCTCTACTGGTCTGTACTGGTCTCTATTGGTCTCTACTGGTCTCTAATAGTCCCTTATGGTCTCTACTGGTCCCTTATGGTCTCTACTGGTCTGTACTGGTCTCTATTGGTCTCTACTGGTCCCTAATAGTCCCTTATGGTCTCTACTGGTCTGTACTGGTCTCTATTGGTCTCTACTGGTCTCTAATAGTCCCTTATGGTCTCTACTGGTCCCTTATGGTCTCTACTGGTCTGTACTGGTCTCTATTGGTCTCTGCTGGTCTCTACTGGTCTCCAGTAGTCCCTTATGGTCTGTACTGGTCTCTAATAGTCCCTTATGGTCTGTACTGGTCTCTAATAGTCCCTTATGGTCTCTACTGGTCCCTAATAGTCCCTTATGGTCTCTACTGGTCTGTACTGGTCTCTATTGGTCTCTACTGGTCCCTAATAGTCCCTTATGGTCTCTACTGGTCTGTACTGGTCTCTATTGGTCTCTACTGGTCTCTAATAGTCCCTTATGGTCTCTACTGGTCTCTAATAGTCCCTTATGGTCTCTAATGGTCTCTGCTGGTCTCTACTGGTCTCTAATAGTCCCTTATGGTCTGTACTGGTCTCTAATAGTCCCTTATGGTCTCTACTGGTCTCTAATAGTCCCTTATGGTCTCTACTGGTCTGTACTGGTCTCTAATGGTCTCTACTGGTCCCTTATGGTCTCTACTGGTCTCTAATAGTCCCTTATGGTCTCTACTGGTCTGTACTGGTCTCTAATGGTCTCTACTGGTCTGTACTTGTCTCTAATGGTCTCTACTGGTCTGTACTTGTTTCTAATGGTCTGTTCTGGTCTCTAATGGTCTGTACCGTTCTCTACTGGTCTCTACTGGTCTGTACTTGTCTCTACTGGTCTCCACTGGTCTGTACTTGTCTCTAATGGTCTGAACTGGTCTCTAATGGTCTGTACCGTTCTCTACTGGTCTCTACTGGTCTGTACTTGTCTCTACTGGTCTCCACTGGTCTGTACTGGTCTCTAATGGTCTGTTCTGGTCTCTACTGGTCTGTACTTGTCTCTACTGGTCTGTACTTGTCTCTAATGGTCTCTACTGGTCCCTTATGGTCTCTACTGGTCTCTAATAGTCCCTTATGGTCTCTACTGGTGTGAACTGGTCTCTAATAGTCCCTTATGGTCTCTACTGGTCTGTACTTGTCTCTAATGGTCTCTACTGGTCCCTTATGGTCTCTACTGGTCTGTACTGGACTCTAATGGTCTGTACTGGACTCAACTGGTCTCTACTGGTCTGTACTTGTCTCTAATGGTCTGTTCTGGTCTGAACTGGTCTCTACTGGTCTGTACTTGTCTCTAATGGTCTGTACTGGTCTCTGCTGGTCTCTAATAGTCCCTTATGGTCTGAACTGGTCTCTACTGGACTCAACTGGTCTGAACTGGTCTCACCTGGGACGAAGCCTTCATGAAGGGGGCGCTGATGTTACAGAACCTGTGAGTGGACAGTCTGTCCTCAGAGGAGCAGTCGATCTGGACGTCTGATTGGTCCTGAGGGGGGGGGGGCGGAGCTACGTGAGTCATTCAGTCAAACAGGAGGAGGAGGAGGAGGGGGAGGAGCATCATGGTGGTTACCTTGACGATGAGGCTGGAGAAGAGCAGGTTGGAGGAGGTGGAGATGCTGAAGCCGGCGCCGTAGGCGTTCTCTCCCTGGTTCTCCAGCCGCGAGAACATGACCAGCCGCCGCCGGCCGCTCTCCACCACCAGCACACCACGCTGCAGCGGCGCCCGCGGCTGCACGCACACAGACCACACGGCCCGGTCCCTGGAGCCGCAGAACTGACTGCAGCGGGAACACACACACAGACGCTGCAGAGAGAGTGGACGGAGGAAGAAAAAGGACAGAGAAACAAACAAACAAACAAACAAACGAAGAAAATGGACAGAGAAAAAAGACAGAGAAGAAAGAAACAAACAAACAAACAAAGAAAATGGACAGAGAAAAAAGACAGAGAAAAAAGAAAGAAACAAACAAACAAAGAAAATGGACAGAAAAAAGACAGAGAAGAAAGAAACAAACAAACAAAGAAAATGGACAGAGAAAAAAGACAGAGAAGAGAGAAAGAAACAAACAAAGAAAATGGACAGAGAAAAAAGACAGAGAAGGAACAAACAAACAAACAAAGAAAATGGACAGAGAAAAAAGACAGAGAAGAAACAAACAAACAAACAAACAAAGAAAATGGACAGAGAAAAAAGACAGACAAGAAAGAAAGAAACAAACAAACAAAGAAAATGGACAGAGAAAAAAGACAGAGAAGAAAGAAACAAACAAACAAACAAAGAAAATGGACAGAGAAAAAAGACAGACAAGAAAGAAAGAAACAAACAAACAAAGAAAATGGACAGAGAAAAAAGACAGAGAAGAAACAAACAAACAAACAAACAAAGAAAATGGACAGAGAAAAAAGACAGACAAGAAAGAAACAAACAAAGAAAATGGACAGAGAAAAAAGACAGAGAAGAAAGAAACAAACAAACAAACAAAGAAAATGGACAGAGAAAAAAGACAGAGAAGAAAGAAACAAACAAACAAACAAAGAAAATGGACAGAGAAAAAAGACAGAGAAGAAACAAACAAACAAACAAACAAAATGGACAGAGAAAGAAAGAAAGAAAGACGAGCGTGCGTCTTTGAAGACGAAGGACGAAGACATCAACTCACTGGACGTCCATGAGGTCGAAGCGGCTGTGGAGGACGAGGTCGGGGACGCAGCTGTCTTCCTGCTCGCAGCCGTTCCAGAAGGGAAGCTGCAGGAGACACGACAGCAGCTGAGCCTTCAGGGCCACCGTACGCCTCAACCAACCAGCGGCTGAGCCTTCAGGGCCACCGTACGCCTCAACCAACCAGCAGCTGAGCCTTCAGGGCCACCGTACACCTCAACCAACCAGCGGCTGAGCCTTCAGGGCCACCGTACGCCTCAACCAACCAGCAGCTGAGCCTTCAGGGCCACGATGCAGCTCAACCAATCAGCAGCTGAGCCTTCAGGGCCACCGTACGCCTCAACCAACCAGCAGCTGAGCCTTCAGGGCCACCGTACGCCTCAACCAACCAGCAGCTGAGCCTTCAGGGCCACCGTACGCCTCAACCAACCAGCAGCTGAGCCTTCAGGGCCACCGTACGCCTCAACCAACCAGGAGCTGAGCCTTCAGGGCCACCGTACGCCTCAACCAATCAGCAGCTGAGCCTTCAGGGCCACCGTACGCCTCAACCAACCAGGAGCTGAGCCTTCAGGGCCACCGTACGCCTCAACCAATCGGCAGCTGAGCCTTCAGGGCCACCGTACACCTCAACCAACCAGCAGCTGAGCCTTCAGGGCCACCGTACGCCTCAACCAACCAGCAGCTGAGCCTTCAGGGCCACCGTACGCCTCAACCAACCAGCAGCTGAGCCTTCAGGGCCACCGTACGCCTCAACCAACCGGCAGCTGAGCCTTCAGGGCCACCGTACGCCTCAACCAATCGGCAGCTGAGCCTTCAGGGCCACCGTACACCTCAACCAACCAGCAGCTGAGCCTTCAGGGCCACCGTACGCCTCAACCAACCAGCAGCTGAGCCTTCAGGGCCACCGTACGCCTCAACCAATCGGCAGCTGAGCCTTCAGGGCCACCGTACACCTCAACCAACCAGCAGCTGAGCCTTCAGGGCCACCGTACACCTCAACCAACCAGCAGCTGAGCCTTCAGGGCCACCGTACACCTCAACCAACCAGCAGCTTCTTCTTCTACTACTACTTATCACTTTATAGACTGACTCTCCTTGTTTACATTCTACTTCCGGGTAGAAAACCAGAACGTAATGTGAATGGGAACAGTAGTAACGAACCAGAGTTTAGCTAGGCTATATATCATATTTTTCACGCCCTGTCACCGTTTAGACAAATCTGAAATCATTGAAGAAACATTACTATTTCTCTGTGTGTGTTTTGTGTTGCTGTGTGTTGTATTTATTCAGTTTGGGGGAATCACGGTGTCTAGAAAGCATCAGTGGCTGCAGCTGACAGGGACAGCTAACGGTAGCTAAGCTAACGGTGGCTAAGCTAACGGCGGTAGCTAAGCTAACGGTGGCTAAGCTAACGGCGGTAGTTAAGCTAACTGTGGCTAAGCTAACGGCGGTAGTTAAGCTTGTCCCTACCCGATCTGCAACTCTACCCGATCTGTGACAAAACTGATCTGCGCATGCGCAGACCGGCCGCCATCTTGGACGGCTGCCTACGGCAACTCCACTGGGAAAAACTTCATTTGCGTATTTCCCGATTTGCGTATAAGTGGAAGTCGAAGTCTGCTTAAAGTTCTGTAAATTTACAATATGATACTCTGAAAATGATTTCTTTAAAATAAAACCGCGGGCGTCCGTCACAACACGCCGCGGCAAACTCGTTTATTCAGTGAGTTTTGTGGTAGTTGTGATTGTTTGTGGTTGTCATGGTGATAAGGCTGGCGAGATTAAACACAAAGTCCGCCTCTGTTCCTGTTTTCTAAGCATCAAGATCCACACCACCACAACGAACCCTCAATTTATATTACTAATAAAGTTTGTCTTTAAAAAATAAACAGATAAACCGTCTCTGGCGACGCACATAGGGCACAGAGAGAGGGCAGTGATCATAAGACCGTAGTCAATTCAACTAAGTTTGTCCAAGTGGAGTTGCCGTACGTGGCTGTTACAAATCGGGTAGCGTCGCAGATCGGGTAGCGACAAAGCTAACTGTGGCTAAGCTAACGGCGGCAGCTAAGCTAACGGTAGCTAAGCTAACATCAGGACGTCAGCTGTTAAAACCCTCTCGTTGTGGGACACGACATGAAACTACTGCAGTAGCTCAGTCATGTTGGAACTCAGATATCCGCTGGACTGAGTTATTAAAGTTAAACAGGAAGCTAACCGCTAGCCCGGCTAGTCTATGCTAACCATGACCAATTACAAAAATGTGCACATGTAAATAGTAATGTTTGTCCAATCATTGGTTTTATAGACTTTACAAACATCAGATTAGTCTAAACGGTGACATAGTGACATGAAAAAATAGTGAACCTCTCGTCCGTCACTATTATTCTGATGCTGGTTTTCTACAGGAAGTCGTTGTAAACAACAAGGAGATTCGTCCTTTATTTATACGTGTTGAGTTCCAGAGCGGTGAATGTATTTTCATACACACACAGACTTCACCACTGGTCAAGTGACATCATCACCACCTGGCTGTGACATCATCACCTGGTCTCTCTCTCACCTCGGCCCTCAAGACGCTCGGCCAATCAGGGTCCAGCACCGGCCCCTCGTCTGGGCTCGCCAACCCCGTCTCCAGGACGACCGTGATGGGACGTCCGTAGTCCGTCGTCTCCTGTTCAGAGAGACGTGAAGGTCAGTCGCTGTGTGTGTCTGTAGTGGTGTGTAGTGTGTGTGTGTGTGTGTGCGTGCTGACCTGCACGGAGAAGCCCAGCTGCTGGCAGCTCTGACCTCCGACCTGCAGCCACACGCTCCTCGGCTGCTGGCGGTCCGACTCGTCCAGGACGGCTCGAGGAGGGAAACGTCTCTCGTCCAGCAGCACGCTGAACCACGCCGCTGGAGGGAGGGGGAGGGAGGGGGGGGTTAGAGAAAACATCTGGAGGAGCATTGAACATAAACTCCATCCATGACAGAACCTGTCGACAGTGACCAGCTGCAGCTCCTCTCCTCACCACCAGAGGGAGACACATCCTGACTCATCACCTCTACAGTAGAAGATCATGGAGGAGCTGATTAACGACAGTGATTCAATTCAAAGACTGAAACTAAAACATTACATAGATCCATAATTACATTCCATGTCTTTATTTCTGTCATTTCTGTTCATGTGATCGTGGCTTCTATGTATTAATGGAGGACAGGAAATAAATGACCTGGTTCATCTGACTCTGCTCTCGTCCTCCAGAGAAACATCCTGACCTCTGACCTCTGACCCTGAACCTCTCCTCCATGACATCATCAACAGTCAGCATCCTCCTCCTCTCCTCCTCCTCCTCCTCTCCCTCTTCCTCCTCTCCCTCTTCCTCCTCCTCCTCCTCTTCCCCCTCTCCTCTCCTCCTCTTCTCTCCTCCTCCTCTTCCTCCTCCTCCTCTTCTCTCCTCCTTCTCCTCCTCCTCCTCTTCTCTCCTCCTCCTCTCCTCCTCCTCCTCCTCTCCTCCCCCTCCTCCTCCCCTCCTCCTCTCCTCCTCCTCCTTCTCCTCTCCTCCTCCTCCCCTCCTCCTCTCCTCCTCCTCCTCCTCCTCTCCTTCTCCTCCTCTCCTCCTCTTCTCCTCCTCCTCTCCTCCTCCTCCTCTCCACCTCTTCCTCCTCTCCTCCTCCACCTCCTCCTCCTCTCCTCCTCCTCCTCCTCTCCTCCTCCTCCTCTTCCTCCTCTCCTCTTCTCCTCCTCCTCTCCTCCTCCTCCTCCTCTTCTCCTCCTCCTCTCCTCCTCCTCCTCTCCTCCTCCTCCTCCTCTCCTCCTCCTCCTCTTCCTCCTCTCCTCCTTTTCCTCTTCCTCCTCCTCTACTCCTCCACTCCTCCTCTCCTCCTCCTCCTCCTCCTCTTCTCCTCCTCCTCCTCTCCTCCTCTTCCTCCTCTTCTCTCCTTCTCCTCTCCTCTCCTCCTCATCCTCCTCCTCCTCATACTCCTTCTCATTCTCCTCCTCTTCTCCTCTCCTCCTCCTCCTCCTCTTCTCCTCCTCCTCTTCCTCCTCCTCCTCTTCTCCTCCTCCTCCTCTTCTCCTCTCCTCCTCCTCTTCTCCTTCTCTTCTCCTCTCCTCCTCCTCCTCTCCTCTCTCTTCCTCCTCCTCCTCTCCTCCTCCTCCTCCTCTTCCTCCTCCTCCTCCTCTCCTCCTCTCCTCTCCTCCTCCTCTCCTCTCCTCTCCTCCTCTTCCTCCTCCTCCTCTTCTCTCCTCCTCCTCCTCCTCTCCTCCTCCTCCTCTCCTCCTCTCTCCTCCTCCTCCTCCCTCCTCCCTCCTCCTCCTCCTCCTCCTCCTCCTCCTCCTCCTCCTCCTCCTCCTCCTCTCCTCCTCCTCTCCTCCTCCTCTCCTCCTCCTCTCCTCCTCCTCCTCCTCCTCTCCTCCTCCTCTCCTCCTCCTCCTCCACTCCTCCTCCTCCTCTTCTTCCTCCTCTCCTCCTTTTCCTCTTCCTCCTCCTCTACTCCTCCACTCCTCCTCTCCTCCTCTTCCTCTCCTCTACTCCTCCTCTTCTCCTCCTCTTCCTCTCCTCTCCTCCTCTTCCTCTTCCTCCCCTCCCTCCTCCTCCTCCTCCTCCTTCTCTCTCCTCCTCTCTCCTCCTCCCTCCTCCTCCTCCCTCCTCTCCTCCCTCCTCTCTCCTCTCTTCCTCCTCTCCTCCTCCTCCTCGTCCTCCTCCTCCTCCTCTCCTCCTCCTCCTCCTCCTCCTCCTCCCTCTCCTCCTCCTCCTCTCCTCCTCTTCCTCCTCCTCCTCCTCCTCCCTCTCCTCCTCCTCTCCCTCTCCCTCTCCTCCTCCTCCTCCTCGTCGTCCTCCTCCTCCTCCTCCTCCTCCTCCTCCTCCTCCTCCACTCCTCCCCCCCCCCACCTCCTCCTCCACCTCCTCCTCCTCCTCCTCCTCCTCCTCCTCCTCCTCCTCCTCCTCCTCCTCCTCCTCTCCTCCTCTTCCTCCTCCTCCTCCTCCTCCCTCTCCTCCTCCTCTCCCTCTCCCTCTCCTCCTCCTCCTCCTCTTCTCATATTTACGAGCTGAGCTGCTTCAGTCCAGTTCAGACTCACAACGCCACGTCTGCACAGACACACACAGATACACACACAGGTTCACACTCCTGAAGCAGTGTGCGCGTGTGTGTATCTTCTATATGTGTATGTCTCTCAGTGTGTGTGTGTAATCCAGTCCAGATGGGGGGGGCGGGGAGTGTTGGCTGCTGGTAGCATGTTAGTGAGGTTTCCATGCAGCCGTCCCGACAGCTGCAGCTGATTACTGAGACACGACAACATCATCACACACTCACACACACTACGACCACGACCACACTACACACACTGACACCTCAACACACACACACACACACACACAGGTCAGTCAACACAACACCCACCAAACCAAACATCTGGATGGTTCTGATGCTGCAGCTGGAGGAGCAGTGGACAGATGTTACAGTCTGACGGACCCAAACACATTAAAGGGATAGTTCAACATTTAGTCAAATTGTCCCATCACCATAATCCCTATAGTCATAGCAGTAGGTTCGTTACCTTTAATTGTCGGTGCAAGCTGTTTTTAGAACGGCGGAGCAGAGCCGTGAGCTGCTCAGAGCTACGCTACGGAGGCTCATTATGGGATTTCTTGGTTTCCCTCATCAAACTCATCAAACTCATCAAATACACAATCCAACAACTCCACAACGCTCTGGTGGACAAGTTGTGACCTGCACATTCACCACGCTATGAGATAATAACACAACGTTACCACACAGAGTTGTTTTAGAGGGAAATTCATGTAAAACCTCTGATGCACGTTGCCTTCAGGGACAGTTGTTCATCACCAGTCTCTGTATTTCCCTCTAAAACAACTCTGGAGTTGTTGGATTGTGTATTTGATGGTTCTGGTCCTCGTTCTCATTCTCATTTATTGTTTATTTGCATATTAATGAACATAAAAAATGTAAATACGCCAGATTTAGCTCTAGGCTAATTTCCATCCTGGTCCTGGTCCCGGCTCTGGTTCCGGCCCCGGTTCCAGTTCTGGTCTCGGTTCTGGTTCCAGTTCTGGTCCCGGTTCTGGTTCTGGTTCTGGTCCCGGTTCTGGTACCAGTCCCTGTTCTAGTCCGGACCAGAACCGGAACCAGAACCAGGACCGGTACCAGATCCGGAACCGGAACCAGAACTGGGACCAGTACCAGAACCGGAACCAGAACCGGGACCGGTACCAGATCCGGAACCGGAACCAGAACTGGGACCGGTACCAGGACCGGGACCAGAACCAGTACCAGAATCGGGACCGGAACCGGTACCAGGACCGGAACCTGGACTAGAACTGGGGCGGAATAAGACCCAGAACCGGAACCAGAACCGGGACCGGTACCAGATCCGGAACCGGAACCAGAACTGGGACCAGAACTGGGACCAGTACCAGAACCGAAACCAGAATCGGGACCGGAACCGGGACCATCAAATACACAATCCAACAACTCCACAACGCTCTGGTGGACAAGTTGTGACCTGCACATTCACCACGCTATGAGATAATAACACAACGTTACCACACAGAGTTGTTTTAGAGGGAAATACAGAGACTGTTGATGAAAAACTGTCCCTGAAGGCAACGTGCATCAGTCCCTCTACAACAACAACTGTGTGGTAACGTTGTGTTGGCGGCCGCGGCCTCAGACAGGAAGACGCCGCTGAGCTTCAGATGTTTGTTGTGTTGCATCAGAATCAAATTTGTAACAAAGAGAAAAACACGACAGATTCCAACTGTGTTTCTAGGAGGAGCTGATCATGACCTCACACTGAGACTGAGATGTTCTGATCCACTGCTGCTCCTCCTCCTCCTCCTCCTCTTCCTCCTCATCCTCCTCCTCCTCTCTCCTCCTCCTCCTCCTCCTCCTCCTCCTCCTCCTCATCCTCCTCCTCCTCCTCCTCCTCCTCCTCCTCTCACCTGTCCTGGTCTTGGTCCTGGTCCTGGTCCTGGACTCCAGACTCAGGCAGACGGTGACCGACATGCAGGTGACCTCCTTCCCTCCTCGCCAGCAGTCCTTGTTGAAGATGTTGACCTTCTCCGGTTCAAAGGTCAGTTTGGCCTGAATCCGCACGACGCCACGAGACCTGGAGGAGGAGGAGGAGGAGGAGGAGGAGGAGGAGGAGGAGAGAGGAGGAGGAGGAAGAGGAGGATGAGAGGAGGAGGAGAGAGGAGGAGGAGGAGAAGGAAGAGGAGGGGGAAGAGGAGGAGGAGGAGGAGGAAGGAGGAAGAGGAGGAGAGAGGAAGAGGAAGAGGAGGAGGAAGAAGAAGAGGAGAGGGAGGGAGGAGGAGGAGGAAGAGAGGAGGAGGAAGAAGAGAGGAGGAGGAGGAGGAGGAGGAGGAGGAGGAGAGAGGAGGAGGAGGAAGAGGAGGATGAGAGGAGGAGGAGAGAGGAGGAGGAGGAGAAGGAAGAGGAGGAGGAGGAGAGAGGAGGAGGAGGAAGAGGAGGATGAGAGGAGGAGGAAGAGGAGGAGGAGGAGGAGGAGGAGGAGGAGGAGGAGGAAGAGGAGGAGGAGGAGGAGAGGAGGAGGAAGAAGAGAGGAGGAGGAGGAGGAGGAGGAGGAAGAGAGGAGAGAGGAGGAGGAGGAGAAGGAAGAGGAGGAGGAGAGGAGAAGAGGAGGAGGGAGGAGGAGGAAGAGAGGAGGAGGAGAGGAGAAGAAGAGGAGGAGGAGGGAGGAGGAAGAGAGGAGGAGGAGAGGAGAAGAGGAGGAGGGAGGAGGAGGAAGAGAGGAGGAGGAGAGGAGAAGAAGAGGAGGAGAGGAGAAGAAGAGGAGGAGGAAGAGGAGGAGGAAGAGAGGAGGAGGAAGAGAGGAGGAGAGAAGAGGAGGAGGAGAGAAGAGGAGGAGGAGGAGGAAGAGAGGAGGAGGAGGGAGGAAGGGGAGGAGGAGAAGAAAAAGAAGAAGAGGAGGAGGAAGGGGAGGAGGAGGAGAAGAAAAAGAGGAGGAGGAGGAAGAGGAGAGGAGGAGAAGAAGAGGAGGAGAGGAGAAGAAGAGGAGGAGGAAGAGGAGGAGGAAGAGAGGAGGAGGAAGAGAGGAGGAGAGAAGAGGAGGAGGAGAGAAGAGGAGGAGGAGGAAGAGAGGAGGAGGTTTTGACCATATTCACCATGTTCTTTCAAAAAGCAGCGTTGTTAGCGTTGCATTAATAACAGTAACTAGTTGTTTACCAGATGACGACGGCGGCGCCCAGCGCTCCCACGGCGAGGTCCACCAGTCCGTCTCCGTTGACGTCCAAGACCCCGTGGAGACTTCGTCCAAAGTATCTGAGACCTGCAGAGAAACCTGCAGCAGAGATTCTCTGCACGGAGGCAGACCGTCAACACACAGGAGGAGTTAGGAGTCATTAACTCTTTAATTACTGCTGTAATTAACTCTTTAATTAAAGGGATATTCCAGTAAAAGAGGAGAGGAGCAGAAGAAAAAGAGAAGAGGAGTACAAGAAGAGAGAACAAACTGGAGGAGAGCGGCCAGGAGATCAACAAGCTGCTCAGAGAAGAAAAGGAAGAGAACAGCAGAAAGGAGCATCAACAGGGAAGAAGAAGAGGAGAAGGAGGAAGAGGAAGAGGAGTGAGCTGACCATATTCACCATGTTCTTTCAAAAAGCAGCGTTGTTAGCGTTGCATTAATAACAGTAACTAGTTGTTTACCAGATGACGACGGCGGCGCCCAGCGCTCCCACGGCGAGGTCCACCAGCCCGTCTCCGTTGACGTCCAAGACCCCGTGGAGACTTCGTCCAAAGTATCTGAGACCTGCAGAGAAACCTGCAGCAGAGATTCTCTGCACAGGAGGAGTTAGGAGTCATTAACTCTTTAATTAAAGGGATATTCCGCTGTAAGTTTAACGCTCCATGAGACCCAGTAGAACCCAGACAGACAGATAGAACAACACTATGGAGCCACCAGCCACCCTCCATCAACAAGCTGCTCAGAGCCACAAATAATGTCCAGAACAAACCAAACTGCATCAACAGTACAAACAGGGTGCCATCCCATAATACAAGGCATCAAACACCTGCTGGCTCTGCTTGGATTCTATTGAGAGACCGAATCTTCCTACTGATGCAGAAGGCCTGATGAGTCGATCACCGAGTGCCTTAGACCAGTGGTTCTCAACGTGGGGTCCGGGGACCCCTAGGGGTCCTGGAGAGATCTGACGGGGGTCCTCAATTTATTCCTTGAAAGTTTTTTTTTTGTCACCACTTTTTCTAGATTTCTGTTGCTACTTTTTTGTTTTAGAAATTTTAATTTCTCAATTTAAATTTTTTCTTTAATTTTTCTTTTTCCTTCTTTTTTTAGAAATTTTACCAGTTTTTTCTAGAAAAATTTTACTTTTTTTTGGGAACATTTTTTGAGAAATCTTTTACCTTTTTTATTTTATTTTTTTTAGACAATTTTTTACTTTTAAAAAAAAAACATTTTTATGAGAAATTTAACCATTTTTTATTTCATT
Organism: Decapterus maruadsi; assembly: GCA_030347415.2. Classification (NCBI taxonomy): domain Eukaryota; kingdom Metazoa; phylum Chordata; class Actinopteri; order Carangiformes; family Carangidae; genus Decapterus; species Decapterus maruadsi. The sequence continues at coordinate 30,467,149 of CM064893.1, forward strand.
TTATTTTTTAGACAATTTTTACTTTTTTTTTAAACATTTTTTACGAGAATTTTTTTTTTTAACCTTTTTTTAATTTAATTTTTTTTTTTAAAGAAAATTTTTACTTTTTTTTGATAATTTCTACCGCTTCTTCCTAGAAATGTTTAAATGTTTTTGGAGAAATTGGACCAATTTTTTCCAGAAATTTCTCTCTAATATTTCCAAAAATTGGCCCTAATTTAAAAGTATAAAAAGGTACTGTTCTTCAGTCTCAGAACAAATATTTGTGTATTTCTGGTGTTTACTTCTAAATTTGGTCCAATGGGGGTCCGTGGTCTTAATTTGTGTCAATTTAAGGTCCTTGATGTACAAAAGGTTGAGAACCACTGCCTTAGACCAGGGGTTAAATTTACAGCGGAATGTCCCTTTAACTCTGAGCCTCACCTGTCTGTGCTGCCTCTCGACGCTGCGCTCGCGGCCGTAGAAGACGTACACCGCCCCCTGGTGGTCGTCCTCCAGCGGCGCTCCCACCACCAGCTCCCTGAAGCCGTCTCCGTTCATGTCGGGAATCTGGCTCAGAGCCGCGCCCAGCCGGGAATTCTGGGAGCGGTCGGACTGCAGCGCCCCCTGCTGGACCAGAGACGCCTGCAAGGAGGAGATACGTCTGATATGAATCATCACCTGCAAATACTGGCTTTGTAGCCAAAGTCAAGGTAAATACACAGTAACTGGTTAAATGATGTCAACTACCAAATGTGACACTGAACTGATGTTTGTGTTAAAGCTCCTTCAAAATAAAGGTAGATGTTTGTGTTAAAGCTCCTTCAAAATAAAGGCAGATGTTTGTGTTAAAGCTCCTTCAAAATAAAGGCAGATGTTTGTGTTAAAGCTCCTTCAAAATAAAGGCAGATGTTTGTGTTAAAGCTCCTTCAAAATAAAGGCACATGTTTGTGTTAAAGCTCCTTCAAAATAAAGGCAGATGTTTGTTTAAAGCAAAATAAAGGTAGATGTTTGTGTTAAAGCTCCTTCAAAATAAAGGTAGATGTTTGTGTTAAAGCTCCTTCAAAATAAAGGCACATGTTTGTGTTAAAGCTCCTTCAAAATAAAGGCACATGTTTGTGTTAAAGCTCCTTCAAAATAAAGGTAGATGTTTGTGTTAAAGCTCCTTCAAAATAAAGGCACATGTTTGTGTTAAAGCTCCTTCAAAATAAAGGCACATGTTTGTGTTAAAGCTCCTTCAAAATAAAGGCAGATGTTTGTATTAAAGCTCCTTCAAAATAAAGGTAGATGTTTGTGTTAAAGCTCCTTCAAAATAAAGGTAGATGTTTGTGTTAAAGCTCCTTCAAAATAAAGGTAGATGTTTGTGTTAAAGCTCCTTCAAAATAAAGGTAGATGTTTGTGTCAAAGCTCCTTCAAAATAAAGGTAGATGTTTGTGTTAAAGCTCCTTCAAAATAAAGGTAGATGTTTGTGTTAAAGCTCCTTCAAAATAAAGGCAGATGTTTGTGTTAAAGCTCCTTCAAAATAAAGGCACATGTTTGTGTTAAAGCTCCTTCAAAATAAAGGTAGATGTTTGTGTTAAAGCTCCTTCAAAATAAAGGTAGATGTTTGTGTTAAAGCTCCTTCAAAATAAAGGCACATGTTTGTGTTAAAGCTCCTTCAAAATAAAGGCACATGTTTGTGTTAAAGCTCCTTCAAAATAAAGGCACATGTTTGTATTAAAGCTCCTTCAAAATAAAGGTAGATGTTTGTGTTAAAGCTCCTTCAAAATAAAGGTAGATGTTTGTGTTAAAGCTCCTTCAAAATAAAGGTAGATGTTTGTATTAAAGCTCCTTCAAAATAAAGGTAGATGTTTGTGTTAAAGCTCCTTCAAAATAAAGGTAGATGTTTGTATTAAAGCTCCTTCAAAATAAAGGTAGATGTTTGTGTTAAAGCTCCTTCAAAATAAAGGTAGATGTTTGTGTTAAAGCTCCTTCAAAATAAAGGTGGATGTGTGTGTTAAAGCTCCTTCAAAATAAAGGTAGATGTTTGTGTTAAAGCTACTTCAAAATAAAGGTAGATGTTTGTGTTCAAGCTCCTTCAAAATAAAGGTAGATGTTTGTGTTAAAGCTCCTTCAAAATAAAGGTAGATGTTTGTGTTAAAGCTCCTTCAAAATAAAGGCAGATGTTTGTGTTAAAGCTCCTTCAAAATAAAGGTAGATGTTTGTGTTAAAGACGGATTTATAATTGGTCCTATATTAAACGATATTTCAATATTTTGTTTATATAATTATTATATTTGGACTGTATTTGATTTTACAATCGTTCCAAGAAAATCTAGAATCATGACATCACAATGTGTGTGTTGTTGTTTTTGATTTGATGAACCCTGGTTGTGTGTGTGTGTGTGTGTACCTGTGGCGTGACAGCGTAGATGTAGACCCGCCCCCTCTCGCGGCCCTGGCTGTAGTACATGGGCGCCGCCACCAGGAGGACGTCCGTCTGTCCGTCTCCGTCCACGTCCATCGACAGCAACTCGCTGCCGAAGTACGAGCCGATCTGAGGGAGACACGCAGTGTGAGACACGACCGGAGGCCACGCCCCCGACCAGAGGCCACGCCCCCGACCGGAGGCCACGCCCCCTTTCACCTGCGTCCTGTGTGTGTGTGTGTGTGTGAGACCTGCTCTCCCAGAAGCCCTTGCAGGATGGTCAGGTTCCCGTTGTTCTTCAGCGTGAACACGATCACTTTCCCCGTGTGGTTGAACCGCGGCGCTCCAGCCACGTAGAGCTGAGCGCCGCGAGACGAGATGAGGGAGCCCACGGAGTAACCTGGGAGACGGAGACGGGGACTGGTCGTCATGACAACTGCACAACTGTACCATCATCAGGTCAAAAGTCAAACTCGTAGAGAAAAATCTAAAACGTCCGTAAACACGACAGGAAGTGTTTCCGCGGCGCCGTAACTAATCAATAACTAATCGATCGTTCTGATTGGCCGATCGGTTGGTTACCTAGATACGCTCCGTGGTTCTTCAGCTCCTCTGGAAACTCGTCTTTGTACGACGACTTTGGAGGAACCACCTTCCCGTGTTTGGTTTCCTTCAGCACGGCGCCGTTCCAGTCGTAGGCGCCGACGGCCCCGAGGAGGATGCCGTCCTGCAACACACACACACACACACACACACACACACACACACACACACACACACACACACACACACACACACACACACACACACACACGAAGGTGAGGTCACTGTGTTAATAACCTTCATACTGTCCTTCAGTCACAGCGAGGACACCGAGGACAGAGACGCCGACACTTCTGGGATGTTTTGGTCCTGTGTCCTGCTGGTTACCAGGGCGACCAGAGATGGTTTTCCCATCATGCAGCTCAGTTCCCACAGTTTTACTGCCGCCGTGTTCTCCTTCACCTGACGACAGCGAGGGACTGAGTCCTAACGAGCCGAGAGGACGGAGACGGAGACGCGTCAGAGGACTGAACCTCAGGTGGGGAACGGGTTCATTAACCAGTTTAACTAGTTCATTAACCAGTTTATCAACCAGTTCGTTAACAAATTCATCAACCAGTTCGTTAACCAATTTGTTAACAAATTCATCAACCAGTTCGTTAACCAGTTTGTTAACAAATTCATTAACCAGTTTGTTAACCAATTTGTTAACAAATTCATTAACCAATTTGTTAACAAATTCATTAACCAGTTCGTTAACCAGTTTGTCAACAAATTCATTAACCAATTTGTTAATAAATTCATTTGTTAACAAATTCATTAACCAGTTCGTTAACCAGATTGTTAACAAATTCATTAACCAGTTTGTTAACCAATTTGTTAACAAATTCATTAACCAATTTGTTAACAAATTCATTAACCAGTTTGTTAACCAATTTGTTAACAAATTCATTAACCAGTTCGTTAACCAGTTTGTTAACAAATTCATTAACCAGTTCGTTAACCAGATTGTTAACAAATTCATTAACCAGTTTGTTAACAAATTCATCAACCAGTTCGTTAACCAGTTTGTTAACAAATTGGTTAACAAATTCATCAACCAGTTTGTTAACAAATTCATTAACCAGTTTGTTAACAAATTCATTAACCAGTTTGTTAACAAATTCATTAACCAGTTTGTTAACCAATTTGTTAACCAATTGGTTAACAAATTCATCAACCAGTTTGTTAACAAATTCATTAACCAGTTTGTTAACAAATTCATCAACCAGTTTGTTAACAAATTCATTAACCAATTGGTTAACAAATTCATTAACCAGTTTGTTAACAAATTCATTAACCAGTTTGTTAACAAATTCATCAACCAGTTCGTTAACCAGTTCGTTAACAAATTCATCAACCAGTTCGTTAACCAATTTGTTAACAAATTCATCAACCAGTTCGTTAACCAATTTGTTAACAAATTCATCAACCAGTTCGTTAACCAATTTGTTAACAAATTAATCAACCAGTTCGTTAACAAATTCATTAACCAGTTTGTTAACCAATTTGTTAACAAATTAATCAACCAGTTCGTTAACAAATTCATTAACCAGTTTGTTAACAAATTCATTAACCAGTTTGTTAACCAATTTGTTAACAAATTCATTAACCAATTTGTTAACAAATTCATTAACCAGTTTGTTAACAAATTCATCAACCAGTTCGTTAACAAATTCATTAACCAGTTTGTTAACAAATTCATTAACCAGTTTGTTAACCAATTTGTTAACAAATTCATTAACCAATTTGTTAACAAATTCATCAACCAGTTCGTTAACAAATTCATTAACCAATTTGTTAACAAATTCATTAACCAGTTCGTTAACAAATTCATTAACCAGTTTGTTAACAAATTCATCAACCAGTTCGTTAACCAATTTGTTAACAAACTGATTAATGAATTTGTTAACAAATCAGTTTGTTAACAAATTCATTAACCAGTTTAACAAATTCATTAACCAGTTTGTTAACAAATTCATTAACCAGTTCATTAATAGTTAATTAACCAGTTTGTCTGGGAAACTGTTTATAATATCAACATGGATGTATATTTATTATTTATATTAATATTAATATTCGATGTAACATGTGACAGAAACATGAATGTGTCACATTGTTCACATTTCTGAGTTAAATCATGAACTCACTGGAAAATCCACATGTTTTGGTCGGACATTGAACGTGTCATCGTGACAAATATGCAAAAAAAGCACGACACTTCGCCTGTGTGTGTGTGTGTGTGTGTGTGCGTGCGTGTGTGTGTGTGTGTGTGTGTGTGTGTGTGTGTGTGTGTGTGTGTGTGTGTGTGTGTGTGTGTGTGTGTTGTTCCACTTGGAGACTGAATCAAAGTCTTAAACTCTGAGTCCAGATGTCGTCACTGCTCATTAAAGTTAAAGTCCAATGAGTTCAGGTTTCCCATCATGCCCCTGGCTCTCTGACTGTAACTGGGCCGAGTCCGGTCCGGTCCGGTCGGTCCGGTCCAGGTCCGACGGACACGTGGACCCGTCACACACACACACACACACACACACACACACACACACTCAGATGAAACTCGTTAAAGTCCAGATATGAAAGTTATTAAAGCGGTGAGTCACCGTCTCTGTGGAGCGGAGGGTGACACAACTGTTGGCGACCGGCGGCGGCGGCGGCGAGGGCGTCCTGCAGGATCTGAGCTGCACACGCACTCACGGACCGTCACTGTGGCTACAGGCTAAAGGGTCAAAGGTCAAAGGTCAATCCTGCAGCAGGAGGAGGAGGAGGAGACGAGGACAGACACGGTCTCTGTTTTCCACATCAGAGTGAGACGTCGTTGTTTTTTTGTTTTTTTAACCGGAGGAAAAATCTGCATAAGATTGTTAATGAATTCAAGTGTGTGTGTGTGTGTGTGTGTTCCTCTGGCAGCTCCATGCTCAGTAAAACCATCTGCTCTGCGTTACACACACACACACATACACACATACACATACACAAAGTTTCCACGACACCGACTTTTCACTCTCGACGCTGGAATTGAACAAGTGGAATACGATTTTCTTCCTTTTTCCTTTTTTTTTTCCCTGGACGAGAAACAACAGAAATATTTCTAGAAGCTTCTTGTTCCAGGACCAGAACCAGAATCTGGACCTGGACCAGAACCAGAACCTGGACCCGGACCCGGCTGATACTGGACATTTGAGGATTTAATCTCTGTGTGGATCCAGAGCTGCTGGACTCTGAGGATCCAGATCAGCCAGGAAACCAGGACCAGGACCTGCCAAGTCCCCGATCTCTGCAAATAAAAGATGAAGATGAGGACGAATTCCAGCTGAAGATTATTATCATCATCATCATCATCTTCGTCATGGACAGCATTCCTCCTCCAGGATGAACGGATCTGACGAAGCAGCGTCGCCGCGGTGATTAAAGACACTCACAGGAAACAAACGACGGCTTTTCACTTTAAAACTCACTTTAACCAGATGAGAGGAGAAACCGGCCTGAGCCATCTGGAGCCCGAAGCCCCGCCCCTGGCCCCGCCCCTGGCTGCTGGTCCCTGTCACACACAACAACCACGGCGTTAGGAAGAATAATGGGTTAAAGATCCTTCAAAATAAAGGTAGACGTTTGTGTTAAAGATCCTTCAAAATAAAGGTGGATGTTTGTGTTAAAGCTCCTTCAAAATAAAGGTAGATGTTTGTGTTAAAGCTCCTTCAAAGTAAAGGTAGATGTTTGTGTTAACGCTCCTTCAAAATAAAGGTAGATGTTTGTGTTAAAGCTCCTTCAAAATAAAGGTAGATGTTTGTGTTAAAGCTCCTTCAAAATAAAGGTAGATGTTTGTGTTAAAGCTCCTTCAAAATAAAGGTAGATGTTTGTGTTAAAGCTCCTTCAAAATAAAGGTAGATGTTTGTGTTAAAGCTCCTTCAAAATAAAGGTAGATGTTTTGTGTTAAAGCTCCTTCAAAATAAAGGTAGATGTTTGTGTTACAGCTCCTTCAAAATAAAGGTAGATGTTTGTGTTAAAGCTCCTTCAAAATAAAGGTAGATGTTTGTGTTAAAGCTCCTTCAAAATAAAGGTAGATGTTTGTGTTAAAGTTCCTTCAAAATAAAGGTAGATGTTTGTGTTAAAGTTCCTTCAAAATAAAGGTAGATGTTTGTGTTAAAGCTCCTTCAAAATAAAGGTAGATGTTTGTGTTAAAGCTCCTTCAAAATAAAGGTAGATGTTTGTGTTAAAGCTCCTTCAAAATAAAGGTAGATGTTTGTGTTAAAGCTCCTTCAAAATAAAGGTAGATGTTTGTGTTAAAGCTCCTTCAAAATAAAGGTAGATGTTTGTGTTAAAGCTCCTTCAAAATAAAGGTAGATGTTTGTGTTAAAGCTCCTTCAAAATAAAGGTAGATGTTTGTGTTAAAGCTCCTTCAAAATAAAGGTAGTCGTTTGTGTTAAAGCTCCTTCAAAATAAAGGTAGATGTTTGTGTTAAAGCTCCTTCAAAATAAAGGTAGATATTTGTGTTAAAGCTCCTTCAAAATAAAAGTAGATGTTTGTGTTAAAGCCAAGAGAGGAAATGGAAAACTACACTTCTCATGGATCAACCCTTCAAAATAAAAGACAGAAGAAGAGGAAATAACCTGTTTTAGATCAGTTTTCATTATTTGATTGTTTTTGTTGAAGTTTTTAACATCTAAGCAAACATTTTAAATGTTGCTGATGTGAGTTTCTATTAAAAAAGAAAGAAGAACTATGGCCGACCTTCCAGGGAGAAGATCCTCTCTCCCAGTGCGTCCACGATGTCCTTCAGCGCCGACTCGTCCGTCACGTTGAAGAAGTGTTTCTCGTCGGGGTCGCTGGCGATGAACTTGATTTCTTTGAGAAAAGCTTCGGGGTTGATCCCTCGACGGTTGTAATAACCCAGGACCTGCAGGAGGAGCAGGAGCAGGAGGTTGGAGGTCTGAGAGGAGGAGCAGGAGGAGGAGGAGGAGGAGGAGGAGCAGGAGGTCTGAGAGGAGCAGCAGGAGGAGGAGGAGGAGCAGGAGGTCTGAGAGGAGCAGCAGGAGGAGGAGGAGGAGGTTGAAGGTCTGAGAGGAGCAGCAGGAGGAGAAGCAGGAGGAGGTTGAAGGTCTGAGAGGAGCAGCAGGAGGAGCAGCAGGAGGAGCAGCAGGAGGAGAAGCAGCAGGAGGTTGAAGGTCTGAGAGGAGCAGCAGGAGGAGCAGCAGGAGGAGGAGCAGCAGGAGGAGGAGCAGCAGAGCGTCGGGTTGTGAAGGGAGGTGCAGGAGGAGCAGCAGGAGGTGCAGCAGGAGGAGCAGCAGGAGGTGCAGCAGCAGCAGCAGCAGGAGGTGCAGCAGCAGCAGCAGCAGCAGCAGGAGGTGCAGCAGGAGAAGGTGCAGCAGCAGGAGGTGCAGCAGCAGCAGCAGCAGGAGGTGCAGCAGCAGCAGCAGCAGCAGCAGGAGGTGCAGCAGGAGAAGGTGCAGCAGGAGAAGGTGCAGCAGCAGGAGGTGCAGCAGCAGCAGCAGGAGGTGCAGCAGGAGAAGGTGCAGCAGCAGGAGGTGCAGCAGCAGCAGCAGCAGCAGGAGGTGCAGCAGGAGGTGCAGCAGCAGGAGGAGCAGCAGCAGGAGCAGCAGCAGGAGGTGCAGCAGCAGGAGGTGCAGCAGCAGCAGCAGCAGCAGGAGGTGCAGCAGGAGAAGGTGCAGCAGCAGGAGGAGCAGCAGCAGGAGGAGCAGCAGCAGGAGGTGCAGCAGCAGCAGCAGGAGGAGCAGCAGCAGGAGCAGCAGCAGGAGGTGCAGCAGCAGCAGGAGGTGCAGCAGGAGGAGCAGCAGGAGGTGCAGCAGCAGGAGGAGCAGCAGCAGGAGCAGCAGCAGGAGGTGCAGCAGCAGGAGGAGGTGCAGCAGCAGGAGGTGCAGCAGCAGGAGGTGCAGCAGCAGGAGGTGCAGCAGCAGCAGGAGGTGCAGCAGGAGGTGCAGCAGAGAGAGCGTGGGGTCGTTATGGAGGGACTCACAGCGATGGCGTACATGGTGACGTTGTCTCTCTCGCTGTCTCCCACCGCCTGCAGCAGTTGAGGACTGTCGTGAGATTCACCGTCTGTGATCACGATCATCACCTTCTGAGCGCCGGGACGTCCGCCGCGCTTGAACGCCTCCGACCTGCACAGACAGGACAAACAAACAAACAATCAATCAGACAAGACAAACAAACAAACAGACAAACAAACAAACAAACAGACATTAGGCCTCGTTTACGAACCGTGAGTACCACTTGTGCAGTTAATAATTGTATTTTTCTTCTGTTCTGCAGTTGTTTAATATTATATGATATTAATAAGAATAATCTTCGGTAACCCTTTAATCTACAAGCCGTTAATTATGTGATAATGTCAAGAAATAACATGTAATTATATAGTATATATAGTGTATAGCAGTGGTTCTCAACGTGGGGTCCGGGGACCACCAGGGGTCCCCAACTTTTTCTTGAAATTCTACCACTTTTTTGTTTTGATAATTAAAAATATATATATATGTTTGAGAATTTAAAAACAAAAATGAGAATTAAAATTTTATTTTTTTTAGATTTTTTTTTTTCTTAGAATTTAAATTTTTTTTAGAATTTAATTTTTTTGAGAATTTCAAATTTTTGAGAATTAAAACAATCACTTTTTTGATTTTTTTTTTGAGAATTTCTATTTTTTTTAGAATGTAATATTTTTTTTTTTTAGATTTTTTTTTAGAATTAATTTTTTTTTTAGATTTTAATTTTTTTTGGAGAATTTCTCATTTTTGAGAATTAAAAAAATCACTTTTTTGATTTTTTTTTTTGGAGAATTTATCACTTTTTTTTGTAGAAAATCAACTTTTTTTTTTATTATTACCACTTCTTACAAATGTATTTGTACCACTTTTTTTCCAGAAATGTCTCTATAATATTTATAATATTTCAAAATATTTCCAAAATTTCACACCATTGGCCCCAATTTGAATTTACAAAAAAGTAACATCATCCAGTCTCAGAATAAATATTTCTGGTATTTACTTAAAGAATTTGTCCGGTGGGGGTCCGTGGTCTAATTTGTGTCAATTTAGGGTCCTTGACGTAAAAAACGTTGAGAAGCCCTGGTCTATAGGTCTATATATGAGGCCCGTTGTGTTGTTGTTGTGTTGTTGTTGTTGTTGTGTCGTACCGGCCCACGTTGATGCCCAGCGCCGTCCTGGTCTCCTCGCCGCCGCGCTGGTCGATGCCCCTCGCCGCCTCCACCACCTCCTCCACCGTCTGGTACTCGCCCAGACTGAACTCATGGACCACGGTGGAGCCGTACTGAACCACGCCCACCTGGAACACAACACACACAGCACCTGAAGGCAACAACAACACAAACACAAACACCAACACACACAACACATTTTACTACTATAAACATGGAGACAGGAGATGTGTTGGGGCTCCTGACAGTGTTTTCTTATTTACAGAGTGATAAACAGAGATTTCCACAATAATTGTTTTAATGTGAGTGATGAAGTTGTGAAGTTTCATGGTGAGATGTGTAACGTCTCCTTCTGATTCTTGTTTGTTTTGTTTGTTTGTTTGTTTGTGTCTCTCTACTCGACGGCATTGAAGCTTCACCGTCAACAAACTGAGAGTTTAGATGAATAAATAAAGACGATGGGACACGAGTTCAGATCAAATCATCCTGACTGGACTCTACATCCTGTTAAAGGGATAGTTCAACATTTTGCCAAATTTTTTAATTGTCTGTGCAAGCTATTTTATGAACGGTGGAGCAGAGCCGTGAGCTAGAGGGAAATACAGAGACTGTTGATGAACAACTGTCCCTGAAGGCAACGTGCATCAGAGGTTTTACATGAATTTCCCTCTAAAACAACTCTGTGTGGTAACGTTGTGTTATTATCTCATAGCGTGGTGAATGTGCAGGTCACAACTTGTCCACCAGAGCGTTGTGGAGTTGTTGGATTGTGTATTTGATGGTCCTGGTCCTGGTCCCGGTTCTGGGTCTTATTCCGCCCCGTTCCTGGTTCCGTTACCGGTTCCGGTACCGGTTCTGGTACCGGTTCTGGTTCTGGTTCCGGTCCCGGTTCTGGTACCGGTTCTGGTCCCGGTCCCGGTTATGGTACCGGTTCTGGTTCCGGTTCTGGTCCCGGTTTTGGTACCGGTTCTGGTTCTGGTTCCGGTTCCGGTCCCGGTTCTGGTACTGGTTCTGGTTCCAGTACCGGTTCTGGTACCGGTTCTAGTCCAGGTTCCGGTTCCGGTTCTGGTACCGGTCCCGGTTCTGGTCTTGGTTCTGGTTCCGGTACCGGTTCTGGTACCGGTTCCGGTACCGGTTCTGGTTCCGGTCCAGGTTCTGGTACCGGTTCTGGTCCTGGTTATGGTCCTGGTTCTGGTTCTGGTACCGGTTCTGGTTCCGATACCGGTTCTGGTTCCGGTCCCGGTTCTGGTTCCGGTCCCGGTTCTGGTTCTGGTCCAGGTTCTGGTACCGGTTCTGGTCCTGGTTCTGGTCCTGGTTCTGGTCCTGGTTCTGGTTCTGGTACCAGTTCTGGTTCCGATACCGGTTCTGGTTCCGGTCCCGGTTCTGGTTCCGGTCCCGGTTCTGGTTCCAGTACCGGTTCTGGTTCCGGTCCAGGTTCTGGTACCGGTTCTGGTCCTGGTTCTGGTCCTGGTTCTGGTCCTGGTTCTGGTCCTGGTTCTGGTTCTGGTACCAGTTCTGGTTCCGATACCGGTTCTGGTTCCGGTCCTGGTTCTGGTTCTGGTACCGGTTCCGGTCCCGGTTCTGGTACCGGTTCTGGTGCAGGTCACAACTTGTCCACCAGAGCGTTGTGGAGTTGTTGGATTGTGTATTTGATGAGTTTGATGAGGGAAACCAAGACATCCCATGAGCCTCCGTAGCGTAGCTCTGAGCAGCTCACGGCTCTGCTCCGCCGTTCTAAAAATAGCTTGCACCGACAATTAAAGGTAACGAACCTACTACATTTGACTAAATGTTGAACTATCCCTTTAAGTCTTTCTACTCTGCTCCTGTGTGAGGGTCTCCTCTGTCGGACTCACAGCCTGTTCTCGTGTTTCCATGAATTAACACAGACGTTGTTCCGGGACAGAAGCTGTTTTTCCAGCCTGTGAACCCGGAGCAGAAACTACAAACAGCTCAGATTCCTGAGGACGCCTCACACCGCGAGACGGAGACACGGAGCGCTGCGTCCAAACACAACACCACCATCATCAAGCGGGTTTTTGTCGAGGGTTTAACGAGGTCGAGAGGTCGTCGTCGGCCGCCGTGAAGGGGAAGGAAAACACAGCAGCCGTGACCTTTGTCCTGTTTGGCGGCGGCGGCGGAGCCTCTCGGCCTCTCGGCAGCAGCAGCAGCAGATCACGGTCTGTGGTCGCGTCTGCAACATTTTTTAAAGGGATAGTTCAACATTTTGGCAAACTGTCCCATTGCCATAATCGCTATAGTCATAGCAGTAGGTTCGTTACCTTTAATTGTCGGTGTAAGCTATTTTTAGAACGGCGGAGCAGAGCCGTGAGCTGCTCAGAGCTACGCTACGGAGGCGGATTTCTTGGTTTCCCTCATCAAACTCATCAAATACACAATCCAACAACTCCACAACGCTCTGGTGGACAAGTTGTGACCTGCACATTCACCACGCTATGAGATAATAACACAACGTTACCACACAGAGTTGTTTTAGAGGGAAATTCATGTAAAACCGCTGATGCGCGTTGCCTTCAGGGACAGTTTTTCAGCAAGCAGTCTCCGCATTTACCCTGTATTTACCTCGAAAACGGCTCCGTTTCGTATCGTTCCGTTATTATCTCACAGCGTGGTGGTTGTGCAGCTCACAACGTGTCCACAAAAGCGCTGTGGAGTTTTGGGATTTTGTATTTGATGAGTTTAATGAAGGAAACCAAGAAATTCCCTTAGCCTCCGTAGCGTAGCTCTGAGCAGCTCACGGCTCTGCTCCGCCGTTCTAAAAATAGCTTGCACCGACAATTAAAGGTAACGAACCTACTGCTATGACTATAGGGGTTATGGTGATGGGGGAATTTGCCAAAATGTTGAACTATCCCTTTAAGGATCCTGCCAAAGAATCCAAACGTTTCCCTGTGAAACCTGAAGCTCGTCGTGACGCAGCGTTTTCACAAAACACGACGACGAAGCAAAACAAACAAACAGTGAAGGGAAACATCAGTTCCAACGTGCAGCAGCGCTGGAACCAGGAGGGAAGCAGCAGCAGATGTGTCCAGATGTCGGGGACCGACCTGCGTCTGACCTGGGCCGATGTAGAACTTGTGCAGGATGTTGATGAGGAAGTCCTGGACCTCGTACCACGGGTAGATGGAGTTAGAGCCGTCCAGAACGATCACGATGTCCATGAACGTCTCACACCCTGCAACGGCGGGAAGAACAGCGTTTTATATTATTAAAGAAACAGCGTTACTTTTTCCAGTTAAGAGTTATCAAAAAGTTACTAGTTATCGTTTATCTGAAATTAACCAACTCATATTTGAGCATTTTATTTTTAAAAAGTAACATAAAAGTTACTTTTCCTGGTAAATAATGTCATAAAACATGTTTCGGTACCACTTTATAATAAATACACATTATTAAGCATTAGTTAAACATTAATAAATACTGAATTCATCATTTATAACACATGAATACTCACTATGTAGTTTATAAATACAGTTAGTGAAAAACTGTGTTCATAATCTACATACTATTATTACTAGTATTCATGTGTTTTAATGATGATTAATTCAGTATTTAAAGGGATAGTTCAACATTTAGTCAAATTGTCCCATCACCATAACCCCTATAGTCATAGCAGTAGGTTCATTACCTTTAATTGTCGGTGCAAGCTGTTTTTAGAACGGCGGAGCAGAGCCGTGAGCTGCTCAGAGCTACGCTACGGAGGCTCATTATGGGATGTCTTGGCCAAGAAATCAAAATGGGCCAAAAATGTTGACTAAATGTTGAACTATCCCTTTAAAGCTATGCTGCAGTGTGTGTTTAGTTTTTGTAGTTAAAGCCATGACGTCATCCTTCGACATTCACTTCTTGATGCAACAAAATGCAGTTTAGTTTAGTTTAATAGTGACTGTTTTCATGTGTGTGTGCGTGTGCGTTTGTGTGTGTGTGTGTGTGTGTGTACATGTGTGTGTGTGTGTGTGCGTGTGTGTGTGTGTGCGTGTGTGTGTGTGTGTGAGTTACTCTGCAGGGCCGGGGCGATGGTGTGTGACGGTCTGAAGTTCCTGCTGACCCTGGAGCAGATCCCGGTGCTGTACAAGGAGCTTCCACACTCATGAGACCAGAGAGGCCCACAGGTCTGAGGACACACACACACACACACACACACACACACACACACACACACACTCACACACACACACACACACACACACACACACACACACACACACACACACACACACACTCATGTTAAAGGAGAGCGCTGGGAGCCAACATGGCCGCCGTGCCGTCTCCTCCTGTCTCTCCCTCCCTCACCACGAAGCTGTTGTCTCTGGGGTTGGAGGTCAGAGACATCCCCAGCCTCATCTTGTCCTTCCTCTCCGAGACGTTGTCCAGAGACAGTTTCCCTGGTAACACACACACACACACAGACAGGAGTTCAATTTAATGCTTTTATTTTGGTAAACTACTTCCTGTTCCTGTGTGTGGTGATGAGGTCATAGCTGTGACTCACCCAGGTGGAGGCGGGAGCAGTTGACGGACGTCCTGGTGTCCAGCGGACACCGGTACACGTCTCCGGTCTGCTGCTTCCCTGTGGACTCGAAGGGAGCGCCGACCAGCAGCCTGCACGCACACGCACACACACACACACACACACACACACACACACACACACACACACACACACACACACACACACACACACACACACACAGCATGTTATCCTGACAATTAGTAGAAACCACGGAAATGGAAATGTGAAATTCCACCGGAAATGCAAAACCGGCTTCTAGTTTTGATCATAAATGTGACGCAAAATGAGTCGGAAGTCGCAACATTCTATTTTTAGATAATCAGCTGATATTCAAATGACATTCAACAACACTCTCCCAAAGTTTCACAGTCCAGATAATTGAGAAAAGGCAGTAAATGATGATTAAAGTTAAACCCTCTGAAAATGAGCGTTGCATCGTTGCAAAACATGAAATATCTTCTGAACCGTTCGTGATAGAGACGAGCTGTAAACTGCATCTGATTCGCTGGATTCTCCGCTTTCCGACGGTCATTGAATGGTGCCTCTATGATAAGCAGGGACGGCTACAGAAACAGATGGTAAACCGAGTAGCATCGACGCTAACAGAGCTAGCGTCGATGCTAAACAGAACGTTGCGGTCAACACAACACTTGCACGTGTTTTACAAAACATCACAACTTCTGAACCGTTTATGATAGAGACGAGCTGTAAACAGCATCTGAATTGTGAGATTCTCTGCTTTCTGAGGGTCATTGAATGGTGCATCGATGACAACAAGGGACCGTATATGGTGCGTGTAATCACGTGGTACAGGAACAGACGCCAGAGTCACAGGCTAAACTTTGAATGCAGTTTTCTCAGGAGGAGATCCTAATTCAAACGGCCACTTCTAGAAAACTATAAAATGTATTACTTTGACTAGAGTTTCATTTTAAAGCTCATTTTCTAATCTTTCCATTGATACCAAAATCTCAACGTTGACATTTGGGTCACTGTGACTCATTTTGATGTAACACGTTACAAATGACGTTGGGAAACTTGTGGTATCGTCTGTTTTGATGATACAGATAAATTGTGTGTAATTGTATCCGGTCAGCATCGCATCAACAAATGTTCCAAAGCCTGACGCCTCATCCCATGCTTCCCGGCTCCCGGCGCTGGGAGCAGGTCTGAGTCAGGACCAGAGGACCGAGCCTCCTCCTTCTGCTCACACGGCGCCGGACAAACCACATCCTCCGACTGCAGACGGAGCCGGAGACGGAGCCAGAGACGGAGCCAGGTCCACATCCTGCAGCCTGCAGCGCTCTACCCCCCCCCTCTAGGCCCCGCCCCCATGACATCACCCTGCTCGTTTCCTGAACAGGTGCTGAGGTTTATCTCTGCGGTGAAACCTGAGTCGTTATCGGCCGCTTTGCCTTTTAATTAAGTGGAATTCCCGTCGCACCTCTTCCCAGAATTCCCTGAAACTGCTCTGTGAGGGAGGGAGGGAGGGGGGGGGGGGGGCTAAACACACTGTGAGACAGTAAACTCACACACATACACAGGTCACAGCGTGGAGGCTGACAGGACACAGACACACAGAGTCGACTCTATAAACAAGAAGCGCCGCAGGTCAGACAGAGGTCAGAGGTCAGACAGAGGTCAGAGGTCACCGCAGGTCAACGGCTCTGACCTCTGATAGACAACAACACACACAGTCGGCCCCCGCAAACATGTGATTTGATTGGGATCAGTGTGCTATTGCTTTTCTTTAAAGAATACGAAAACAACAGCGAAAAATGTTGCATTGAAGTCAATGAGACGGGCGGGAAAAAAGACCAATCATTAGAGTTTTATAAACGTCTACTGCTCAGCCAGACTTTCACCTAGAGACTCCATTTAAACTTTCAATAGTAGACACAAGTCTTGTGTATTGGTGTATTACTCCATGTTTTGATAGGTGGTATAGTTTTTGATCAATCCCTGATCAATGACCATGATCATTTTTGGAGTAATGTTGAGATTATAATGGGTGTGTATTGGACGGAATGTTGGTGTCAGAGTGATGACATCATCGGTCAGAGTGGGAGGAGTCGTCTGAAATCGTCTGAAACTTTTCTCTTTCCACGCTGCTCCTGGACACAGTTTACACTCTACACACAGGAGGTTTTCCAGTTTTGTAGACAAACTTGTTCTGTTTCTCACCATGTGATCAGAACATCAGAGAGATTTAGAGAATTTAAATGATCAGCCTCAGAGTGCAGCCACGTCTGTCTCTGCTCCTATTGACTGCAATACAAAGACCTTCTTCTTCTTCTTCTTCTTCTTCTTCTTCTTCTGCTTCTTCTTCTTCTTCTTCACTTCTTCTTCACTTCTTCTTCTTCTTCTTCTTCTTCTTCTGCTTCTTCTTCTGCTTCTTCTTCTTCTTCTTCACTTCTTCTTCACTTCTTCTTCTTCTTCTTCTTCTTCTTCTTCACTTCTTCTTCTTCGTCTTCTTCACTTCTTCTTCTTCTTCTTCTTCTTCTTCTTCTTCTTCTTCTTCTTCTTCTTCTTCTTCACTTCTTCTTCACTTCTTCTCCTTCTTCTTCTTCTTCTTCTTCTTCACTTCTTCTTTTCTTCTTCTTCTTCTTCTTCTTTTCTTCTTCTTCTTCTTCTTCTTCTTCTTTTCTTCTTCTTCTTCTTCTTCTTCTTCTTCTTCTTCTTTTCTTCTTCTTCTTCTTCTTCTTCTTCTTCTTTTCTTCTTCTTCTTCTTCTTCTTCTTCTTCTTCTTCTTCTTCTTCTTCTTCTTCTTCTCCTTCTTCTTCTTCTTCTTCTTCTTCTTCTTCTTCTTCTTTTCTTCTTCTTCTTCTTCTTCTTCTTCTTCTTCTTCTTCTTCTTCTTCTTCTTCTTCTTCTTCTTCTTCTTCTTCTTCTTCTTCTTCTTCTTCTTCTTCTTCTTCTTCTTCTTCTTCTTCTTCTTCTTCTTCTTCTTCTTCTTCTTCTTCTTCTTCTTCTTCTTCTTCTTCTTCTTCTTCTTCTTCTTCTTCTTTTCTTCTTCTTTTCTTCTTCTTCTTCTTCTTCTTCTTCTTCTTCTTCTTCTTCTTCTTCTTCTTCTTCTTCTTCTTCTTCTTCTTCTTCTTCTTCTTCTTCTTCTTCTTCTTCTTCTTCTTCTTCGTCTTCTTCTGCTTCTTCTTCTTCTTCTTCTTCTGCTGCTTCTTCTGCTGATCTGAGGTCAGGCGTCACTCAGACGTTCTCCAGCTCTGACAGATCTCAGGTGTTTCCAGATCAGATGAATGGACCGAGGTCTGGAAACCCTCTCCAGGTTCTGATCCGATCGCAACACGACGACTGAAACACACACTCTCCACATTAACGGCTGGACGGTGGCTCCGCTCCTGTGTGTGTGTGTGTGTGTGTGTGTGTGTGTGTGTGTGTTTAATCTCTTTGTTTTGTTATTAAACTCTTTGATCTTTGATTAGAATCTCCGTGGTTTCCATCAGCGCGTCTGTCTGACATCTGGAGCCGTTCTTCACTCACTTTGCTTTCTGTGATGTCATCCGATAAGATAGTTCAAATAGTTGTACTAAAGTATCCGCTTGCGTAACCATGGTAACAACTCGGTGTCATCACCCGTGTGGACGGTGGGAGGAGACTCTGAGGTTCTGTGCTGTGTTCTTCTGTTAGATCTGACATCAGATCATCTTGTCTCTGCAGCTGAGGAGGAGTAATGTAAATATGAGTCTGTCTCTGATGGAAACATCTGGCTCTGCAGCTCAAACATCTGGATCTGCAGCTCAAACATCTGGCTCTGCAGCTCAGTGTCTGTATCAGAGTCGTCTCAGCCGGCTGCCGCCACAGAGGAAACTGATAAGAGGCTGAGCTGAAATATGCTGAACATCCAGATAGAGACAGACTCCTCTAAGCCCCTCTTTTTGGGTCATTTTGCTGGCGAAAGTATGTAAATGCAAATACTTAGGTACTACAATGGCATAAAGAGTCATACAACTATCAAATTTGGCAGAGAGTATCTTGACACATAGGGGAAGACAAGAAAAAAAAGTTTCTGGGGTTTGTTCCAACTTAATTTTAAGATATCACCCTCAACATCCCAAAAAAGACCAAAAAAACTGACAAATTCTCATGAAAATTATTATTTTTCAGCACTTTATGGAGAACATCTATACCTAACACATAGATAGAAAATGTCTTTAGTTCATAAGCTTCAATTTGAGTCCAAGCAGCCTTTCTGCTGCTACTGGAAAGCTACAGGCTGTCTCCAAACAGTGCAACACCTATAGTGAAAACCTCCATGTTAACTGGCCTCATTAGAATACATGGTATTTCTGGATCTCCCCAAAATGAACAGATAGAGAGAGAAGACCGTCGGCCACAGCAAGGGGGGGTTTGAGATAGAAAGGCTGCTTGGACTCAAATAGAAGCTTATGAATTAAAGACATTTTCTATATATGTATTCGGTATAGATGTCCTCCATATAGTGCTGAAAAATAATCATTTTCATGAGAATTTGTCAGACGAACAGTAGTTTTTTTGGTCTTTTTTGGGATGTTGAGGGTGATATCTTAAAATCAAGTTGCAACAAACCACAGAATCTTTTTTTCTTGCCTTCCCCTATGTGTCAAGATACTCTCTGCCAAATGTTAGAGTTGTATGACTATTTATGCCATTGTAGTACCTAAATATTTGCAGTTACATACTTTCGCCAGCAAAATGACCCAAGAAGAGGGTTTTGGACCCCGTAGCTTTCCTGCAGCTCGTTGACCAGGTTGTCCACCCAGGTTTTAATCCTTGAAGGTCCTAGATATCATTTCTGGTGGACAACCTTTTACAACGCTCCGTGTCTGTTTTCCAAAAAAATGTGACTTTGCCCCCTGGGTATATACACGTTGCTTTTTGGTAAATGCAGGTATTTTCCTTTTTTGCAGACGCTCCAAGAAGTGTACAACCTGCAGCGTCTCGGTGCAGCTTTGCAGAATGACTTTGCAACAAAAGAGAATAAAAACTGTCAAACTGTGGACAGTGAAGCAGCTGAAAGTTACTGCAGATAAAACTCTTTCATTCACAGGTGTGTTGAGATTTATCTGACCTGGCAGCGCTTCTGTTTCCTCTCCCTCGTATTCCTGTCTCCTTCCTTCATGTGACCAGTTTCCTACATGTTACAGTGAATAAACACGGACTCAGCTGTGATTCATGTATTTACATCAACACAATGAAACGACACACGGTCACAGTCTACAACGTGAACTGTTCTTCACTTCAGCCTCTAGCGTCAGTTTCAATCATGAGGTTTTCTGTTCTGACAAACACAGTGAAAGCAGCTGGAAATGTAGCCGTTAACATCTACTGCTTCTGTCTTGAGACTGGGGGCGGGGTGGGGTTAACTAACTCTCTTCAGAAATGTTACCACTGTTATTAGACAATTTTTTAACTTTTTTTTAAAAAGATTTTTGGAAAATCTTACCACTTATTTCTTTAACCACTTTTTGTAGAATTGTTTTTTAACTTTTCTTTTGAGAAATTTTACCAATTTTATCTAAACTTTTTTTTTTTTTTAACTTTTTTTTTGACATTTTACCACTTTTTTCTAGAATTTTTATTGATGGTGTTTCTTTTTTGGGGGGGGTTACCACTTTTTTTCTAGAAAATTTATTTATTTATTTATTTATTTATTTATTTTTAGAAATTTTACCACTTTTTTTCTAGAATTTTAAAACAGTTTTTTAGATTTTTTTTTGGAGGGGGGGTTACCACATTTAGAAATTTTTTTTACCATTTTTTTTTCTTTTTTACCACTTGAGAATTTTTTAAAAAACTTTTCTTTTGAGAATTTTACCAATTGTATCTAAACATTTTTTTTTTTTACTTTTTTTGAGAAATTTTACCACTATTTTCTAGAATTTTTATTGATAGTGTTTCATTTTATTGTTTCTCTTTTTTGGGGGGAGGGGGGTTGATTTTACTTTTTTTTTTCTCGAATATTTTAAACTTTTTTTTTTCTCTTTAGAAATCTTACAACTTTTTTCAAGAAATCAACAATATTTTCAAAGATTCCCGCCATTGGCCCTAATGTGAACATATACATTGACAGTAAAATATGACTCAGAACAAATATGTGTGTGTTTCTGGTGTTTGCTTCAACATTTTGTTCAATGGTCTGAATGATGTAAAAAAAGGCCACACAGGCTGATGTCGTGGTGTCTGTGTGAAGAAAAAAAGTGGGTCAAAGCGATCGTAAAACAACAAACTGTAAAGATCAGAAGAAGGTCGGAGGTTTCTGGATTATTCTGGATTATTCTGGATTATTCCGGTCTGAGTCTGAGGAACACCATGAGCCAAACACCTGAGATGGGATGTCACCGAGCTGCAGACGAAAACAACAGAGCAGACTAAGACTAGAACCATGTGAACCCCCCCCCCTCTTTAAAACAACACACACACACACACAGACACACACGGAGCAGAGCGGAGTGATGGGCTTCCCAGAGGGAGGCTGGGGAATAACAAACCGCAACACATAGTTTCCAGATCCCGCGCTGCGCCTCAGGACGCAGGAGGAGAAGGAGAAGAAGAGACGCACATAGTTTCCACTTATTTACCTGAGACTTCAAAGGCTTGGAGGTTGTGTAACGGTGCAGGAGCGAGAGGTATGCACCACGACAACACACACATCAACACACACAACAACACACACAACAACAACAACAACAGGTCCAGGTTTACCTCACAGACATGATAAAAAAATTAAAAAAACGTTTTTATTGCTTCCCAGGTGACGAAGAACCCGAGTCTGAGTCTGGATGAAGACTTTTGATCCTGATGGTTATTCCAGGGAAGGAGAACCAGGTTTCATTTTATTATTATTATTATTATTATTATTATTATTATTATTATTAGATCCTGATGGTTATTCCAGGAAATAGGAGAACAGGTTGGATTTGTTATTCTGTGGATTTTTTTCCTAGTTAGTGTGAATGCAGAAGGCATTATTTTGTTATTATTTTATTTATTATTATTATTATTATTATTATTATTTTTAACTATTTTATTATTATTATTATTATTATTATTCAACTTATTTATTATTAAAATTTTTCCCCAATATTAAAACCTTAAACTTTCTGTCTGTTTCAGCATACTTTCAGCTACAGACTTGATTCAACTTTTAAAATGTTCTTTCAACTATTCAGCTATTTTTCAACTTCTTCATATCTTCTACCGAGATTATTTCTGTTTCATCAAACACAGAGCAGGTTTTCAGTTGGTAACCCTCCTGTTGGACTTTCCTGGTCAAACTTGGAAGGAAGGAAGACTCCAATACAAAAGTGGGATTTTTTGAGAAAATGGAGCCCTTTTCTAACCTGTGATATTGAGAAAAGTTTTTGACCTACAAACAATTCATGCATATCACCACGTTCAGGAAGGTCTTGTGAACCTGTCAGTCTCTACCAGATTCTGATAGAAGGTTCTCTTAAGTTCGGGAGCTACACCGAGGGAAGGAAGCAAGGATGGCAACCTCACCAAACCTTACCCTTGCAACGCACACACATTGTCTCTTTCTCTCTCTCTGTCTGTCACACACACACACACACACACACACACACACACACACACACACACACACACACACACACACACACACAGACACACACACACACAAACACACACATCCATCAAATACACACACACTCTCCCTCTCTTACTCAACACACACACACATCCAACACACACACAAACAGACACACACAAACAGACACACACATAGCCTACACTCACCACACATGCCCTCTCACACACACACTACACACACACATCAAGCGCACACACACACACAAACACACACATCCATCAAATACACACACACTCTCCCTCTCTTACTCAACACACACACACATCACAGACACACACATAGCCTACACTCACCACACATGCCCTCTCACCACACCCTCTCCTCCACACACACACAAACACCACATCCATCAAATACACACACACTCTCCTCCTCCAACACACACACAAACAGACACACACAAACAGACACACACATAGCCTACACTCACCACACATGCCCTCTCACACACACACACTACACACACACACACATCAAGCGCACACACACACACACACACACACACACACACACACACACAAACAAACAAACACACAAACGGACACACACAAATATCTATCTATATAACTATCTATCTCTTTCAAACCCTCTATTTCTTCTTTCTTTCTTTCTCCCCCTTAATCTGCATTTTACTGTAACTTTTTCCTTTCTGTCCCTCTCTTTCTCCATCTATCTACCTCTTCTCAACCATTTCACATCTTTAAACCTGTTGTTTACATGCTATTTTACTGATATTGTCAGTTTACAATGTATTCCAGTAGGCGTTTTGTGTCTTCATCATCCTCTCAAACAATTCAAGTAATTTCCAGCCATTTCATACAAAATCTTACATTTTCTACTTTTTACAGTAGAATTTACTCTCAGCCATTGGTTCAGCTATTAGCACTGGTTCATCAGTTTTCCTTCCTGTCAGGTTAGCTGCAGATTTCAACTACTTAACCATTAGATTTAAACATGCAGGATTTTAATGTTTTCTTCTACCTTTAGCATTTCTACTGCTTTCTACCTTTAAAAGACATTCATCTCATACTACAAGTTATAAGTTTGAGCTGCATTAGCCTTTTCAACATTGCTTTAGCAGTTTCTTCAGCTAATTTAGCATTGATTCAACAAATCCTTCAGCTCATTCAGCATTGCTTCAGCAATAGCGTTCAGCTGCTCAACATTGCTTTAGCAGTTTCTTAAGCTAATTTAGCATTGATTCAGCAATTCCTTCATCTTCAGCATTGCTTTTGCTCATTCAGCATTGCTTCAGCAACAGCGTTCAGCTGCTTTCTGCATTCACACGCATTTTCTGCAGGAAATGCTTTCTTTTTCTAGTTTTTTTTCATCTTCCGGACGATTTTTGATTCGCTACTAGTCCTGCAACTCATATTATATATCAAAACGTCCCTGATCGGGATCGGTGTGCTATTACTTTTCTAAGCAGTTCACGAATTTTCCTCCTCAAAAAAGACCAAACATTGGAGTTTAACAAACGTCTACTGCTCAGGCATACTTTCACCTCTCCGTTTAAACTTTAAATAGTAGACACAAGTCTTGTGTATTGGTGTATTACTCCACGTTTTGATAGGTTGAATAGTTTTTGATCAATCCCTGATCAATGATCATGATCATTTTTGGAGAAATTATGAGATTATAATGGGTGTGTATTGCACGGAATGTTCGTGCTAGAGTGCGTGATGTCATCAGCTAGAGTGGGGAGAGAGCCCAGAAAAACTCCGGATTCTTTCTCTTTCCACACTCCTCTTGGACACAATTTACACTGTACACACATAATTTTTTCACGGTTTTGTAGACAAACTTGTTGTGTCTCCCACAATGTGTTCAAAATATCAGAGAGACTTACAGAATTTGAATTAGCAGCCTCTGAGTGCGGCCATGTCTGTCTCTTTTCCTCATTGACTCCAATACAAAAACTTTCTGAGAGGAGCAGAACGGACCGATGTTTTAAAACTGCCCGTGTCGCCAAAATATTTACTGTAGAAACACCAAATCGTACCAAAATTTTCAGGAAGGCCTTAGGGCACCGTTGATCCGTGTCTTGTTCTGATAGGAGCTATCGTTTTGTCAGAATAAGCCTAAATGCGAGACCAGTGCAGAGGCAGAAAATCTGTCTTTTTCTTGACGTTTCTGTCTGCCTCAGCCTGGGAGCCCCTATCGTCATGGGCAACCAGCTCAAGTTGTCATGGTAACCTCTGATCCTCAGGCCAGGGTCGTTAACTCCATAAACAATCCACCTGGAGCTCGTTAAGATGTTTGTAAACACAGACACACAGCTAAATCAGACTGATACAGGATGCAGCTCAGTCACACACACAGACTCTAGAACCAGCTTCATGTCATTACAGTTATAGACACACACACACACACACTAAAAACACACAGGTAACATACAAATGCTCCGTCCTCCTCCTCTCCCACACTCTAACACACACAGGTAACTTCCTGTGATTACAGTTAAAGACACACAAACACATCAAATGCTCCTCATCTCTCTCACTCTAACACAGGTAACTTCATGTGATTACAGCTCCTCCATATCAGTGCTTATAGAAAGATGATCATGTGTCTGATCAGCTCTGTCTTGACCTTAAGATCGTGGGTTTGATTCCCATGTTGACAGAGATGGTTAGAACGGCAGTAGCTCCGGTGCCCTTTCAAAATTTCCCGAGAGGAAATTTTCTAGTTATTAATATCATTCTGTCTGTCCTCGTCGTCTCTAACTGAGATTATTTCTGTTTCATAAAACACAGCAGGTTTTTAACCCTCCTGTTGGACTCCTGGTCAAGGAAGGAGGGAAGGAAGGAAGGATGGGAAAACCTACTCCTCCTCCCCCTCCCCTCCCCCTCCCCTCCTCCTCCTCTCCTCTCCTCCTCCTCCTCTCCTCCTCCTCCTCCTCTCTTCTCCTCCTCCTCCTCTCCTCCTCCTCTCCTCCTCCTCCTCCTCCTTCTCCTCTTCCTCTCCTCCTCCTCCTCTCCTCCTCCTCCTCCTCTCTTCTCCTCCTCCCCCTCCTCCTCCTCCTCCTCCTCTCCTCCTCTCCTCCTCCTCCTCTCCTCCTCCTCCTCCTCCTCCTCCTCTCCCCCTCTCCTCCTCCTCCTCTCCTCCTCCTCTCCCCCTCTCCTCCTCCTCCTCTCCTCCTCTCCTCCTCCTCCTCCTCCTCCTCTTCCTCCTCCCTCCCTCCTCCTCCTCCCCTCCTCCTCCTCCTCCTCCCTTTTCCTCCTCCTCCTCCCCATTCCTCCTCCTCCTCCGCCTCCTCCTCCTCCTCCCTCCCTCCCCCCTCCTCCCTCCTCCCTCCTCCACCTCCTCCTCCCTCCCCTCCTCCCCTCCTCCTCCTCCTCCCCTCTCCGCCCCTCTCCTCCTCCCCCTCCTCCTCCTCCTCCTCCTCCTCTCCCTCTCCTCCTCCCTCCTCCCTCCTCTCTTCCTCCTCCTCCTCCTCCTCCTCCCCCCTCCTCCTCCTCCCTCCTCCTCCCCCTCTTCCTCCCTCCTCCTCCTCTCCTCCTCCTCCTCTCCTCCTCTCCTCCTCCTCCTCCTCCCCCCTCTTCCTCTCCTCCTCCCTCCCTCCTCTCCCCCTCTCCTCTCCTCCTCCTCCTCCTCCTCCTTCTCCTCCCTCCTCCTCCTCCTCCTCCTCTCTCCTCCTCCTCCTCCCCTCCCTCCTCTCTCCTCCCTCCTCCTCCTCCCTCCCTCCTCCTCCTCCTCCTCCTCCTCCTCCTCCTCCTCCTCCTCCTCCTCCTCCTCCTCTCCTCCTCCTCCTCCACTCCTCCCTCCTCTCTCCTCCCTCCTCCTCCTCCTCCTCCTCCCTCCTCCTCTCCTCCTCCTCCTCCTCCTCCTCCTCCTCCTCCTCCTCCCCCTCCTCTCCTCCTCTCCTCCTCCTCTCCTCCTCCTCTTCCTCCTCCTCCTCCTCTCCTCCTCAGCAGCTGGAGGTTTAAACCATGTGCATGTGAGACATAAAGATGACGGATGAGACACGAGACAGACACTTGCAGCAGACTGTGGAAGTGCCAAGGACAAACTGTGCAGGAACCAGTGTGTGTGTGTGTGTGTGTGTGTGTGTGTGTGTGTGTGTGTGTATTTGAGTCATAATAATAATCTCTGAGACCATAGGATCAGCTCTGCACGATGAAACCTTAATTTATAGCAGAGCGACCGGTGGAAAAAGCTCCTGACGTCTCCTCACGGTGATTCAGTGACAGGCAGCTCAGGGATCAACATCCCGACACCTTCTTCCCAGAATCCGTTCCCACTCCGGGTTGTTTTTTTGTTCTTTTTTATCTTCTCAATTTCCCAGGACATAAAACTTTATTTTGACGCTTCATAAAATCCAGAACCCGGATCGAACCAGGCAGAGAGAGGAAGATCCTCACGGAGGAGGTCGGCTTCTATTAGAGATATGGAAACTCTGACATCTGGATCATAGAGACCAGATTATCACGGCTCTCCACGTGATATATCAATATATAACACAGTGAAGCATCTGCTTGATGAACAACTGCCCCTGAAGGCAACGTGCATCAGAGGTTTTGCATGAATTTCCCTCTAAAACAACTCTGTGTGGTAACGTTGTGTTATTATCTGAGCTCTGAGCAGCTCACGGCTCTGCTCCGCCGTTCTAAAAATAGCTTGCACCGACAATTAAAGGTAACGAACCTACTGCTATGACTATAGGGGTTATGGTGATGGGCCAGTTTGACTAAATGTTGAACTATCCCTTTAAATGAACACTCCAACCACCTTTAAAACTAATTGAAAACAGCCGTCGATATGGACCCGTCATCATCAGTAACCATAGTAACGTCGTCTCTTTTTCCTCTCTGTCTTTTCTTGGCTCCGTCTCGTCGTCGCTGACATCGCTCAGCGTCAGCGATCAAGGTCGACATGTGTAATGATGTAAGTGAAATTAAATAAACAAAGTTTCTAGAAAGGAAAAAAGCTGCTAAGTGTCTGGAAACTTTCTGCAGACGGGACAGGTGTCTTCATCCAGCCGTCCCTCAGCGCCTCGTCCAATCAAAATACACCCTTATACTTGTGATTTCTCTTTTTTCTTTCTGTCTAGTTTCCTACGTTACAGCTACGTATAAACATATAAACGGGTGTAGCAGAGAGTAATAGAGTATCTTTTATCATCTCTTATCATTTAGACCAGTGGTTCTCAACCTTTTGTACATCAAGGACCTTAAATTGACACAAATTAAGACCACGGACCCCCATTGGACCAAATTTAGAAGTAAACACCAGAAATACACAAATATTTGTAAGTAAAAATTTTCTAAAAAATAAAATTAAATAAAAGGTAAAATTAAAAAGTGTAAAAAGTGTAAATTAAAATGTTCCAAAAAAAGGAAAAAATTTCTAGAAAAAACTGGTACAAAAAAAGGTAACATTTTTCTAAAAAATAAAATGAAATTAAAAAAAGGTAAAAAACATTTCTCATAAAAAATGTTCCAAAAAAAAGTAAAAATTTTCCATAAAATGAAATAAAAGGTAAAATTTCTCATAAAAAATGTTCAATAAAAAAGGAAAAATTTTCTAACAAAAAAAGGAAAAATTTTCAAAAAAAAAAATTTTTTTCTAGAAAAACCTGGTACAAAAAAATAAATAAAATGACATTTTAAAAAAAGGTAAAATTTCTCATAGAAAATGTTCAAAAAAGGTAAAAATTTTCTAAAAAATACAATAAAATAAAAGATAAAATTTCTCATAAAAAATTTTCAAAAAAAAGAAAGAAAACATTTTCTAACAAAAAAAGGACAATTTTTCTAGAAAAACCTGGTACAATTTTTTTTTTTTAAAGTAAAAAAAAAAAACTAGAAAAAAATAAAATTGAAATTAAAGAAAAAATTAAAATTAAGAAATTAAAATTTCTAAAACAAAAAAGTAAAACAGAAATCTAGAAAAAAAAAAAAAAAACTTAGAAAAAAGTGGTAAAATTTCAATGAATAAATTGGGGACCCCCGTCAGATCTCTCCAGGACCCCTAGGGGTCCCCGGACCCCACGTTGAGAACCACTGATTTAGAGTGACCCACGACGACGGCGGTAAGGACGTTGTTGACCGTAGTGCGACCGTAGTGCAACACGTGTTGTTTATGCAGCAGCAACACAACATCGCTACGCTGATGACACCCAGCTCTACCTCCCACTCAGACCTGGTCTCAGAATCTCCACCCCGTCTTTTTCATATTGTTGTTGAGTTCATTTCAAACAAAGGGACCTGAGTCTAGTGTTGATATCTAGATTTTGTGTTTCTACATCACACTCCAGTTTGTCTAGATGGAGAATTAAAGGCTGTAAATAAAGAAACTGGTTCCATAAACCAACCAGACTGATATGTAACCTGGACGAACAGCAGGGGGTCGTGTGAATGGAAACCAGTGCAGACCGGTTCCTGTACTGCAGGTGAGCTGGGATGGATTCTCACCACTGGCGTCCTCCGGCCTCGTGCTGCTGCACCGTGTATCCAAACTGGGTTTCTCTGGAGCCGGAGAAGATCTTGAAGTTCTTTGTGTCGAAGTTGAAGCAGAGCTGCAGATCTGGAGGAAACACAGAGGAAGAACAAGGTCGTTCAATCACCGCCCAGTAAAACCAGTTACCACCAATCATCATGACCATAAACCCTGGTTACTGTGGGTTTCCAGCGGCTACGCTCTGAGTTTGATGTCACAATAAAAGTCAAACCGCAGAGTCGTGTCTTCACGCACACGAGCATAAAACATAAAGCAGGAATCAAAGGCAGCTTCAGCTCAGATCAGCATCGCTGAAAAGTTCACGTGTCTTTATCGCGGCGAGCCGTGACACGTAGGAAAGACTGTGACGGGGAGCTGGCGGCGGCTCAGACTGATCGGAACGCTGGAGCAGAGTTTCCTCCTCTAAGAGCTGATCTGGCATCAGATCCAGACTCGGCTTCTCCTCCACTTTCCCACAGAGAGACAAGAATGAAAGGCCTGAATCTAAATCACACACAGGTGCTGCTCAGCCAGACACACACACACACACACACAACCTTGTACTTCTATCTTAGTGAGGACATGTCATTGACATAATGCATTCCCTAGCCCCTTACCCTAACCTTAACCATCCGAAACAAATGCCTAAACTTAACCATTACTCTAAACCTAATATAAACCTAATTCTAACCTAATGTCTGAACCCAAGTCTTAACCCTGCCCCTGGACTTTGGAAGACACAGTGTTTGATGGTAAAATACTAATTTCGCCTCAGTATGTAGCAGAACAGCACACACACACACAGGATCCAGAACAACAAATCAACAACAACAACACAAACAAACAGAATCAATACATCTCTGTTCTGGTTAGATTTTAAAGGGATAGTTCAACATTTAGTCAAACTGGCCCATCACCGTAATCCCTATAGTCATAGCAGTAGGTTCGTTACCTTTAATTGTCGGTGCAAGCTATTTTTAGAACAGCGGAGCAGAGCCGTGAGCTGCTCAGAGCTACGCTACGGAGGCTCATTATGGGATTTCTTGGTTTCCCTCATCAAACTCATCAAATACACAATCCAACAACTCCACAACGCTCTGGTGGACAAGTTGTGACCTGCACATTCACCACGCTATGAGATAATAACACAACGTTACCACACAGAGTTGTTTTAGAGGGAAATTGATGAGTTTGATGAGGGACAGTTTTTCATCACCAAGAATTTCCCTCTAAATCAACTCCCGTGGTGAATGTGCAGGTCAAACTTGACCAGAGCTCCGGAGTTGTTGGATTGTGTATTTGATGAGTTTGATGAGTTTGAAATCAAGAAATCCCATAATGAGCCTCCGTAGCGTAGCTCTGAGCAGCTCACGGCTCTGCTCCGCCGTTCTAAAAATAGCTTGCACCGACAATTAAAGGTAACGAACCTACTGCTATGACTATAGGGGTTATGGTGATGGGACAATCTGACTAAATGTTGAACTATCCCTTTAACGGACACAGCTCATGATATAAAAATGTGTTAGATTTATCATCCTGGCAGCTTCACAGAGTTTTCGTCTTCCTCATCTGGTCTTTCATTTATCGTGACACACATGTCACACTGCTGTTCTGTTAAAGCTGTGATGATAAATAAAGTTTTATCCATTAATATTTAATACAAATCACTGCTGTTTTCTCTCTACAAGGTAAATGTTGCTGAAGACAGAGGGAACTACAGATGCTGACGGAGGTTTTTATGAATGAATCCACCTGTGAAGCAGCTGCAGCTTCCTGTCCACACCGGTCCTGACCTTTGACCCCTGACTCCTCGCACTCGTCTGAATGAACCTTCATCCTGATGGTAATGACTCTGTCCAACACCAGAAACATGGAGTCTCCATAGCTTCACACAGAGTCCTTCTCCTCTTCCTCACTCCTCCTCCTCTTCCTCTCCCTTTCCTTCTCCTCCTCCTCCTTCTCCTCCTCTTCCTCACTCCTCCTTCTCCTCCTCTTCCTCACTCCTCCTCCTCTTCCTCTTCCTTTCCTTCTCCTCCTCTTCCTCACTCCTCCTCCTCTTCCTCACTCCTCCTCTTCCTCTTCCTTTCCTTCTCCTCCTCTTCCTCACTCCTCCTCCTCCTTCTCCTCCTCTTCCTCACTCCTCCTCCTCTTCCTCTTCCTTTCCTTCTCCTCCTCTTCCTCACTCCTCCTCCTCCTTCTCCTCCTCTTCCTCACTCCTCCTCCTCTTCCTCTTCCTCTTCCTTTCCTTCTCCTCCTCTTCCTCACTCCTCCTCCTCTTCCTCTTCCTTTCCTTCTCCTCCTCTTCCTCACTCCTCCTCCTCTTCCTCTTCCTTTCCTTCTCCTCCTCTTCCTCACTCCTCCTCCTCTTCCTCTTCCTTTCCTTCTCCTCCTCTTCCTCACTCCTCCTCCTCCTTCTCCTCCTCTTCCTCACTCCTCCTCCTCTTCCTTTCCTTCTCCTCCTCTTCCTCACTCCTCCTCCTCTTCCTTTCCTTCTCCTCCTCTTCCTCACTCCTCCTCCTCTTCCTCACTCCTCCTCCTCTTCCTCTTCCTCTTCCTTTCCTTCTCCTCCTCTTCCTCACTCCTCCTCCTCTTCTTCTTCCTTTCCTTCTCCTCCTCTTCCTCACTCCTCCTCCTCTTCCTCTTCCTTTCCTTCTCCTCCTCTTCCTCACTCCTCCTCCTCCTTCTCCTCCTCTTCCTCACTCCTCCTCTTCCTCTTCCTTTCCTTCTCCTCCTCTTCCTCACTCCTCCTCCTCTTCCTCACTCCTCCTCTTCCTCTTCCTTTCCTTCTCCTCCTCTTCCTCACTCCTCCTCCTTCTCCTCCTCTTCCTCACTCCTCCTCCTCTTCCTCTTCCTTTCCTTCTCCTCCTCTTCCTCACTCCTCTTCCTCTTCCTTTCCTTCTCCTCCTCTTCCTCACTCCTCCTCCTCTTCCTCTTCCTTTCCTTCTCCTCCTCTTCCTCACTCCTCCTCCTCTTCCTCTTCCTTTCCTTCTCCTCCTCTTCCTCACTCCTCTTCCTCTTCCTTTCCTTCTCCTCCTCTTCCTCACTCCTCCTCCTCTTCCTCTTCCTTTCCTTCTCCTCCTCTTCCTCACTCCTCCTCCTCTTCCTCTTCCTTTCCTTCTCCTCCTCTTCCTCACTCCTCCTCCTCTTCCTCTTCCTTTCCTTCTCCTCCTCTTCCTCACTCCTCCTCCTCTTCCTCTTCCTTTCCTTCTCCTCCTCTTCCTCACTCCTCCTCCTCTTCCTTTCCTTCTCCTCACTCCTCCTCCTCTTCCTCTTCCTTTCCTTCTCCTCCTCTTCCTCACTCCTCCTCCTCTTCCTCTTCCTTTCCTTCTCCTCCTCTTCCTCACTCCTCCTCCTCTTCCTCTTCCTTTCCTTCTCCTCCTCTTCCTCACTCCTCCTCCTCCTTCTCCTCCTCTTCCTCACTCCTCCTCCTCCTTCTCCTCCTCTTCCTCACTCCTCCTCCTCTTCCTCCTCCTCCTCCTCCTCTGCTCTGGTTTTAGTTCAGGTCTTTATCGGAGGTCAGTTGACAGGAGGCGTGGCCGTGGACTGATGATGATGATGATGATGATGATGAAGACGACGTCACTGCAGTTTATTAACTCCAGTTTCCACGGCAGGAAACGGCGAGCAGCCAGGAAAAGACGGAAAGAGCTGATTCGATCCAGAAGTCCAATAGGTTGGACTGACTGAGTTCGCTCCAGATGAGAGGAAGAAGAGGAAGAAGAGGAAGAAGAAGAATGATCAATTATCGGTGGTGGAGATCCAGGACATTCCTCCTCCATGACGTCGTCATAGTGACTGTTTGTGTGGCACAGAGAGCGGAAGACGAGTCAAAAAACAGATTCCGACTGAGAGAGAGAGAACAGAGGGAAGGAAGGAGGGAGGGAAGAAGGGAGGGAAGGAGGGAGGGAGCGTCCTGGTTTTTTCCTCCTCATGGTTTTCACAGCTACAGTTTGACCTTCCAACTATTTCTGCTTTTTCTCCTCAGAGAGAAACTGAGTCTGAGGAGGAGAGATGGATGATGGATGGATGGATGGATGAATGATGGATGATGGATGGATGGATGGATGATGGATGGATGGATGGATGAATGATGGATGATGGATGGATGGATGGATGATGGATGGATGGATGATTGATGATGGATGGATAGATGATGGATGGATGGATGATTGATGATGGATGGATAGATGATGGATGGATGATGGATGGACGGATGATGGATGGATGGATGGACGGATGATGGATGGATGGATGATGGATGGATGATGGATGGACGGATGATGGATGGATGGATGATGGATGGATGATGGATGGATGGATGGATGGATGGATGATGGATGGATGGATGGATGGATGGATGATGGATGGATGGATGATGGATGGATCAGTGGTTCTCAACGTGGGGTCCGGGGACCCCCAGGGGTCCTTGGGAGAGTTCAAGGGGGTCTCCAACTTTTTCTTGAAATTTTACCACTTTTTTTTGAGAATTAAAAAAAACTATATTTTTTGGAGAAATTCTAATTTATTTATTTTTTAATTTGTAATTTATTTATTTTTTGAGAATTAAAACTTTTTTTTTTGAGAGAATTAAAAAAAAACTTTTTTTTTTGAGAGAATTAAAAAAAAAATTTCTTTGAGAATTAATTTTTTTTTGAGAATTTAATTTTTTTTTGAGAATTAAAAAAAAATTTTTTTTGAGATTTTTTTTTTGAGAATTAAAAAAAAAATTCTTTTTGAGAATTTCAATTTTGTTTTGAGAATTATTTTTTTTGTTCTTTGAGAATTACATTTTTTTTTGAGAATTAAAAAATTTTTTTAGAGAATACATTTTTTTGGGGGAGAATAAATGTTTTGTTTTTTTTTAGATTTTTTTTTTGATAATTACAAAAAAGAAAATTGAGAATTAATTTTTTTTTGAGAATTTACCACTTTTGTAGAAAATCTTTTTTTTTTGTTTTTGTTTTTAGATTTTTTTTAACCACTTACAAATGTTTAAAGTTTATGGAGAAATTGTACCACTTTTTTTTCCAGAAATGTCTCTATAATATTTATAATATTTCCAAAAATTCACGCCATTGGCCCTAATTTGAATGTACAAAAAAAGAAACATTATCCAGTCTCAGAACAAATATTTCTGGTGTTTGCTTAAAAAAATTGTTCAATGGGGGTCCATGGTCTAATTTGTGTCAATTTAGGGGTCCTTAATGTAAAAAAGGTTGAGAACCACTGGGATGGATGATGGATGGATGGATGGATGGATGGATGGATGGATGGATGGATGGATGATGGATGGATGGATGGATGGATGGATGGATGGATGGATGGATGGATGGATGGATGGATGGATGGATGGATGGATGATGGATGGATGGATGGATGGATGGATGGATGGATGGATGGATGGATGGATGATGGATGGATGATGGATGGATGATGGATGGATGGATGGATGGATGATGGATGGATGGATGGATGGATGGATGGATGGATGGATGGATGGATGATGGATGGATGAGGGATGGATGGATGGATGGATGGATGGATGGATGGATGGATGGATGGATGGATGGATGATGGATGGATGGATGGATGGATGGATGGATGGATGATGGAAGGATGATGGAAGGATGATGGATGGATGGATGGATGGATGGATGGATGGATGATGGATGGATGGATGATGAATCGCATCCAGGTCCAGGTCCAGATCCATGTCCAGATCCAGATGCAGGTCCAGGTCTGACAGAGTCCAGGTCCAGGTCCAGATCTAGATCCAGATCCAGGTCCAGGTCTGACAGAGTCTAGATCCAGGTCCAGATCCAGATCCAGATCCATGTCCAGATGCAGGTCCAGGTCTGACAGAGTCTAGATCCAGGTCCAGGTCCAGATCCAGATCCATGTCCAGATCCAGGTCCAGGTCCAGGTCTGACAGAGTCCAGATCTAGATCCAGGTCCAGATCCAGGTCCAGATCCAGGTCCAGGTCCAGGTCTGACAGAGTCCAGATCTAGATCCAGGTCCAGGTCCAGGTCCAGGTCCAGATCCAGGTCCAGGTCTGACAGAGTCCAGATCCAGATCCAGGTCCAGATCCAGGTCCAGATCCAGGTCCAGGTCTGACAGAGTCCAGATCCAGGTCCAGATCCAGGTCCAGGTCTGACAGAGTCCGGTCCTTCAGTGTTTGTGTGTGAATGTGTGCTGGTTTTTCCAGATGTGCTAATTGGGCCCAGACGCGTCTCCAGCTGCAGCTACTGCAGCAACACGCTCAATATTTTCATTAGAACAGAATCCAGGTGTTTCTGTTCAAATAAATAATAAAAGTCTAAATAAAAAGCTCCAGTCCTGGTCTGAGCTGAGCAGCAGAGTTCAAACCGGTCTAGATCCAGGTCAGAGATGGGACTGATTTAGTCCAGGTCCAGATCCAGATCTAGGGACTTCCTGGTCAGATCCAAGTCCAGAGCTGACAGAGTCCAGATCTGATCACGCTGACCTCAGATAACCAGGTCCACCTCCCCGACAGGCGGCGGGGTCAGAGGTCCAGATCCAGAATCATCTGGAGATATCCAGTTCCAGATCAGATAAACCACTACACTCTTAGAAAGAAAGTCCAAGTCCTTCAGTGTTTGTTGTCCTCAATGAGAGAACTGCTTTTTCCAGATGTTATAGAGGTTCCACCTGGGCCCAACGAAGGGTTCTACCTAGAACCACCAGCTGCAGCTTCCAGCAGAACCCCAATATTTTTCATTAGAAAAAACTTCTCTGTTTCTGTTCAAATAATGGATGGATGGAAAGTCTAAATGGAAAAGCTGGATCTGGTCTGAGCTGATGATGGAGAGTTCAAATGGTCTGATCAGATCAGAGATGGGACTGATTTAGATCCATGGATAGCTGGATGAATGGATTCCTGGATGATGGATGATGGATGGATGGATGATGGATGATGGATGGATGATGGATGGATGACCTGATGGATGACCGAATGACCCCTCATCCCCGACAGGATGGATGGATGGATGAGATCATGGATGGATCCACCTCCCCGGATGGGCGGATGGATGGTGATGGATGGATGGATCCACCTGTCAATCATCTGGAGATATGGAGTTCAGTTGCAACAGATAAACCTACTGGATCTTAGAAAGGAAAGATGGATGGATAGAACCATATAAGGTTCTTCAGCTTGTCCTCATGGGAGAACCCTAGATGGATGGATGAACCTTGATAGATGGATGTTCCATGGATGGAACCCAATGGATGGATGGATGATGGATGATGATGGAAAGATTCCATGGAACCCCAATGATGGTTCTTGGAAAATGGAGGGATTGGATTCATGGATGATGATGGATGATGAATAGATGGATGGATGGATGGATGGATGGATGGATGGATGGATGGATGGATGGATGGATGGATGGATGGATGGATGGATGGATGGATGGATGGATGGATGGATGGATGGATGGATGGATGGATGGATGGATGGATGGATGGATGATGGATGGATGGATGGATGATGGAAGGATGATGGATGGATGGATGGATGGATGGATGGATGGATGGATGGATGGATGGATGGATGGATGGATGGAGGGATGATGGATGGATGGATGGATGATGGATGGATGGATGGATGGATGGATGGATGGATGGATGATAGATCCAGGTCCAGGTCTTATAGAGTCTAGATCCAGGTCCAGATGCAGGTCCAGGTCTGACAGAGTCCAGGTCCAGATCCAGGTCCAGGTCCAGGTCTGACAGAGTCCGGTCCTTCAGTGTTTGTGTGTGAATGTGTGCTGGTTTTTCCAGATGTGCTAATTGGGCCCAGACGCGTCTCCAGCTGCAGCTACTGCAGCAACACGCTCAATATTTTCATTAGAACAGAAACTTCGTCTGTTTCTGTTCAAATAAATAATAAAAAGTCTAAATAAAAAGCTCCAGTCCTGGTCTGAGCTGAGCAGCAGAGTTCAAACCGGTCTAAATCAGGTCAGAGATGGGACTGATTTAGTCGACGCAGCTCCGTCTGTGGGACTTCCTGCAGACGGCGAGCAGACGGCGAGCAGACGGCGTCCTGCTGCTGCTCACGCTGACCTCAGATAACCACCGGTGACCCCTCACCTCCCCGACAGGCGGCGGGGTCAGAGGTCACCGCCCTCCATCCACCTGTCAATCATCTGGAGATATGGAGTTCACATGCAACAGATAAACCTACTACACTCTTAGAAAGGAAAGCTCCAAGTAGAACCATATAAGGGTCTTCAGCTTGTCTTCATAGGAGAACCCTTTTGGCTCCTGGTAGAACCTTTTATAGAGGTTCCACCTGGAACCCAACGTAAAGGGTTCTACCTAGAACCACCTGTGAAAGGTTCCACCTGGAACCCCAATGAGAGGTTCTTTAAAAAACCTTCTACGGTTTCACCCATTCATTAATGATGGATGGATGGATGGATGGATGGATGGATGGATGGATGGATGGATGATGGATGGATGGATGGATGATGGATGGATGATGGATGGATGGATGGATGAATGGATGGATGGATGGATGATAGATGGATGATGGATGGATGGATGGATGGATGGATGATGGATGGATGGATGGATGGATGGATGGATGGATGGATGGATGGATGGATGATGGATGGATGGATGGATGGATGAATGAATAGATGGATGATGGATGGATGGATGGATGGATGGATGGATGGATGGATGGATGGATGGATGGATGGATGGATGGATGGATGGATGGATGGATGATGGATGGATGGATGATGGATGAATAGATGGATGGATGGATGAATGAATAGATGGATGGATGGATGATAAATAGATGGATGGATGGATGAATGAATAGATGGATGAATAGATGGATGAATAGATGGATGATGGATGGATGATGGATGGATGGATGGATAGATGGATGAATAGATGGATGGATGATGGATGGATGGATGGATGGATGGATGGATGGATGGATGGATGGATGGATGATAAATAGATGGATGGATGGATGGATGAATAGATGGATGAATAGATGGATGAATAGATGGATGATGGATGGATGGATGGATAGATGGATGAATAGATGGATGGATGATGGATGGATGGATGAATAGATGGATGGATGATGGATGGATGGATGGATAGATGGATGAATAGATGGATGGATGGATGGATGGATGGATGAATAGATGGATGGATGATGGATGGATGGATGGATGGATGGATGGATGGATGGATGGATGGATGGATGGATGGATGAATAGATGGATGGATGGTTGGATGAATGAATAGATGAATAGATGAATGGATGAATGGTTGGATGGATGGATGGATGGATGGATGGATGAATGAATGGATGGATGGATGAATAGATGAATAGATGGATAGATAGATGGATGGATGGATGGATGGATGGATGGATGGTTGGATGAATGAATAGATGAATAGATGAATAGATGAATAGATGGATAGATAGATGGATGGATGGATGGATGGATGGATGGATGAATAGATGGATGAATAGATGGATGGATGGATGGATGGATGGATGGATGAATAGATGGATGAATAGATGGATGGATGATGGAAACAGTCCGTCGTCCTCTCTGTGATGAACCAGCCAATCAGAAAACACTCCTCAGCTCGTCATCCACACACACACATGTGTATCAGGTGTGATCAGTGATGATGTCATCACTTCCTTCTGCTTCAACAGCCAAAAACATTCAATCAAAGCACGTAGACACACACACACACAGACACACACACACACACACACACACACACACACACACACACACACACACACACAGTTTGTCTGAGTGACGTTCCAGTGACACCAGTTTTATTTTCTTCAGTTATATAAAAGTTTTTTTTAACATCAGACAAATTAGAGCGACAATAAAACCAGAGACAGACATAATACGACTATTATGGTCTGTTCTGTGATGGTGCAGCACAGACAGGAGGAGGAGGAAGAGAAGAGGAAAAGGAGGAAAAGAAGAAGAGGAGGAGAGAGGAGATGGAGGTGAGGAGGAGGAAGAGGAAAACAGCTCCAGCAGCGTCCCAGGTTCGATTCCCCGGTGGCCGTTTCCCTCCATTTCCTGTCGATTAGACACAAAAAGCCCCAAAAACACAAACACACACTGATGTTGATGTTTAACGACCAGACTGAAGGACTAAAAGCCCCGGCGCTCTGTAAACAGGAGGGGGGGGGGCATCATCATCATCATCATCATCATCATCATCATCATCATCATCATCATCATCATCATCATCATCAGCTCTGGTTTCATCGTAACAGGAAAACGTTCCTGAGTTCGTCCACTGGGATTAAAGTCGATTGATCCATGATCGGAGCTAAACGACAGGAGGGAGTGAAGAACCAATCAGCTGCTCAGAGTGGACCGATGACATCATCTCTGACATCATCAGCAGCAGCAGCAGCAGCAGCAGAGCGTTAAAGCTGCAGGAAACAACGAGATGTGATTGGTCAGCTGTGATTGGCTATAACCAGAGATGGACACTCAAGTACTCGACCCTTATTGGAACCCTTATTTCTAAGAGTGTACTTCTAGAAATGAACTCCAGTAAAAGTAGAAATATACTGTAACGTTACTGTCCACCACTGGCTCTGATTGGCTGTGATTGATCAGCTGTGCTCTTTCATCCTCTTTCCGTTCTCCTCTCGTCTCCGTCGGTAACTTGTTGATAATTTATCATCGGAGACGTTTCACCTGTGAAATATTCTGCTCCTCGTGTCTTGGTCGACGCCGTGGAAAAGAACAGATGTGAAACCAGATGTGTCCAGAAAGATGATACGCTGTTTTTAAAAAGAGAGATTTAAGGTCGCTGACGCTTTCCAGCTCTGGGAACGCTGCTGGGGGACTTTTATTTTGAAAATCCTGTTTTATCAGGATATTAGAGAGACATGAGGTCGAGGCCCTCGGTGGCTCCTGATTGGCTGATCAGCCTCAGCTACCTGTTCTTTACTATAACGCTACTTGAGAGACACTTCCTGTTTTCAAAGTAAAATGCATGCCAAGAGTTTTCAAAATAAAATACAAGCCCAGAGTTTTCAGAATAAAATACAAGCTCAGAGTTTTCAAAATAAAATACAAGCCCAGAGTTTTCAAAATAAAATACAAGCCTAGAGTTTTCAAAATAAAATACAAGCCTAGAGTTTTCAGAATAAAATACAAGCCTAGAGTTTTCAAAATAAAATACAAGCCTAGAGTTTTCAAAATAAAATACAAGCCTAGAGTTTTCAAAATAAAATACAAGCCTAGAGTTTACAAGCCTAGAGTTTTCAAAATAAAATACAAGCCTAGAGTTTACAAGCCAAGAGTTTTCAAAATAAAATACAAGCCGAGAGTTTTCAAAATAAAATACAAGCCTAGAGTTTTCAAAATAAAATACAAGCCTAGAGTTTTCAAAATAAAATACAAGCCCAGAGTTTTCAAAATAAAATACAAGCCCAGAGTTTTCAGAATAAAATACAAGCCCAGTTTTCAAAATAAAATACAAGCCTAGAGTTTTCAGAATAAAATACAAGCCTAGAGTTTTCAAAATAAAATACAAGCCTAGAGTTTTCAAAATAAAATACAAGCCTAGAGTTTTCAGAATAAAACACAAGCCTAGAGTTTTCAAAATAAAATACAAGCCTAGAGTTTTCAGAATAAAACACAAGCCTAGAGTTTTCAAAATAAAATACAAGCCTAGAGTTTTCAAAATAAAATACAAGCCTAGAGTTTTCAGAATAAAACACAAGCCTAGAGTTTTCAAAAGAAAACACAAGTCTAGAGTTTTCAAAATAAAATGCAACCCCAGAGTTTTCAGAATAAAATACAAGCCTAGAGTTTTCAAAATAAAATACAAGCCTAGAGTTTTCAAAATAAAACACAAGCCTAGAGCTTTCAAAATAAAACACAAGCCGAGAGTTTTCAAAATAAAACACAAGCCTAGAGTTTTCAGAATAAAATACAAGCCTAGAGTTTTCAGAATAAAATACAAGCCTAGAGTTTTCAAAATAAAACACAAGCCTAGAACTTTCAAAATAAAACACAAGCCGAGAGTTTTCAAAATAAAACACAAGCCTAGAGTTTTCAGAGTAAAATACAAGCTCAGAGTTTTCAAAATAAAATACAAGCCTAGAGTTTTCAGAATAAAATACAAGCCCAGAGTTTTCAAAATAAAATACAAGCCCAGAGTTTTCAAAATAAAACACAAGCCCAGAGTTTTCAAAATAAAACACAAGCCTAGAGTTTTCAAAGTAAAAGCGGTCTGACAGAGTTTCTGGTCCACCTGCTCTCAGCCTGCAGTGGACCATGTTTAGCAGCCGCCCCAGTCAGACGGGCCGGGTCAGAACCGGCGGCGGCGTGGAGCAGTAAAACGCCACAGAGGCTCGTAAACGCTGATGAAGTCTCCTCAGACTCATAAAGCTGCTCAGCGCTGAAGGTCTGAACAGGTCCACATGTTCAGCTCCACAGACACAGAGACAAGACGCGTTGGTTTAGTGACGCTGAAGGAACCAACCAACTCCATGATGTCACTCTGACAACAACCACCACCATGACAACAACCACCATGACAACAACCACCATGACAACAACCACCATGACAACAACCACCAGAGAATCTGACGAAGGCTCAAAATGAAACATGAATATTTCATAATTCACCTCTACATTTCCCTTTTCAGATATCAGTATTTAAAGGGATAGTTCAACATTTAGTCAAACTGTCCCATCACCATAACCCCTATAGTCATAGCAGTAGGTTCGTTACCTTTAATTGTCGGTGCAAGCTGTTTTTAGAACGGCGGAGCAGAGCCGTGAGCTGCTCAGAGCTACGCTACGGAGGCTCATTATGGGATTTCTTGGTTTCCTTCATCAAACTCATCAAATACACAATCCAACAACTCCACAACGCTCTGGTGGACAAGTTGTGACCTGCACATTCACCACGCTATGAGATAATAACACAACGTTACCACACAGAGTTGTTTTGGAGGGAAATTCATGTAAAACCTCTGATGCACGTTGCCTTCAGGGACAGTTGTTCATCAACAGTCTCTGTATTTCCCTCTAGCTCACGGCTCTGCTCTGCCGTTCATAAAATAGCATACACCAACAATACAGGAACCTACTGCTATGACTATAGGGGTTATGGCAATGGGCCAATTTGACAAAATGTTGAACTATCCCTTTAAGTTATGACTAGTCAGAATGATGTTGTACTGTAGATACAGTATCTCAAAGTGGAATTAGTACTTATATGTTACAAATATCTGTCATTCACATAGTGGATCTCTGCAACTGACAAGACAAACCCTCCATGAATGGAAGAACGTAGCTGCAGAGGCAACACTGAATTACAGAAATCTTGAATGAAAAATACAACTATTCAAAATGTAGACTAGGACCAGTCAGAAAGACGTTGTTGACATCTACCATGTTCATTCTGCATATAGTCAAACTTAGCTTTTACATCCACACTGATCAATACATCATCAATCCATCATGATCAATAGGCTACA
Source organism: Decapterus maruadsi (assembly GCA_030347415.2). Taxonomy (NCBI): domain Eukaryota; kingdom Metazoa; phylum Chordata; class Actinopteri; order Carangiformes; family Carangidae; genus Decapterus; species Decapterus maruadsi. Next base: position 30,509,400 of record CM064893.1, read on the forward strand.
TCACATCAGTTATCAATCTGCTGCCATGACAACAGGTGGCCTCCAGCAGGCAGCAGCAATAAGAGGCTACAGGTAAAAACACTGTTCTGTCTGCACTGATCAAATCTGAGATTTTGTATTCTCTCAGAAAAGTTGATAAAAAAAGAAAAAGTAGACTCAGACTCTGTATTTTCTCATGTACAGAGTGATAAACAGAGAGATCCACAACCCTCCTCTGGAAAAACTACAGACTCTGATGTGTCAACAAGATAAAACAAAGTAGCTTTATCCATCCATCACGTTTCTGTTCTGGAAATATATGCAAATTAGTGCATATTTAATTAGATATCGCCTCATTTACATATTTAAACATTACATTTGACAAAACTTGTAACAGAAAAATATTTGTCTTAATGTGAGAGATGAAGCTGTGGTGAAATCTGTTTAAACTTCTACCTGTTCACCTGCAGTGTCTCGCCTTCAACACCTGTGTGACATCATCGGCCATCGGCCACTCACCTGGCAGGAGGCTGCAGGTCAGGAGCAGCAGGAGCAGGAGGAGGTGGTAATCCATGAGTGTGTTGTTGTTGTTGTTGAAGAAGAAGAAGAAGAAGAGGAGGAGGTAGAGACACAGAGACAGACACAGTGTGTTGTTGGACAGTTGGTTCTGAATCTGCTGCTCTGGTGTGTGAAGGACAGAGAGGAGGAGGAGGAGGAGGAGGAGGAGGAGGAGGAGGAGGAGCACAGTGAACACACCTCCTCCTCCTGCCTCGTGTGTCTGCTCTGACACACACACACACACACACACACACACACACACACACACACACACACACACACACAGAGGCTTTTAAAGAGCTCTTAACTTCACCTTCCCTCTCGGCGACAGGGGCTTTTATTGTGGCGATCAGCACAAACAGGAAATGCCTCCATTTGTGTCTGTGATCAGAGAAACGACCAGATGTGAACATCTGGAGTCACTGAGGAATGCTGGGAATGCTGGGTAACAGGTAGCTTTACACAGAGGAGGAGGAGAGAGGAGGAGGAGGAGGAGGAGGAGGAGGAAGAGGAGGAGGAGGAGGAGGACGAGAGGAGAGGAGAGGAGGAGAAGAGGAGAAGAGGAGGAGGAGGAGAAGAGGAGAGGAAGAGGAGGAGGAGGAGAAGAAGAGGAGGAGGAGGAGGAGGAGGAGGAAGAGGAGGAGGAGAAGAGGAGAAGAAGAAGAGGAGAGGAGGAGGAGGAGAAGAAGAAGAAGAGGAGAGGAGGAGGAAGAGGAGGAGGAGAAGAGGAGAAGAAGAAGAGGAGAGGAGGAGAAGAAAAAGAGAAGAGGAGGAGGAGGAGGAGGAGAAGAAGAAGAAGAGGAGAAGAGGAGAAGAAAAAGAGAAGAGGAGGAGGAAGAGGAGGAGTAGGAGAGGAGAGAGGAGGAGGAGGAGAAGAGGAGAAGAGGAGGAGGAGGAGGAGGAGGAGGAGGAGAAGAAGAGGAGAGGAGGAGAAGAAAAAGAGAAGAGGAGGAGGAAGAGGAGGATGAGAAGAAGAAGAAGAGGGGGAGAGGAGGAGGAAGAGGAGAAGAAGAAGAGGAGAGGAGGAGAAGAAAAAGAGAAGAGGAGGAGGAAGAGGAGGAGGAAGAGGAGGAGGAGAAGAAGAAGAGGAGAGGAAGAGGAGGAGTAGGAGAGGAGAGGAGAGAAGGAGGAGAAGTGGAGGAGAGAGGAGAGGAGAGGAGAGGAGGAGGAGAAAAGGAGGAAGAAAAGGAAGAGAGAGGAGAAGAAGGGGAGGAGAGGAAAAAGGGAGAAGAAGAAGAGGAGAAGGAGGTGGAGGAGGAAAAGGAAAAAGAAGAGGAGGAAAATCTCCTCTCTCCTCCTCTCTCTGGAGCTCTACAACAACAGGTCGGTGTCGGCCAATCAGGAGACAGGAGGAGGCTCTGAGCCTCTCTTCTGATTGGCTGACTGGTTTCTAAACTGATCCAATTAAAAAAAAACAGAGCAGATTTCAGAATAAAACACTCAGAGAAACTAAATCCTGCAAAGTTGTTGCTATTATTGGATGGATGGAGGGTCCAGGTGGTGAGGGGGCGGGGCTTAGTTGTGACATCACAAAGTCTTTAAGTTACTACGAGGGACCTTTAAAACGTTTCAGAGCCACAACTTTCACTGCTGTAAGTCTGACAACACAACATGTTTGTTTCCACACTGTTATTAACACACACACAGACAGACACACACACAGACACACAGACACACACACACACACACACACACACACACAGACACACACACACGTCCCCTCCCCGCCATAAAGAGATGGAGGCCGCTGTCACTGCTGGAAATAACAAGTGGAAACTCGGAGTCAAAGCCGCCGACTTAAAGTGAAACAGACGATGAAACAGCCCATAAATCAGCCTGAGGGTCAGTGAACGCAACACCCTGCTACCACGGCAACACATGTTCTGTACAGGCAGACGGGTCGAGGTCAGGGGTCAGGTGGGACGTCACATGACCCGCAGCAGCAACACGCCAACAACACGCTTCCTCCTCCTCCTGTGGAGCTTCACCTGCAGACACATGGACGTCAGTGTCACATGATGGTGACGTCGTCCTCTGACCTGATTGGACGGAGTTCAGCAGACGAGCCAATCAGGAGAGAGCAGCTCCAACAGTTCAACAACAACACAAACTAACGCATTAAACGTCTGATTGTTAATACAGAGACACACAACAGACACACAAATACCACAAGAGACACACAAACACCACTACAGACACACAAACACCACAACAGACACACAACAGACACACAAATACCACAACAGACACACAAATACCACAACAGACACACAAATACACACAACAGACACACAAATACACACAACAGACACACAAATACACACAACAGACACACAAATACACACAACAGACACACAAATACACACAACAGACACACAAATACACACAACAGACACACAAATACACACAACAGACACACAAATACACACAACAGACACACAAATACACACAACAGACACACAAATACCACAACAGACACACAAATACACACAACAGACACACAAATACACACAACAGACACACAAATACACACAACAGACACACAAATACCACAAGAGACACACAAACACCACAACAGACACACAAACACCACAAGAGACACACAAACACCACAACACACACAGACACACACACAAACACCACAACACACACACAGACACACACCACCGTGGTCCAGACTATAAACTGCTCTGAGATCATTTTCAGCCACAAAACAAACTGCAGTGAAAACCAGAGTCTCAACACAACGCTGCAATTTCCTGACACACAAACACGCACACACACACAAACACACACAAACACACACTGAGGAGATCTAAAGTTCATTGTGTCATGATGAGTTCAGGGATCATTAAAGGGATAGTTCAACATTTAGGCAAATTGGCCCATTGCCATAATCCCTATAGTCCCATAGCATAAAATGTTGAACTGTCCCTTTAAACATGTTTAATTTGTTGGTTTCTATTTGTTATAAATATGTTTGATTGATTATCTGATCAGATCATCAATATTAACTTCTACAACCTTCGTCCCAGTGTCTCCTGCAGCTGTTTGCTGTGTGTGAGTGTTCGCTGCCCCCTGCTGGAGGAAACCCCGCTCCACACTGGCTCCAAACTTCACAACTTTATTTAAAGTCTGACGATGGACGACAGAGATGAACACAAACACAACAAACAGACTTTTATAAACAGGATGCGTGTACGGCGGCCACGGAGGGACATCTCCACGCTGCCTTCAGGCGTCTCTGTCGGTGTCCGTCCTGCTGCCGCTGGTCGACCAGCCGTCGTCCTCCTCCACCGCCGCCGCCACCGCAAACTGCACCTTCCTGCTGGACTTCTACACACACACACACACACACACACACACACTGGTCACACACCTCCTCCTCTTCATCCTCCCCCTACTCTTGCTCCTCTTCCTCCTCCTTCTACTCTTCCTCATCAAACACGCCTTACCTCATCCACCTCCTTCTAAAGTTCATTGTGTCATCTTGAGGTCCTCATTTAGTTCAACATTTAGGCAAATTGGCCCATTGCCATAATCCCTATAGTCCCATAGCATCCTTGAACTGTCCCTTTAAGATCTTTAGTTTGTTAGTTTCTATTTGTTATAAATATGTTTGATTGATTTTCTGATCAGATCATCAATATTAACTTCTATAACCTTCCTCCCAGTTCCTCTTCCTTTTACTGCTGTTTGCTGTGTTCCTCCTCCTTGGCTCCCCCTTCTACTGGAGGAAACCTCCTCCTCACCGGCTCCAAACTTTCCTTTTTTAAAGTCTTCCTCATCTTCCTCACTTCAAACAGACTTTTATCTTCCTCTTCCTCCTCCTCTTCCTCCTCCTTCTACTCTTCCTCCTCTTCCTCTTTCTTTTACTCTTCCTCATCTTCCTCTTCTTCCTTTTACTCTTTCTCATCTTCCTCTTCCTCCTCCTTCTACTCTTCCTCCTCTTCCTCTTCCTTTTACTCTTCCTCATCTTCCTCCCCCTTCTCATACACACTGGTCACACACCTCCTCCTCCTCCTCCCCTACTCTTCCTCCTCTTCCTCCTCCTCCTCCTAATTCTACTCTTCCTCTTCCTCCTCCTTCTACTCTTCCTCCTCTTCCTCTTCCTTTTACTCTTCCTCCTCTTCCTCCTCCTCCTCCTAATTCTACTCTTCCTCTTCCTTTTACTCTTCCTCATCTTCCTCCTCTTCCTCCTAATTCTACTCTTCCTCTTCCTCCTCCTTCTACTCTTCCTCCTCTTCCTCTTCCTTTTACTCTTCCTCATCTTCCTCTTCCTCCTCCTCCTCCTCCTCAGCCTTCGTCCTGACATCAAAACTGTTAAATATTACCCATAATGCACCTCTAACCCTTTCCAGGCCTCCTCACCTGTTTGTCTGCGAGCCCCCGAGGATACTGGGAGATGTTGTCACGGCGACGCTCCGCCCTCTGCCAGTCGTCCAACCACAGCTGGCGGCGGTACTCGGACTGCCGCGACGTGATTCGCTGGAAGATGGCCTGGTTCTGACGAGTGACGAGGAGAAGCTCCTCCCTCCTCCTGTCAGACTTCAGACTGAGGAGGAGGAGGGGGGAGAGGAGGAGGAGGAAGAGGAGGAGGAGGAGGAAGAGGAGGAGGAGGAGGAGGAAGAGGAGGAGGAGGAGGAAAGAGGAGGAGGAGGAGGAGGAGGAGGAGGAGGAGGAGGAGGAGGAGGAAAAGAGGAGGAGGAGGAGGAGGAGGAGGAGGAGGAAAAGAGGAGGGAGGAGGAGGAGGAGGAGGAGGAGGAGGAGGAGGAGGAGGAGGAGGAGGAGGAGGAGGAGGAGGGGAGGAGGAGGAGGAGGGGAGGTGGAGGTGGAGGGGGAGGGGAGGAGGAAGAGGGAGGAGGAGGAAAAGAGGAGGAGGAGGAGGAGGGGGAGGAGGAGGAGGAAGAGGAGGAGGAGGAAAAGAGGAGGAGGAGGAGGAGGAGGAGGAGGAGGAAAAGAGGAGGAGGAGGAGGAGGAGGAGGAGGAGGAGGAGGAGGAGGAGGAGGAGGAGGAGGAGGAGAAGAGGAGGAGAGGAGGAGGAGAGGAGGAGGAGGAGAGGAGGAAGAGGAGGAGGAGGAGAAGAAAAAGAGAAGAGGAGGAGGAAGAGGAGGAGGAGAAGAAGAAGAGGAGAGGAGGAGGAGGAGGAGGAGAGGAGGAGGAAGAGGAGGAGGAGGAGGAAGAGGAGGAGGAGGAGGAAGAGGAGGAGGAGGAGAGGAGGAAAAGAGGAGGAGGAGGAGGAAGAGGAGGAAGAGGAGGAGGAGGAAGAGGAGGAGGAGGAGGAGGAGGAGGAAGAGGAGGAGGAGGAGGAGGAGGAAGAGGAGGAGGAGGAGGAGGAGGAGGAGGAGGAGGAGGAGGAGGAGGAGGAAGAGGAGGAGATCAAATCAATAATCAATAATTCAGCACCATAACAGATCATCCATTATTCAGACATCAACAAAGGTCTCCGTGACGACCAGAGGCCCTCCCTCTGGGTGTGACATCATAGGTGTGACATCATCGTCACCTCCTGAGCTGGTACTGGTTGTGATGGTCCACTCGTCCTCTGGAGCCGATGATGTCAGAGAGCTTGGAGGCCAGGAGGCGGTTGTCCCTGTCGATGACCGCCAGGCGCTCGTCCTGCAGCTGGACCACAGGACACGGCTGTGACATCATCGCTGTGACATCATCACTGTGGAGTGTGGAGTGGAGGAAAAGTGTGTGTGGAGGTGGACCGAGGAGAAGGAGGAGGAAGAGGAGTTTGAGCTGGATGAAGAGCCGGAGTCTTCATCCCTCTGGATGAGGAGGAGGAGGAAGAGGGCGGAGCCAACCTGCAGGACAGGTGTGACCTCATGATGACATCACAGTGGTGGTGATCAGGTATGACATCATCTCAGCTTTTCTTTTTATTTTCATCCTTCCTTCTTTCCACAATCCTTATTCCCTTCCTTCATTCCTTCCTTTCTCCCCTTCGAAAAGAGGAGGAGGAGGAGGATCCAATTCACCTGATCTGTTCCCTACCTCCATCTTTCTTTCCTTCCTTCCTTCCTTCCTTCCTTCCTTCCTTCCTTCCTTCCTTCCTTCCTTCATTCCTTCCTTTCTCCCCTTCGTCCTTCCTTCCTCCTTTTTTACCAAATCTGTTCCCTCCCCTCTTCTATCTTACCTTCCCTTTTCCCCTCCTTCTTTCCTTCCATCTTTCCCTTCATCCTTCCTTCCTTCCTTCTATCCTTTATCCTTCCTTCCTTCTTTCCCTTCAAATCAATAATCAATAATTCAGCACCATAACAGATCATCCATTATTCAGACATCAACAAAGGTCTCCTTCCTGACCCTTCATCCCCTCCCACTGTGTGACATCATTGTGACATCATTCCACCTCCTGAGCTGGTACTGGTTGTGATGGTCCCTTCATCCTTCCTTCCTTGATGTCAGATCCTTGGAGGCCAGGAGGCGGTTGTCCCTTCATGACCTTCCTTCCGCTCGTCCTGCAGCTGGAGCACAGGACACGGGCTGTGACATCATCACTGTGACGTCATCGCTGTGACGTCATCACTGTGTGTGTGTGTGTATGTGTGTGTGTGTGTGTGTGTGTGTGTCCACCGACCTGCAGCTTCTTCAGTTTGAGCTGGATGTGAGCCGGAGTCTTCATCCCTCTGGTGTCGACCACAGGGAGGGCGGAGCCAACCTGCAGGACAGGTGTGACCTCATGATGACATCACAGTGGTGGTGATCAGGTATGACATCATCTCAGCTTTTCTTTTTATTTTCATCCTTCCTTCTTTCCACAATCCTTATTCCCTTCCTTCATTCCTTCCTTTCTCCCCTTCGTCCTTCCTTCCTTCCTCTTTTGATCCATTTGACCTCATCTGTTCCCTCCCTCCATCTTTCTTTCCTTCCTTTTCCTATTCCCACCTTCCTTCCTTCCTTCCTTTCCTTCATCCTTCCTTCCTTCCTCTTTTGATCCAATTGACCTGATCTGTTTCTTTTTCCTCTTTTTCTGTTTCCTTGAATGAATCTGTTCCCTCTGCCATCTATCTTACCTTCCCTTTTCCCTTCCTTCTTTCCTTCCATCTTTCCCTTCATCCTTCCTTCCTTCCTTCCTTCTATCCCTTTATCCTTCCTTCTTTCCCTTCGTTCTCCCTTCCTTCCTTTTTTCCCTTCATCCTTCCTTCCTTCTATCCCTTTATCCTTCCTTCCTTCCTTCTTTCCTAACTTCCTTCCTTCCTTCTTTCCCTTCGTCCTTCCTTCCTTCTATCCCTTTATCCTTCCTTCTTTCCCTTCGTCCTCCCTTCCTTCTATCCCTTTATCCTTCCTTCTTTCCCTTCATCCTTCCTTCCTTCTATCCCTTTATCCTTCCTTCCTTCCTTCTTTCCGAACATCCTTCCTTCTTTCCCTTCGTCCTTCCTTCCTTCTATCCCTTTATCCTTCCTTCCTTCCTTCCTTCCTTCTTTCCCTTCGTCCTCCCTTCCTTCTATCCCTTTATCCTTCCTTCTTTCCCTTCATCCTTCTTTCCTTCTATCCCTTTATCCTTCCTTCTTTCCCTTTATCCTTCCTTCTTTCTTTCCCTTCATCCTTCCTTCCTTCTATCCCTTTATCCTTCCTTCTTTCCCTTCATCCTTCCTTCCTTCTATCCCTTTATCCTTCCTTCTTTCCCTTCATCCTTCCTTCCTTCTATCCCTTTATCCTTCCTTCTTTCCCTTCATCCTTCCTTCCTTCTATCCCTTTATCCTTCCTTCCTTCCTTCTTTCCGAACATCCTTCCTTCCTTCTTTCCCTTCGTCCTCCCTTCCTTCTATCCCTTTATCCTTCCTTCCTTCCTTCCTTCCTTCTTTCTTAACTTCCTTCCTTCCTTCTTTCCCTTTATCCTTCCTTCTTTCCTAACTTCCTTCCTTCCTTCTATCCCTCCGTCCTCCCTTCCTTCCTCTCCCCAGGAGGACAGCGGGAGTGTTAAGTATTGACAGAGACAGCAGCAGACGGGGAGGCAGAGAGTAAAGGGCGGGCGGGATTCGAACCGCGGCCCCTGCTGCAGGCTAGCGAGGACTGACCTTCCTGCGGTGGTCCTGGAAGCTGCTCTGGTCCCATCGCTGCTGCAGGTAGCGGTTGGTGACGGGCTTCAGCGGCTGGTACGACCGGTGCATCTCGTCTCTGGCTCCGCTCGCCGCCGTCTGACAGGACGTGTGTGTGTGTGTGTGTGTGTGTGTGTGTGTTTACAGGTGTGGGGGTGGTCACCATGGAGACGAACCCCTCTTTATCTTTCTGCGGCCATATAAGGTTCCTATTAATTATTACTGAGCACTGAGGAGTGTGCATGTGATGAAACGCTGCTTTTATTTTGAAGGCGCTCCACAGTGAGGAGGGAGTTTTTGATCTGATCGATATATTGATTATAATCTGATCAATCTGATAATAATCTGATTGATCTGCTCTCTCTAAGTGTTTCATCATCTCCTCACACAGGGAAGATTAAAAGTTTGGAAGAAAACAGATCCTGCAAATTGTTGCAGTGGTGGTGAGGGGGCGGGGCTTAGTTGTGACATCACAAAAGAACAGGAAGTCACAAATGATTCATAATGTAAAGATTCACATTATAAGATGAGAACAATAAAACAATCATTTAGCTTCAAGTTAATATTTCACGGTTTTATAGCACAAGTTATATCACATTATAATGTGAAATGTCAGTTGTTCTATACAAATAGTGATTTTTTTTCTTGTAAATACATGAATCCTTTCACATGATAACAATGAACTGTTTCACGTGTTACAATAGAAGTTCTCACATCGTAACATGAGTTGGTTCCTGTTTTTACAGTGTAAATCATAATGATTCATAACCTTGAAACATAACCTGAAACCAAATTACTGAAAATAATGTTATAATGTGATTTCATTTTTTATTTAATGTGGCCGCAATAGTCTTCCATCCATCACCGGTATGGCGTAAAAAATGATATTAATCTCATTATTTTCATTTATTTATTTCATTTTATTATTTATTATGTATTCCTTTACGTCTCTTTTTTCGCCATTTCATCATCAACTCTTTTGTGTTGTGCGATTTGGAAATGTCCGTTGTTTGTATGCAATGCATTGTTGTACTTTGTTCATTGTCCAACATTAATAAAGTTTTGTTGTTTTTTAATAATAAGAGAAAAGCAGCAGTTGATGAAATAAATACATAATTTTAAATTGTTAATTTCTATTTACAAACATTGTACTCAGTGTTTTTTGTCCCAGTGGTTTAAAACTCCATGTGAATCCAGGTCCAGTGGGACCGGGATCCGGCGAGCCGAGCCGAGCAGAGTCAGTCCAGGTCCAGTGACGGAGTCCAGTCCGGGCTTTGGCTGCATTGTAGCCTGTAACAGCCATTTAGGCCCACGGTGCTGTTTGTCTGTCTGTTGCTGTCTGTTGTGTGTGTCTGTTAACTGGGATAATAATAACGCCGCACTGGGAACTCTGGGAATTACCACATCCAGTCACGATGGAATATCAGGGATCGGTGTTACCGGAGGTCTGACCCCCGGGGAGGAGATGTCGGTGTTTCCCGCTGCTTTCCAGCCTTTTCTCCGGGATGTGACCGACCGTGTGATGGCTGCTGCTGCTGCGGTCCAGTGAACTGGGAGAGCACGTTGACTGGTTCAATCCTCCTCCACCACTTTATCTACCGGGAGCTTCTCTTTTCATTAACGGGGTTTTAGTATTTTTTATTTTCCTGGGAGTAGAACCGGAACCTATGGAGTGCACATGCACATGAACACGGCTCTGACCGGGATCTTTCCAGCAGCAGACGGGGTAAGTTAGACCGGACTGGGCTCAGGCCTCTCGGTGGATCTGGATCCACTTTTTTTTTTAAACGCGGGATAGCCTGTTAGCATGTTAGCAGTTAGCCTGTTAGCCCATATATGTCTATGTGTTAGCTTGTTAGCATGTCAGCCCATATATGTCAATGGTTAGCATGTTAGCATGTCAGCCCATATGTTTCTATGGTTAGCCTGTTAGCATGTCAGCCCATATATGTCAATGGTTAGCCTGTTAGCATATTAGCACGCCAGCCCCATACATCTATATGGTTAGCCTGTTAGCCCATATAAGTCTATGGTTAGCCCGTTAGCCTGCCAGCTCATATCCCGGGGGTTAGCGCTGTTAGCTTAGCATGCTAACTAGCCGCCGCTGTCTTTGTCTGCAGAGACCGGGGAGCTAAAGGGGGGAGCCTGCGTCCATTATCGGACACGTCCCCGCCTGACCTGCTTCTACCTGTTTATTTCCCTTTTTTACCCGTAAACCTTATATAAATATAAACAAACACATCCTACATATTATAAACACATTAATTTGCACCTCTTAGACGTGTGTTTACACGTTAAAACACACGTTTTGTGTGGTGTGCTGTGGTGTCCGTTTACACTTTACACCACCACCGCCGCCGAGGCTAGGATGTTTAGCATGTTTTCAGGCAGTAGCATTGACATTAGATTATATTAAAACCACCGATCAGCCGCTTTATTTCGGTCTGCATCTTAATATTATAGTATTTTATGATCTAACATGACGGTAACGATGCGGATCGATGACGGTAGAGACGACAGGAGCAGCGGCGGAGCCAGTTTGTCCGATAATGGACGCATCGTAGTTTGACAGGGAGGTGGATGGAAATGAAAAGCGCCGCAGCGGTGATTGTCCATCACACGACGACGACGACGACGAGTAGGACGTTAGGTCAACAGTTACATAAAGGGTGGAGGTGAGGTGAAGGGGGTGAGGAGGAGGGGGTTATCTGTATCTGGAGCTCCTACCGAGCCCCCCGCCCCCGGGGTGTAGATGTCACCGTGGTTCTGGTTCCGTGTTAAAGGCCGAAAACCCTCCGTGTCTGTGGAGCAGCGGCGCCGCGTCCGATAATGGATCTCCCCCTGAGGCCTCGGATTAGCTGCTGCACGACCTGACCTGAGCTGCTGCTGCTGCTGCTGCTGCTCAATCCCTGCTCCTCCGTGTGTGTCTGTGTGTGAACTTGACGGTGTTAAAGTGTGCGTTTGTTGTGTGTTTGCAGCAGTTTACGGTTGTGTGCCATTAGCCTGCTCCTTCTTTTTTTTATTAGCATTTTAAAGCAGCTCTTTTGTTTACTGTCCCCTCCTGCAGAAGCTAACAGGCTATGATACAACACACACATTACACACAGCTGGTTCCCAGGGTTAAAGGGATAGTTCACCCAAAATTTCAGTTACAGGGGGTCTCAGTGTAGCATTGCATGTCCATATAACGGCTGCAAATGGACACCAGCTGTCTAAGGCACAAAAAGACACCAACAAACATCCAAACAGCTCCATGTAATGAATACAAGACAGACATTACGTTGAGAACTCCGACTGACCGAAGGAAAGAGCCAGAGCTACAGTCTGTAGCCGGAGCACACATTTATTTGATAGAAAGTTAAAGGACGATTCCGTACAGATTCAGCTCAGGCTGTATGTTCTTAACATTTCAGGTCTAACAGAAGGAATCTGACGGTTTTCAGTCTAATGTCTCCTGTCAGACGGAGACTCAAACATGCACCAGAAGTTTATTAACTTGAAGCAAGTCAGGAGTTGACATTCCTGTGTTTATGACACAACTGGGAGCTCCCGACTGCACCTGAACGCACCGAGCCGAGCGGAGACTTGGGTCTCGACCAAACCAACGTGAGAACCAACTCTTCTGCTAAATTGTAAAGAGACGAGGAGTTTTTATCTGGTTCTAACAGAGTCTTTTAGATAAATATATTGTTTTGTCTTTATAGTTGTTTTGTTATTATTTAGCGGTCGACTCGTCCAGCTTTTCCTACTTTCAGTTTCCCCGACGCTGCCCGGCGGATCGCTGGTCGGCATCGTTTATGGTCAGAACTACGACGCCGTCTGATCGTCTTCCAACCTCCTCGACTTTCACGTCTCGCGCCGATCCAAGAATTTCACCGTGCACGCTCCTCGTTGTCCCTTGTTTCCAAAAATTCCCGCCATTGGTCCCAAATTGAACGTACATTGACTAAAAACCACAACGTTGTTCAGTCGTAGAACTTAGAAGTAGTTGTGTAGTGATGTTGAGTGTGAGGAAGCAGAGACGAGACGAGAGGAGGTTATAAATAGTGTTGGTGGAGTAACAGCTGTGCAGCAGAGTCTGAAACTGTTTCTGCTCAACGCCACTACTGGAAAAATGTAAACACACGCAGGACGATCGGAGACGGAGACGGAGCTGCAGGAATTCAACAGGATGGAAACGTCTGATCTGAAGGAAGACGCTGCGTTTAGTAAAAGTAATACAACTAGAGAATGTATTTAAATCAGATCTGAGGTGAATGTTTTAGTTCCTCTAAGTCCTAAATGTTCCTATTTTCCATGGTCAGCATCACTTCCATAGAGTGTCTGGTCTCTCCGTCACTCTGCTCTGCTGGAAACCAGGAGAAAACTTTCCTTGTGGGATACAAGTGTTATCCAATGAGGAGAGAGAACGGCATGAAGGGCTGTGTGTGCAGCCAAGGGATGCATCGCTGCATCGTGAATGTGGTGACGTAGCACGAGGACCAATAGATGCCTGACGAGGGCGGGGGCTGCTAACTCATGGTGCGTTCAAGGAAACTCCTAACTTGTGTTTTTCCTTCCTGTGAAGTCGTACCGGTTCCATCTGGTACGAGTTCACGGGTCGGAAGTTACGAGAGGCCGTTATAG